>JAWZYV010020331.1:600000-815098 GCA_038373885.1 Cheiracanthium punctorium | reverse complement strand
TGTTTAAATAATGTAAACTTTATTAAATATTTCACATATACTTCAGATATAAAATTTTCATGTAAAGTATTTCTTTTGAAATACTTTACATGACAATTTTATAAATTTAAGATCACATACACCAAACAGCCGTGGAAAAAGTGGGTGGTGAAATAAGCTTTCGACCACTGCATTCTGGCCAAAGCTCTGGTCCTCTCTTCTGTTTAAAGATCGGACCGACTGATTAAACAATGTACAGAGTCAGATATTGAAGATGTTACTATTTCATTGGATTCCTTTAAAATATGTATACGAATAAAAATGTAATGATGAACAATAACACGGATCTATCTAATTAATCCAGAAATAAACGATGGGTGAATATTAAAGGAAATAATTCTGTCACAGATCGTGCTAAGAGGCTGTGTCAAATTTTAAATTGAGACCTAGCCGAACATATAAAGAGAATAGGCATATTGACCAATAGTCTATTCCTATTTGTAAAACAAACACTATGAATATACAACACTTGTTCGTCTGCCAGAGCTCGACCTTAAGTTACAATCTAAAGATGCTGCTTGCTTACTCTATTAGATCGTCGGGGATCTCTTGTGCTGAACTGTTGAATGCTCCTCTTATAGACAATTAAATTGTTTTTTGAGAGGTTTTACCTGTCCTTTTATAGATTTCCTCGTGTTTCAATATTGCTGCTTGAATATTGATGATTTTTTTTAATTCTGTACTTGAATTTGTATTTTTGAAGTGCATGCGAGTGGCCAGATGTTTTTCGATTGAGTTCCTTTTTAAGCATATGTAATAACAACAATAATATTCTGGACATGCATCGGTTACCCCAAAACGGTATTTGTCAACTTTTAAGAACCATACATTTTATTATCAACTTATGATAACTGATAAACACGTCCTACTACGCAGGCTCGTCGTAAGACGTGTTTATCGTTGTTCGTTGGACGTTATCGTTGGCTGTGTTCATCAGTGTCTAGCAGGCTACTAAGTAGGTTAGAAGATAGGTTCACTGATCGGTCATGCATTGCTGACCCCAGCGATGTGGGAGATACTTAAACACAGCTTATGAAAAAAGTACAGTAAACAAACGAGTTCAAAATTAGCAATTTTTTAAATCTTATTCTTATATATTTCATAACTCAAAATTTATCAATCATTTATTTAAGGTACTCTCTTGACATTTTAGAAATTCGTAAGTAAAGCATTTTATTAATTTTTTTGTGGTTTTAAACAGTAATAGGTTTAAAATAAGACGCTTATTTTATTTATTTTATTATTTTTTTTTGCAATCAAACACACTGCAGTTGTTCAAAAATGTGTTTCATACTTATTTGAGAGTTTATTTTCTGGATATTTTATTTGTATGAGTGTAGGAGAAGATATGAGTTTCTGAGGAGTTTGATCAAGATTCAATGTCCAAATTCATTAAAAAAATCAAGCGTTTTCAAAACGTGTTTCATGCATTTCTAATGGTTCTCGTGCTGAAACTCATTGATGGTCTTATTTTGGGTTTTAAAGAAATGGATTGTACATCAGCTGCGGCAATTTTCTGAACGGTAGCTATATTATGCACGATTGGTTGTCCGTTCAGTGCCTTATTTTATAGGCTGTGCCGATTTATATTCAATACTGTCATCATCCAATTAAAGCCCTTACAAAACACATTTGATAATTTCTATATCATATGCTCGTGTGCCCTTACAAAACACATTTGATAATTTCTATATCATATGCTCGTTGATACACATTCTTTTTCTACCCTGCAAAAAAGTCTGTCAAATTTACACTACAAACTTGTCGGCCTGTCAGTTTATTTCCGCTTCTTTTATAGAAGATTTCCGTAAATTTTACAAATTATCAGTTTATTTTACAGAAATCTTCCGTATCTGGAAAAAATACGGAAGACTTCTGTAAAACATATGGAAATAAACTGTCGTCCTAGCTGACAGTTTTTTTTTGTTTTTTTTTCTGTCAGTTTAACAGTTTTTTTTTTGCAGTGTATCGATAAGACAGCTTATAGAAGAAATAACCTTCTTAAATTAACAATTAAAAGTACATAAACCTTTGCAACTTTATAAACTCCAAAGAGTTTTTTATATTGAAAAATGTAAGGACTAGCGTTGTGAGTTGAATATCTATTTAAGTTCTCAAAAACCTGTATCTAAAAAACTTTGTTTCTCGAAATCATTTATCTAGTATAACTTTTAAAAGATGCATGCTTTAAAGTCTTTTTTTAATCTGTTACATTGTTTATTTCTCCTTCAACAAAAAAAAATCACGCATTATTGGCTTTACATCAGCATGTAAATGATCAAGATTTTTTACGCCTTAGAAAATGCAAATTATCAGATTATTTGTTTAAAATAAACTTTTTATGCATGTGTAAATATTTGAACAAAATTATCGCACAAGTGATCTGACATTTTTTCTAAGTTTTTTGTATGAAACTGTTATCTTCGAAGCCATTATAATGCAATTATTTGATCTATTCACTTCATTTTTATTTCATAAGCCATTTAGATTTTTCACCTCATACATATTTATGAGAGTGGTCTCTAAAAAAACGATTCCTTTACTTTGATCATTTGCATAATGATATGAATATTGAAAGCAGTATCTGGATAGATTTAAATCGCTATAAAATCTGAAAGTCTTCTCTCAGATCCCAGGCTTCTATGGTGGGTATTACATGTGACTTAATTAATTCTATTTAGGTAATGCGATATCTCTTTCAAAGAGATCGCATAAGGATTAAATATGTTTATATATATATATATATTATATATATATATATATATAATATATATATATATATATATATATATATATATATATTATATATATATATATATATATACTATATATATACATATATATACATATATATATACACACACACACACACACACACACACATATATATATATATATATATATATATATTATATATATATATATTATATATATATATATATATATATATATATAAATTTTCTATTTGGTTCACTCTTCTACATTTAGAGGTGTTATTTGATGAAACAGTATATACAATATCACGGTCATTGCACAAACATTAAAATTAACTAAATACAACAACTTGGGACTCAAAAAATTCAGGATTATTCTTCATAAGCTGCACTACGTAAGGGGATAAATGAAACAACGGTGAATCTTGCGAAGAGGCATTCTAAAAATTTTGAAGTGTTTGACATGATTTGTTTTTCGGTAACTATCCTACAAAATAACATGTTTTGAGATACACACTTAATTCGTTAAACTTCAACGAGAAAAAAAAATTAAGGTAGTCTTTTTGTTGAAACTACCTTGTTATATATTTATGTTGAATTACTTATTATTTAGTTAGTTGTAAGGTGCCTATTTTAAAAATGATGATTATAACGGTAACTTTAATTTTACACTAAATATTTTTATTAACACGGCTAATTGTGCTATAATCCATATTATCATTACGAATATTCTATTTAAAATTATCTATTGCAATCTGATGTTACCTTACACAACTAATACAATTAAGAGATCATGTCTAATAATAAAACAAATTCCTGTGGAGTCAACTTAAGCATTTAAATGTCCAATGGCTCATCAGAAGAAATTGGTTTATTTATTCACGTCAAGTGAAAAATGCGAAATTATGTAATGATAAGGAATTAGTTAAAATTCCACAAATTGTGAATATGACCGAAATTTTTGTTAGAGACGCTTATGAATCTAGAGCAATTTTTAATTTATGGTGTCACGTTTTTGTCTGCCGTAAAAGAAATCTCCGATAGTTCAGGGATCCAGAATGGTTAGTCCAAACAATTATTTTACTAATAGAGTAATATTATAAATTCCAGCCACGTTGAAAAAAATCTTTATACGGTTATCTAACGTAATCTAACGTAGTAACGTAATCTAACATGAGAAAAATGTCTAAAATATTGTTTAATAGCTCATTTTAAGAAGCATATTCTTCATGACTTATTCCACACACGGTTTGTGTATGTTATTGAAATGAACTCATTGTATAATTTGAAACTTTGTGTGATATAATGAACACAAACATGCTTTTCCATGTCTACATATTTTTGTGCTGTAACCTTTTGAATTGATTCTTGAAAATTTAAGAGATCAGTTGTCCTTGAAATAACCGATTATTTTATGAAATTGTGAAATTAAAATTTTAAATATAAAATATACTAGTTATTTAAAGTTTGTTGTTAAAGTAAAGTATGTTGTTCAAACGTCATGTAATGTACACCGGAACTTTTGCAACTCCTGTCAAGGCAGCATAAATTTTCCCGTTATTCTTCACCACAGTTTTCCCATATTTCAACATTTTTTATTTCAATGCATAGGCAGCTCGCCCGGGTGTGAAAGGGGGGGGGGGAGTGCCCTCTCACTTACAAAAGTAAAGAGGCCTTACTCTCCCACTTTAACCCCGTAACCGTCGTATTATTTTCAAGAAAAAGGTCATAAAAGTGCTTATTTCTTTTATTCCAGAAAATTGTATAAAACAAGTGCATGTATAGTACATTTATTCATTTTAAGGTTTTGGACATTTTAAGCACTAGAGAAAAAAAATAATTTTAGGAAAGCAACATCAGGTCATTGTGACTGAATGTGTGTTTTGTAGTAAGCAGGGAATCATTAAAAATATATGTTTTAAACACTAGAAAATTTTATTAAACTTACTACGTAAAATAAGTAAACATTTCTAAAATTTTCTTTGAACATAAATTTAAAAAAAAAATCTGATGTGTCCAACACATGACTTCCTTGCACGTCTATTAAATCAAAAATGTTTTTTACGCACTTCCTCTAAACTTATTTGTTTGAAAGATATAAAATATCAATAATAGTAAGATATCGCGATTTCTTGCCAAACATTTCGATATCGCCAAACTGAGTTCAATTTGAAAGATTTCTTTCTGACACTTTATTTGGCGATATTTCACCAAAAGCCGACAAACTTGGGATAGTTTGCGAGATTTTGGGGATAGCTAAAGTAGTCATTGACCACAGACTTTCAATGAATTGAATGCATCCATACACCTTAATGTATTTAAAGTCATTTGGCTCACCCTGTAAATAAATTCACAGTCGATTGCTGTCAAAAAAGATATTGAAAACCGTTAGATATTATAATATAGTTCTAAATACAAAAGTTCAAAATTCTACGGGTTAAAGTTTTAGAGTTATACAAAATACGAAATAATTTTTGGCGCCAAATTTGGCGATATTTCGGCGAAACTCGTCAATGTCGACGACATTTGGCGAGATATTAAGAATGGACCAACAATGACAGAATATCGCCAAATTTGGCGATATTTCGCCAAAACTCGCCAAGAACGATGACAAATGGCGATACTTTGGGCATGGAACAAATGACTGACTATCGCCAAATTTGGCGACATTTCGGCAAAACTCGCCAAGGTCGAGGACAGACGGCGAGATTTTGGGCATGTACCAAACAATGACTGTCTACAATTTTATTATATTGAAGATGTCCATAGACATTAAAGTACTGAAATTCTTTTCGGTGGTCCTGTAAATAAACTCTCCAGTAGATTTTAACCAAAAATCGAGATGCACAACTAGATGTTACAACAATCTTATATATGAAATTTCATAATAGTTTTTGAGATTTGAGAGTTAAATATGCACACACGTACACAAAAAAGTCGACAAGCTTGGCGACTTTTGGCATAGTTCTTGAGGGAGGCACGTGACCGTGGTCGGACCATTACCTAACTTATGTGGTAGGACGGTATTGTGCTTGAAATGGATGAATCTCCTAAAATTGCCATTGACCGTAATGTATTGGAAATCTTTTGAGTGTTCCTGTAGCAGAACTGTAAATGATAAAGACACTTTTTTTAACGGAGAAATTCATTTTCTAACTCTTTACAGCACATATCACTTCTGAGTCGTTTGAAATAGCCCAATACCTCTAAAAAACGCTTTGATGAATTTCGGCCCATAGAGCGTAATGTATTTCGAATCTTTTAGGCGGTTCTGTAGATAAACTATCCGGTCGAATGGAACCAAAAGGGGAGGTGCACAACTAGATGTTACAACAATCCTAAATATAAAGTTTCAACATTCTACGCCTAATAGTTTTTGAGATATGCGAGTTTAATGAATTTCGGCCCATTGAGCGTAATGTATTTCGAATGTTTTGGGCGGTCCTGTAGATAAACTATCCAATCGAATGGAACCCAAAGAGGACGTGCACAACTAGATGTTACAACTATCCAAAATATGAAGTTTCGACATTCTACGCCTAATAGTTTTTGAGATATGCGAGTTTAATGAATTTCGGCCCATAGAGCGTAATGTATTTCGAATCTTTTGGGCGGTCCTGTACATAAACTATCCATTCGATTGCCACCAAAAGGGGAGGTGCACAACTAGATCATAGAACAATCCTAAATATCAAATCTCAACATTCTACGACCAATAGTTTTTGAGATATGCGAGTTACATACATACGTACGTACGTACAGACGGCATGGAAAAACTGACCACAATAAACTCGCCGTTGGTCAAAATGAGTTGCAGACGCGTTAATATGATCGTGCATGCTAGCCTACGATGAGATGCATCGAAAAAATTCTTAAAATTAAATTTAGATGTAGTCAAAATCGGTTTTTTTGTCGAAATTTGGCCCCCAAAATTTTTCGGGATCACATTACTCCCTTATACTACGTACAAGGAAGTAAGCTAAGTTTGCATAATGCATATCACAAATACACGTGTGTTTGAGTACTGCTACCATGTATTTAAAAATAAACTATCTCCGAATTAAGTTAAAAATACTCTGCTATTATCATCTGTTGTGTAAAATTATATATTACAAAAAAATCCGTGCATCAGAATTGGAACGTTCTTATCTTTCTGGCGAATTTTTTTGAACAGTATTGCCCGGAAATTTGACGGGCACGAGAAATAGAGGGAGAAAGCTTAGCCCGTGATTTTGACGGAAGCGAAGATTAAGGGGTTACAGTATTCAAAACTAATAATAAAACGAGAAATGATGGCGTAAAGCATAATACACAAACCGAGTGAAGAAAAAAAGTAGGAGCTAGCAAGAGTTTCACCTCTGAAAGTCATTTAATTTATAATGCCGTTAAAATCCAATAATATAGCCCAGTTTTAAAAACAAAAAATGTCAGCTTTATTCCTAACACTAAAGGGTGTCCAACCACATACTTTTGACCCCCACATTTTTGGTGCACCAGCCGCTTATGTTTCAATGAAGGGAATCCCTCACTTGTCAGTCATAAACAAGGTTAATTCAAGAACGTTATGCGCTGTCATATTGGAACTAATTTAAAATTTCACACTGTTCAAAATATATCAGTAAATTAACGGGAAAAGGTCTGGCAGCAAAAGTTGCCAGCAGATGTCTGTTCTGTTTATTATTTTTCCTGGACATGTAACTTTCCGTTTTTCCAAAACTGCGAAATAAAATATGTCGGCCATCGCTAGGATCGAACTCCAAACCTGCGGATCGGGGGACTGTTGCTTTAAGCACTAGACATTACACGACTGTCTGTGGCTAGGCAAAAGGGTAAAGTGAAGGTTATTTTAATTTCCTTGAGGGAGAGGAATTCGTGCACATTGCATGATTTAATATTTAAAATTCGAGATAGTGTTGTCCAGTTATTAGTAACATAGTCAAATTATTGACTAGCAAGAAATTTATTTCGATTTTCACAAATGTATGTAATTAGTAAAAACATTGACTGTTTAGCTATTTGTCATATCGGTTTAGATTTCCATACGGATTGCTGGAAACACTGAAAATAGAAAAAGGAATACAATGACTGCTAAAAGTATTTTAAAAAAATACACCTTGATTTTTCGTTCTCAGTTTGAAATAATAATAATGATGATAATAATCGCTGAAATTATTTTCTAGCCTGTCCTATACATTTATAAATGTGATTTGAAATACTCTTTGTTGTGAAAGGGAATTCTTCTTTAAAAAAGTAATTATTTATAGATTAATTTTTAATTGCTAATAGAATGCGTTTGGTGTCAATATTTTTTTCCCATCTAAAACGTCCAACGAAAATATATTACTCATAACTACTTGCAAAACTTAAAAACCAAACCAAAAACGGAAATTTACCGTTTTAGCAAGAAATTTCCAAAAGTTCCAATCATTTTTCTTTGTTAAACGGAAAATTACTAATTCTTGGGGAAAACGGTCATTTTCCTGGAAATTAAGGCTGGAATTATCCTGAATTTTGAGATTATTTTTCACAGTGTATGCAATTAAGGTCGAGACTAGTACGAGTATTAAGGAATAAGTAGTATAGTATTAAATAACTCAAATGGATAGTTTTAGCTAACACAAAAAAAACGTGCACAATTTTTATTGTTCTTCTCGAAGTGAAAAACGCAATTTCAAAGACTAATTTGTAGAATATAAAGGGAAAAAATAACATTAAAAGGTACTTTATTTGATTGACAAGTGATTAGGAACGAATTTAGAAAAAAACTTAAAATAAAATTTAGCATTAATGGTTATAAATGAGAACAGAAAATGATTTAATCCTTGAAGTGATAATAAATGATTGAACAGCGAAAGAATGCAGTAAAAACGTCTTCAAAAATAGAAAAAATTAAAGAACTCATGAAAAAGTTTCGTAATTAACTTGAAAATGATAACCATCAAACGCTTTCAATAACATTTTATAAATAAAACTTCATATCTAGTGGGGATAAATAAAATAACATTAAGCACATACAAAAAATTTCTATTTTCAGAGATCAAACTATGATTTAACAGATAAGTGTCAATTGAAAAGTATTTGAATACATGTGATGCTAAAAGAAAATGTCTTCTGATGAAAGCTCATCCATAATTTGTCATGAAAGGGCACTACAGGCGGTTTGAGAAATTGTTTATAGGTATTAATATAAGTTAGTATACAAAAGAAAGATGTAATACATGCATTACACAAGTAGGCTAGACAAGGTCACCTTGTACATTGAAACGATCATCCCAGAGTTCAAACAGATGATGGATACCCGGGCAAGGGACAGCCTTTCACACAGTATTGTGTGCACACTTCCTTTGCTCACATTTCCTCCGTTTATGTCCATGAGCAAAGGAAGTGTGCAAACAATATTGCATGAAAGGATATCCCTTTCCCCGGAGTTTCTAACTCAGGGTTTTTGTCATCTCGCTAACCCCTGGAATACTTGTTTCAACCCTTCAATTTGTATTAATATCATTAAACATTTCTCAAACCGCCCGTAGTGCCACTTTCATTCGGGTGATCCTTATATATATTCCGCTGAGTTATATATGAACAATGAAGTTATTGATAAAAGTCAAATTTCAATAAAAATGATTTTTTATTAAATAATGATTTGTTATTTTCATAAAAACAAGCTAACAGTAAAGTTTCTGAAATGCTCTCACATTCTTTTGTAATGCTTTTATTAAAATTAGGACACTGTAATGTGAGCATTGGTGTGCTTTCGTTATCCAAATATACACGAAGCTCGCCTTACTAAGGGAGGGATGCCTTGGACGAAGGAATTTTTAAGGAATTCTAAAACGTATTCACTTTACATCTAAAAAAACCGCCCAAAACTCCAGACCGTTAGATCGAAGACCGAATTGTAGGCCTTAACCCTTTGAGGCGCAACCCTTTCCCAATGCTGAAAAAAGGGCGGCCGTTGCCATAGCTCGACTTAACTACCAGCAAGATGACGGCGATCAAAGCGTTGACTCAGCTAGCTGTGCCGCACAGCCAGGTTCGTCAAAAAAGGGTCTCTAGATCTGTGGCAGGCGATGGACGTTTCGATCGTCCGCCATCTTGCTGGTAGTTAAGTCGAGCGATGACAAAGGCTGTCCTTTTTTCAGCATTGGGCAATCTATCCAGCTGTTCTTGCATTCTTCCATTTTTCAGCAGATGTCAGTGCTGTTAAAAATAATCGTGACAATTTTTTACAGGAAATGACGTGCTAAAAAGTGAAGGATTCTCGCGGAGCTATGTCACTCGCAACTATTTTTAGACAAATCAAATATATTCTTCGTGACTGGCAACTGTCAAAACGTCAGAGTTTGATGTTCCCAGAGCGGGAACACTGCGCGTTAAAGGGTTAACGCAGGACCTTCACATTCCAGCCACCTATCATGTTCACGGTCTTATCTACAAGGGAATTTACGCGTTGAATATGCATTTTAATAACCTGTGAACTCTAGCCTGTTAACAATTCATTACCATTAATAAAAAATAAATGATTATGTATATGTTAAAAAACAATAAAATATAATAATTGTACTATTAACAGAATTTAGAAACAGAAAATATATGGCACCACACTTCAATTACAACTACACGATGTTCTTGAAATGACCTTGCATATATTTAAACATAGCTTAGAGAAAATAAAGAATTTGTGTTGTTTGAAATAAATGAAACAATTTGTAATTTTCAAACAAACTTATTAATATTACCCTTCTAGTTAATGGTATTTTTAGTTAATTTTCTTAACAATGTTACAATTATAATTATTTTATTATATATACATTTATATTTTATTTATAGGCTTTTTTTTATGATATAATCATGTACATTGCATTTCCAGCATATACATAAACAGTATTTTAACATTTTAAAATTTTAATTCAAACCTCAAAAGTAGGATCCTCAAAAGTTAATTGTTATCAAATCGATATGCACTCATTTAAATTCTTCAAACTTTTATCTCAAGAAGAATCTAGATTTTGCTACCTAATTGATTTTTAAAACAATACTTAGTCTTGTTAAAAATATCTATATATTGACGTAAAAATGTTTAACTTGTAGAAGGGCAAAAATATGAAAAACTTTTTTAAAAGTTTCTAACAGAAATATTTGTTGTTTGCTGATACAGCTTCGATAATCATGCTCAATGCAGATATCGATTTAAAATTTTCAGATTCGAAGTCTAGTTTCATTACAAAATCTGAATGTGACAGTCAGAACGACTCAATTGGATAAATTTTAAACTGTATTTGATTCACTCTTTAATTGTAATCTATTCTTTTCAACCTGAATGTTTCATTCTTTTAGCATTTTAATAAACAATTATTATAATGAATCATTTTGGATTCTGTTACACTGTTCACGCGTTGCGCATCGTCAATTTGCACAATTTGTTCATACAAAAAGATTAATAATAATAACCATAGTTAAAAGAATTATAGTCGTAGAAGTTTTGAAGGAAAATCATAATAATTAGAGAGTTTGGCCACATAAGTGCCCCTTTAAAGTAACTGCAGTTATTGACCCACATCAATAAAACTCTGTACTGGTTCTCGGAATACCATAAGACAACTTTTCAGCACTTTTGAAACTAAGGATTCTAAATTTCTCATTTTTTAACAAATATTGAAAATGTGATAAAATTTCGAATTTTGCATAATGATCGGCCCCAGGGGCACCTGAATATATAAATTCAAATTAACATTTTTCTTCAAACATTACTAGCAGTAACATAAGGCAAATTTACCGCACTATTTAAATTTGATGTCGAAAACGAAATTCTCCGATTCATGCCATTCGACGTAGTGCAAGGATATTATTCAAAAGACCTCAGAGAACTTAAAAAAAGTCATAAACATCTAAATACTTTCCTTACTGATTTATTTAAGCATTCCTTTACTATTCTTGCTTAATACAAGGAATGACAATATATATATACATACATATATACAGGGTGTGTCACAATTCCCTCCCTTGCTTGGAAGGCTTAAAAAATATATAATAACAAAATGGCAAAAAAGTTTACTTTATTGGAGAAAGAAATGTCTCAAGTTCTATTTCACAAAAGTCTGATATGCGAACATTTCGTGGCAGTTGCGAATTAATGCAAATTTGTCGGGGGTGGGTGTGAAAGGGGAGGTCAGTTAGTTTGTCGTCTTGGGTGGTTAGTTAGAAAATTGGTGTATACATTCTTGTTTCGTGATGCGGCAGATATCAAGTCAAAAGTTAAATTCTTCCCACACTCACACACTCGTTTTAACATGGTAACAAATGCAGTTGTGATCCTTTGGCGCAAATTTTGTCTTTGGCGCGAACACATGATCTTTTATGCAACCCCATAAAAAAGGCCTGGAATTAGGTCCGGAGAACTAGGTGGCCATAGAAGAAGGCGATTTTCGTCTGAAAACCTCGTCCAGTCCAACGACGAGGAAGCCCGTTATTTGTGAAACGTTATTTGCAATGTTCCTTTCTTGGTGAAGACTTTACTGGATAAAGAAACACTGCAAGTTTTGTCTTTCTTGGAGAACAAGCCTATTGCCTCCCTCCATCCCATCCCCCCACCCAAGAAAATCGCATTAATCCTTCGCTCTCACGAAAGGTTCCAATATTGGACTGTTGTGAAATAAAATTTGTAACATTTCTTTCTCCAACCAAGTCAACTTTGTTGCTGAATTGATTATATATGTATATATATATATATATATATATATATATATGTCTTACGAATCCGGGAGGGAATTGTGACCAAATCTGCATATATATCTCAATATGTGTAAGTTTTAAAACTTTTGATGCAGAAAAAAAATATCCAATATCTTTTGATACTTAAAATTAATAAATGCTGAACACGGTATTTCAAATCACTTAATTGCATATTGGGAGTAATCGCTTGTGGGCAATTACTTCGGATTAGACGTGAAATACGAGTGTAATTCCTAGTGCAAAAATTAAAGAATAGAATCCTAGAAATTTTATTTTATTTCTTCCTTTTTTTCTGAAGAAAAAGTTCTTTTCTTATCTGAAAAACCATCACAATTCAATTATATTCTTCATTCAGTGCATTCTCATTTCATAATCCGTTTAGCCTCAATTTATTCTTCATCCATATTTATAACACAGCAGCATGCAGAAAATCAATTCTTTGCGTAATCATTTACATAATGGTATTAATATTAAGAATTTCAACAGACTAAGTAGGCTTTACTCTCATACTACTTCATAATGAATATTTCCTACGATGCGCCAGACTCAAGGGATTAAGTCTAGGTGTTAGTGAAGCCACAAATCAAACTTTTTGCTTCCTTTATATTTCACTCTAGAAAAATATTCTATTGTTTTTTAACTATCAATTGTGTAATTAACTTTAACGGCTTATAAATATATTTGAGCACTATTGCATGAACAAATTGAATTATTAGAATCTCTTACTTTTAGTAAGGAATTTAACTTATCTGATTTTTGCAGTAAGTCGCGAGATTTCCTGAAATTAAAAAAAACATTTGGATATTCAATTATATTTATTATAAATACATTAATGCCGTTACTTATTTCTATGATGTTCGATTCGCTATCAGATGGTATAAATTCTGTTTCTTGAATTTAACAAGCTACTGTATAATGCCAATAAACGAATAAATAAAAGAACTCTTTAAAAAAGTACAGTATAAGTTATTGAGAAACGAAAGATAAATTCAGTTAGTGTTATTCCTACGTATATTAGTTTTATACAGATAATTGCATAAGTTTAAAGTAATCCGAATTCATGAAATATAAAAGATGGCGCAGCAATATGAGAAAATCTTCTTTGTAAAAAATTTCGTTAAACTCGCACTTATCAAATTTCTTCACTCGTTACTAATTTTGTCTTTGTAATCTTTAGTTTAAACGTAGACCAACAAAATGAATTCGAGAAACGTATTCATAATTTAATGTTTTTTTTTTTTGCGAAGGCCATTTTAGAGAAATTGCGTTTTGTGGTAAAGTAGAAACATAAAAAAAAAATCAAAATTTATTTTCATCAAAATTATTGATCGACAAAGTTCTGCCCCTTCTCTTATAGATTTGAGATGATACCATGAAGGTAAGAAATGCAAATCATATGACGCACTGCACTTGCTTTGGTAATTGTGTGGTACCATATCAAATGCACAGGAAAAGGGGCAGAACTATGCCCATCAATAAATATGATAAAAATAAATTTTTAATATTTTTTTTTATGAAAAACCTTTTTTTTACTGTAGTTCATAGATCATTCTAAAAAACAGCTGATCGTGGGGTCTATTCCGTCACTTTCGTTAAAGCGAACGTTCGGATTTGTGACGTAATTCAAAACATTTCCTTGAATGTAAGCATTCGGTAGGGAGAATTTGCACCAAAAGCTCTACCGTACCTTTCAGAATATAGCAAACGTAAGCAGGTTTTCGAATAACGTCAATTCGATGTCACACATCCGAACGTTTACTTAAACGAACTTGGCACAATCGAACCATAGTAGTTCATATCTCAGCATCATTCACGTGTAACAATGAAAGCTACGCACATTCCTCTGCTCTCTCCACAAATGTCCTCTCCACAAATTCCTCATACGGTCCAGAGGAAGTAAGGAAAGATCATTTTTCTGTAGACCTTCTCTTTACTACTTTCTACATTACAGAATTTTCTTTAAACTCTCATAGAAATTACAAATTATAACCACTATTTGGTTTTGCCTCAATCAGTTTTATGAAAAAAGAAGGCGCATATTATTTCGGTGTAACAGCTATTTATACAGTATGATTATTAACCTTCTCACTCCGGCGGTACAACATTTGTACCAAAAAATAAATCTGACTGAAGAACGGCGCTGGTACAAATGTCTTAAAAAGGACTTCTTTCCCCTCTTTTGACAGGAAATCCATTCACCCTTCATGGAAGATGGATAAGAGATTCCCGCCTCTAGAAATTCCCTTTTCTTATGCTGTGGGAGAGTCAGGCGTGTTAGTAGATAATTGACTGGGGAGAAAGTGGTAGTTAATTGACCGGGCATTGAGCATACAGATTTGTATTGTGTTTGCGGACTTTCGTGGTCAGTGATATTTGCCCCCACCTACCAAACAAAAGGCAAGGCGTGCTCTTCAGCTGGGAAGTAGGGGAATGAAATCTTATAGATTCCGCTTTCTGGGACAAAAGTCCTCAAGTGTGAGCCGGGTCGAAAAGGTTAAACTATCCCTAAGCAATCCATTTCCTCACACATTGGAAAGGAAATTTCAGATATTACTTGCATGAATGTTCTAAGTTACATAAAAGCTATTGAGCTCTCATGATTTTTTTGAATGAATAAAGAATCAAGAAAGTTGAATAGCAACACACATACTTTATTTTCCTACGAAAATTCATCAGTGCATTGATAAACTATAAATGACGATACTCGTATAACGAAAATTGACAACACTAATGATTTGCAAAGCAGCAAGTAGTAAAAATCCATTGGCAACCCAAAAGTATGAGTGGATTATTCTTCATTAGAATTACAAGTTTCCAATATTCTCTGCATATCTACTGTTTATACGAGTCAGTTATGATAAAAATTTCAATCTACATTTTCCGAAAGAAGTAAAGTGTGTTCATGGGGGCATAAATGTTAGGATGCGAATATTTCTTTTGTAATTACAAAATGTTTTTCCTGGACCTCACAAATGGTAAGAATTTCGGACTTCACCGGCATGTTTGTCAGCGATGACACATAAAATGTAAGAAAACGCCTTTTTAAAAAGGAATGTGATTTATAATACCTCTAGGTGAATATGAATAACAGGTACAAGAAGCAGATAGCATAAAAAAACAAAGAAAAAAACATTAAAATTATTCAATGTAAGGTAGGATCAGATAGCTAAAATAAGAAATAAGCGACCGGAGACTTCAGCTAATTGGCCAGTGGGGCATAGATTATCATACCGCCACTTTCTAAGGCACTTTCTAAGAGTTGTAGAAAGAATCCACATTGCGCAGACGGACCAAAAAGAGTAGATGTCTGAGAAGGATGCTCGATCCAGAAAGATTCCTCTAAAATTACCCAATATGTGATGAAACGTAATCATACTCTTGATGTCCCCCTTTAGGTATGATCTTTTCTGATCAGGGGTTTCCAACTTACAAATGCTCGCGGGCCGCAATTGAATACATCTGCGTTTAGTGGCGGGCCGAAACGTAATCTGGTTCTCAGTGAAGCTATTTTAGGGAATCGGGAGATTAGACATTGATGCGAAACCGACAAACTTCCACGATATTATAAAAAAAGAAACATATGAATTAAATTACGACTCAAGGAAAACTGGATAATTTTGAACGTTACCATCTATGATGGGACGCACGAATTAACAACCAAACCCAAATCAGTGTGAAATCCAAGCACATATCCAGAGAGGGTGGTGTGCTTACTTTCATACAATATGAGATAGCAAAATAACTAAAATTTAAATGAAAATTTTAAAATTGCAAGAAGGGAAAATTAACGTAAAAACACACAAAATGTTCAGTGAAAATTGGGGTCTGTCTGCTGTAACTCCTAAAGAAAGGATGTTTACGTCAAGCTCTGTTGTTGAGTCTCGGGAGATGAAGTAAAGAAGAATATGAATGGCGGCTGCTATCCTTGAGTAAAGTAAGTCTATGAACGAGTTAACCCTTTGAGGCGCAATCCTTTCCCAATGCTGAAAAAAGGGCAGTAGTTTCCATCGCTCAACTTAACTACCAGCAAGATAATTAAGTACCAGCAGATTGTTAAGTCGATTAGTATTACAGGGTATTACAGGAAGTAAAAAAAAGGAAAAAGGGCAGCCGTTGCCATCCCTCGACTTAACTACCAGCAAGATGGAGAACGTTTTGATCGTCAACCATCTTGCTGGTAGTTAAGTCGAGCGATGGCAACAGCTGCCCCTTTTTCCAGCACTGGGCAATCTGTCCAGCTGTTGTCCTATTCTTCCATTTTTCAGCAGATGCCAGTGCTCTTATAAATTATCGTGACAAAACCGTTCCCGTAAAAAAACGGGAAATGACGTGCTAAAAAGTAAAGGATTCTCGTGGAGTTATGTCACCCGCAACTATTTTTATAGAAATCAAATCTATTTTTCGCGACTGGCAACAGTCAAAACATCAGAGTTTGGTGTTCCCAGAGCGGGAACACTGCGCGTTAAAGGGTTAACTGGAGTGAAAAGCGAGGGAAAGTGTATAACAGAACACAAGTCAGCGCACTGAATTTCATGGAAACCTAGGAAAGTCAAATTTATACGCAAATAAAAAGCGTTTGAAAATACATGGATTTTCACAGAAAGGAAAAATATGTTTTCCTTGAATGAGAGCACAAAATTTCGTGTCACATATCATTCTCCCAGAAAGCTCCGCGGGCTGCCAGTAGGAAACCCCTGTTTCAGATGTATAAGGATATTGAATTTTGCTTGAGTGATCTGAACTCTTACCATAATCATAGCCCCAATTTTCGAAAAGATATTTATCAAATAATAATTCAAAACGCCATTTCCCCCATATTTTATCTAGTGGAATTCTAATATAATGACGATAGAAATTGTATAATGTCCTCGAGATGAAGATATTGTCAGAATTACAAATTGAAGGGAATTGCAAATTGAATTCAGAATTACCAATTGAATGAAGATGAAACATAGCTACATCTTAGGTCTGTTATTGTGTATTATTTAGCTCATCTTTCTGGAAAAGTTATAGGAATATTACCTGCCAGGTTTTTGCCAGTATCATAAACATTTGACAAACCTATACTTTAGTGTTAACAGAACTGTTTCCACAGTGTTATAATTGGAAAATTTCGAAATTTATTCGCGGTAAACTCAACTGTGATAGCGCTGTTGTTTTTAATAAACACAATATTCAACGGATGTCCTTAAACACCAATATTTGGAATTTATTTTCGATTTCCTCAGCGTTTAGGCCTCTGGATGCTCTTATATATTATATATACACTCTACTTTCTCATTGGCAAAAGCTATTTCCAGTTATTTATATTAACTTTCTTACACAGATGAAATATTTTAGAATAAAATCAGCAGATCAATCGTCGTAACGTAATAATAGATTACGCTAACGACATACAATAAATAACGTAGATGAAGGGGGGGGGGCTTTGTTTGTTGTTCTCTAATTCTTTTATGGATTTATGCTCATAAAGACAATTCTGTTGAAAAACGTTTTGTAATCAATTCATTTGTAATTGTTTAGATTTTTTGTTAAACAATATTTATGAAATTGTAAACAATCTTTCGTATAACTTAATTCCTCTGAAGTTGCGTAAGAGGGTCACAACTAAGATTTCTGACATTATGAAAAAAGTTTGTAGAAAATTATGAGAAAAGTTATATTGAGTTGCAGGAAATCAGTTAAACTCAGTTTACAGTTGTATGACAAATAAATAATTAAATGTTATCAAATCCAATGTTTATTTGCTTTAAATATATATAAATTAATTCCTCAGTGTTAATGCTTAAGACCGTAATGAGTAATAATCTAAATCTAATAATCTAACGCATATCTTCTCAATTTTTCAGGCCTATTGACATAAATACAAAAATTGATTATTTATACTGGCATATTTGACGATATTGGTTTTAGATATTCAGTATGGCTCAGATAAACTTCATTTAGTCCTCCAAATCCGATCCTAAACTATGTTTAAGTTCAATGATTACAATATCATGTGTATGCTATCTGACCAATTTGCCATTGTGGTCTCCTTGAATTCTATACAGTAATATGATAGTACCATTAGCACAAGATATTCAAAGTATAAATGATCTTTAATGATAAGATAAAAATACAAAAGGAAGTAAAACATGTTAAATCGATTTTTTTCTAAAGCACTTTCCAATATAAACAGCTTATCTATGCAATGCGACATATTTCAAACAAATAATCATAAAATCAATTTCTACCAGTATATATATATCGTCACAAGGTTAGTAAGTTACTTCAAGCTCTTAAAAAATGGTGAAAATGCAGTAAATTCCTTACAAAGAAACTTAGGTAGATAGAGCTTCATCATAAAATTAAAATAAATCTATTGAACTTGAACAACCAGAAGTATGAATAACCTTACGTTTATTTATACCTATACGTTTCACATTATATATTTTCAACAATTTTTTTATGTAAGTGAATTTTAGTTTTATAAGTAATCATTTTATTATAGCATTTTAATTTTATAAAACGGTCATTCTGGTTATGCGCGTGCACTAATAAGAGGAAAGTGTTTTAAAGTGTTGCATTCAAATTCCTTTTTCCAGAAATTTTAGTAGGTAATTACCATCTAAAACTATGTTTTAAATTCAAAATACGTAAAAATATGTGTATATTTTCTTAATTCCCAGAGTTTATACAGTTGACAAAATTTCCCATTATGATTTTGTAAAGTATTTAATTGCGTATAATAGTTTAGATCAGATAATAATGTTCTAGATATTACGTGTTTTTTTTAATAAAATCTGCATCAAAATTTCAAGTAAAATGCTTTTCAGAAAAAATATTGCTTCTATAATAAATACCGAAATATTAGCACTTATCGGTTGCTTACTTTGAGTAAGTTTGAGTTAAACGGAAGAACTGTTCAGTTCCTTCTAATCCTCCCTTTTCTGTAGTTGTATTGAATGAATACAATTGAGATTATCTTTTGTGGGATTCCTAATCCCAGACACCACAAAAGCGTAAAGACGTTAAGCACCTTTTATTAAACTCAATGAAAGCTACAGTTTTGTTCTTTTGCTATAGGGAGAATAATTTTCTTTTTATTAGATATAAATAAGTCAATCACCTTATATGTTATTATCGGTATTTCTACCGAAACTTTTACAACGACACTTAATTAATTAATTTGATATATATTTAAATTTTTAAATACTTTCATTAAATTTCTTTTAACCCATTAGCGCTCGACTTTTTTTTTATAGCATTCTCCAATTTATGTTGATGCCAGAAGTGATAAAGAAATTTCTGACATTTGTCGGGAATGAAGAATGTATTTCTTTTTTATAAAAAAATGAATAAAATAGTGAAAGATTCGTATTTTACTTTCTTATCGCTGAGTATTTTGTGGAAATTAGATTTATTATTCTAGAAATTGAAATAGGAAATAAATAAATGTTTATTTATTTTTGCAACTAACGATTTTTGCGACTGTCATAAAAATGGAACCTGAGTGTTAATGAGTTAAGTTTGATTGATTTGATTGAATGAAAATATTTCACTTTATTAAATGAAAGATACACAAAATGTTCTGATTACGTTAACTTTAATATCAAATTTATCTATTTACAGGATTTTAAATTACAGGAAAGTCTAATATAAAGATATAAGGTAAGACATAACAAAACTGACCCGGAAACCACATTTCCAGTTACAGAGGAACTCAGAAAAGGAAGGGAAGTAGTAGACAGTTCGCTAACCTGACTACAGCAGATGTTGAGAATAACTACCACTTCTTGCCATTTTTAAGCCCTGGTCAGCAAGTTGCTGAAGGTAGATCGAAGCTGGACTAATGCAAATGCTGCAGTTTCACCAGACATGTTCTGCTGCAGTTCTTGAGCACTATGTGGGTTGTTGCGATATACCTTAGACTTAACCCGTAAGCAGGCGCGCTGGGGTAAATTTCCCCCCAGCGACTTTTTTTCTTCGTAAAATGGGAGACATTTTTTGAGAACAAGTTTACCCCGTCTTCTACCTTTCAAAGTCAAGGTGTAGTTGGGGTGGGTGAAGGAATTTCGTTTCTTTGTTATCCGGAAGGGAAGAAAATTCCACTTTGGGATCCAATACTCCCGTGCGACTAACAACGTTTCATTACGTTGTTAACGTAAACTAAGTATAAACTAAATGTAAATTAACTATAAATTGACGTTACACTACTGGTATATATTGACAAAAGGCTATTAAATGAAATTAATATCATATTAATAAAGTAATTAGTGTTTTTAGGTATAAAGCATATCCTATGCGATTTTCTTCTCAGAAAGCACGGTATTTAAAGAAACTGCCAGAAAATCTCTAAATAAATATAAAAAGCACGATTTCTTCCCTTGAAACGTAACAGAACTGATGTATTTTATGTTATAAGTCCACAAATTTGTTTTTAAAACGTTTTTAGTCAAAAATATAAAGAAGACAAAATGGGGATTGGGACAAGATTTACCCCATGCGACTGCTTAAGTTACAAAAGTAGACGCGCGTGCTTACGGGTTAAGGGTTCCCCCAAAAAAGTATAAACGCGCATGGTAAGATCAGGCGACGTGGGTGGCCAGCTAGGGATGGGACCACACTGCCCCCTGCTAACAACTCTCTCAGGAGTGTAGACTTATTAATGTGATCCATGGTTCGTCGATCTGTATGGTCAGTTGCTCCATCCTGTTGAAAGTAACTGCGCGTCTTTTCGTCCTCACACAATGCTGCTACAAAAGCATTAAAAATGTTGGAAATGTACTGGGCCACTTATTTTTACTCCGCTCTGCATTTTGCAATAAATATGAATTTCGCCGTTACCAAATGAAATCTGCCTCGCGCAAGTACACTTTAACTGATCCGGCACATTGTACCCCTTGTTTCAGATCCAAAGAATTTTTAGAGCGTATTTTCATAGATACGCAATTTTAAACCGCTCGCATAGAGCATTTCCGAAAAAAGAATTATGAATAAAAGAATAAACTGTAAAGAACTGTAAAAGAATAAACTTAAAAGAATAAACTGTATAATACGGGTAGTAGAATAATAAATAAATAAATGCACACACATGAAATAATTTGGGAAAGACTGCAAGTATAGCAAAAATTTCCGTACTGCACGAGCTACTCTGGGGATAAGAAATGAATTGTACGTTTCTCTATCCGAAACTGAGTTCGGACAAGGGGGTTAAGGCTAGAGGAATGTTTTTTTAAAGAAAAAGTTTAACGTAAAACTTACTAAAGGAAGATTATTTAAAAGAGGCAATCGAAAGAGAATACACCGAAATGAAATTATATTTTTTAATTTTGGATTGATTGTTCGGTTTCACATGCGATACCTTTACTAAGATAATCATAACATAGAAAACATTAAGTTATTTCTATTTTCGATAACTGTCATTGAAAGCCGAAACGTAACACAGGGCCAGGGAAATATTCTAGCACTAGAATCCCGGTGTTTCAGATATACCTAAAACCGCGCGCTGGGTCAAATTGACCCAACTTGTAGAATTCACGTTGCAATGCAACAATAATGCTACATTTCAACGGTAATGCCAGTAGTTAAGTCTTAACACTCGTATTAAGTTTACTATTACATTAAAATTACAAAAATATTCTTGCTATAATTCTTATTAGAAAAGCGTCGCTTGAGATAGGTATACCTAAAACCGTGGTATGGGTCAAATGGGACTTCTAAAATTCACGTTGCAATGAAAATGACATAACGGTATGCTGTTGTACCATTTATTATGTCATTACCGTTCATTTCATGAATGATGATGACATTTATTTAATTTGAACTTCGGATTCCAGACTCGTGGGAAGTTTTGTGTCAAAATGACCCATTCCACGATATCAGGTATACATATTAAAAACAATAAACAGATAAAAGTTACGAGCTTAAATGTTTTACAGTCACGATTTTTTCAAAATTTCAGTTCGTAACTTTTTGAAAAAAACGGAATAAAATCTGGTTTTGGGTTAAAGTGACCCATCCCGCGGTTCTATTGCTAGAGTAACAGTGATGTGTTTCTGCATTATATATATATATATATATATATATATATATATATATATATATATATATATATATGGTACATTGATTGTGCTACTGAATGTGTATATGTAAATTTATGTTCTATGGACAATAGAATCCATTTCCAGATTCACATACTGCATATATATAGTTTGAGTCTGTGAAAGTCACGGAACATATTTTACATGCTCTTATTAGCTTGTATTATTGAACTAAGCTCAAGAGCATATGTTAGTGTCAGCTTGTAGTATGTGTTATACAACTATGACAAAAAATATTTGAATAGCCTTAGTAGTAAGAATGTCTGACATTGCATTCAACATATTATGATTTTGGTTGCTCTTTCAATCTTCAGTCCCCTTTTTCTAACATAAACAGATATCACAGAGCTATAAATTCTTAACTATAATTCACTATTCAGCCACCTTTTTACAGAGATTCGGACAAAGAACAATGCAACTTCCTTTTTTTTAATGATCACTCTAAACTATCAGGTTGTAACGAAAGGTTTCCGCCAGATTTGCTTGAGTCAGCTCACGCGGTACCCAGCTATTGACCTTATATGTCAACTTTATGCGATACTTAGCGCGACTAATGGATATGGCACTAAAGTCTAACTCTTTTAGCTAGCTCTCGTGGATGAATATTTTATCTTCTTCCACAAATTCTCGTAGGCGGGTCTCATCAGCATCAGTAGGCCGGCCAGAGCGCTCTGCTTCTTTAATATCCTAGTCCTCGTTTTTGAACTTTCGGTACCAAATCTTCACAGTGTCATATGATACAACAGTAGTACCTTAAGCTGTACACATGATTCAGTAGCATTCTGTAGCTGACTTTTTGCGACAGAACTGAGAGTAAATGATGGATCAATCTGGTATCGTGGTAGTTCCATTTTAGACACCTTAATCATAACGATATTGTTTTACAGATTTCACAACACAGTGCTCTGAAACAAATCTTTTCTTTCAAATAACAAAAATCGTTTTACAAAATATTGGCAAAGACACCAACGCGAACTGCTTCTGCAGGCAATACTTGAAGTGGCGGAAAACTTTCGTTACGACCTAACATTATCCAGGCCTGACTTGGATACAGTCGATAATGCATGTAATATGCTAAAGTGATAAGTTCGTTGCAGAGGGGACCAGTTCAGTTTGATTGTTGAGGTAAAAGTGAACATAATGAGAGACATAGTTCTGGATAACACCAGAAAATCTGAAAACGGTTTAAATAAAACAAAAATATAATTATTTTTTATACGAAAGAAAAGGAAATCCAGAGATAACATTTAATAAGTTTGCTTAACAATCATGCTTTATTTTGTATTGTCATCACACTTTTGGAAAAAAAAATATGCGGTGCATTTTTTTCCTTTTCTTTCGTTGAAGTCATGCGGAAATACAAAGAACATATTACATATATTTATTTGATTAGATTATATTATCTAATGACCCACCCGTGTTCATATTAATGACTATGTCACTTTATCTCTCACCCCCTTTATTGAAATTTGTCCGAGAAATGCGTCTCAAAAAAGCGACATAAAAATGCGACATAATTTTACATGTATATTTAAATACGACTAGTTCACAACAGCTTTAATCTTTTGTTACAATATTTCTAAAGCTGTAGAATATGCATCACATGTATTTTTTTACATATATGTAAATACAATTAGTTCACAACAGCTTTAATCTATTGTTACAATATTTCGTAAGCTGTAGAATATGCATCCCATGAATTTTTCAATAAATAGGTTACACTAATAAAAATTCCGACATAAGTTTACCAGGCGAAATACACAAATGATGAGAGATAAAATGACATAGTCAATCAATATCGTTTTAATATGACAATAATGAAACTAAAAAATTAGGGGGGTTCAGGTGGGGGTCTCCCCCTAATAACGCTCGAACAGCAAGTTTTTTTTTTTACACTTTGTATTTTCTGAAAATTATTTATTTTTCTATCTACTATGAGCTTGTTAGCACGGAGTATATTACGATATTGGCGACGAGACTATCTTAAAGGTCATTAACCCATTTGTACCTGGATATTTTTGCGACTTTTTTCGATTTTTACTGATAACAGAAATAATAGATAAATTTCTGATGTCAACTTCTTGAACAAGGGATGATTTCTTTTAAAATCATTATGCATAAAAATCGAATTATCAACATCCTACTGGGTCATGTTAAAATATTTTGTAGAGTTGAGGCTCAATACTCATGAATAAAGGCTAGGAAAAATAAATAACGTTTTCGACTAATAGCGAAAATGCCGTCCCAAAAAAGGGACGCTAGGCATAAATGGGTTGAGTACTCTAGGGATAAAATTTTGGAAAGGGCAATTTCGAAATATTTTACAGAATGTTTATCAAGTACTTTTGATACACAAACAATTAATGAAATGAGATGTTTATTCGTTCAATTTTGCATTGTTTAAAAATTAAAAGAATGCTTACTATATTAAAAATATTATCATATAACGAAGGAGAGAGAGGACGAAACTGAGAAAAAAGCGTTGAAGGGTAATTTGCTATGCCAGCTTCATTCATAAAAAACTGTTCACTATAACATTGATTCATGTTGCTGCTTAACCTTTAAATGCCCTGAGTTTCAAATTTGATACCAGACATTCTCTGTCGGATTAGAATACAAGTCAAATTTCTTATGTCAGCTTCACATGTAAAGTACAGCTTTTAATAATAAATGATTCATGTCTTGAATAATAAAAACTTCACGTATTTCTTTCAATGCGAATTTTTCGAAAAATTAATGAGTTACTCACAAAACTGATATAAGAAATTTAGCTTACACTCGTGGATCGGCAGCGAACTTGTTATAAATTCAGTCTTTTAAGGGTTAAATAACTTTTGATATGTTTTTAGACGTGTTTGTTTTCTGGAAAATGAATTATTTAGTCATTAAATTAAAATAAGAAGTTTAACTGACACCCTCTTGGAAAAGTACTCGAGTAAAAGTCAAATTTCTTAGTTTATTTTCCTAATTAAAAATTATCTGTCATAAAATATGAAATAGAGTATGCATGATTGTATTTTTTCATATGCTGAAGCGTTCTGTGTTTTTCAATAACTTATAAACGTTCTCAAGTAAAAAAATAGGAAATTTCACTTATACTCAAATACTTTTGAGAGGTTGTACATAAAGATTTTTTTGAGTTGGAGTAAAACTACTTTTTTACTACCTGAAAAGTGTTAAAAACTCCATCTGGTTAATACGATTTAGTTAATTCTGTTATTCAATCCGAATTAATTGATATCTTTATCAATTTAATTGTGATCAATATTTCATTCGGAAAATTACCAAAAATTTTTTAGGTTATTTAAACAAAAACTTAAATCTACCCTTACTTTTGTAAAATCATTTTAATACACATGTGGTAAATTAAAAGAGATTTAACAAAATAGATATAGAAATTTTTATTTATATGCTCAGTGGATAAATTTCCAGAAATAATTTTTACACCTTAAATGTAATGGCAATATAAGTTTTATATTACACCATTTCATTGAAATAAATAGCTGCAAGAACTCGTATCTGAAAAAAAAAACTATACTTTATAAAATCGATAATATGCGTCATAGCCTAACTTTAATGAAAGCTTTATCAACAGAGAACTTGTGGTTTTGATGTTGTTTCGTTTCTTCATAAATTCTTGCGGTTTTATTCTAAGGCAGATGGATCTTCCTTACATATCTATTAATCTAGAAGGGGCAAACACATTAGAAAATATCGAGACATTTTCCACAAGTGACTGTCACAGTTGTTCAGGTACCCTAAAGGTACAAAATAACAAGACTGAAAAGGAAGGAAGTAACACCACAGAAGGAAAAAATAGAAAAGTGAGAAGGAAACAAAAAACTACTAAAATAAATACAACTACAAAGAAAAGGGGAAAGGAGAAATGACAGATACATGCTATTATGGCCTCCAATTCGAAAAACCCTGCTTCTGCTTCCAGAAAATTTATTTTCGGACTTGTCTGCTTAACCTCCTTATAAATCCTTCTCGAATAAAGTGGACAAGAAAGTCAAAGTCAAAAATTGGCGCAACGGCCCCTCTGCGGGGCAGAGGTCTACGCTGCAGAACCGCACCTTCGGGACCATGGGTCTGTTGTGCGGATGCCTATGCCTCCGCCAGGTCGTCAGTCTGACGCGAAGCCCCCAGTGTTCGACCCTAAGCATGCTTGGTGGTCCTCATTTTATCGACCCACTCAAGGGTTGAGAGACTGAGTCGACCTTGCCCAGGATTCAAACTCTGGACCCATAGGACGACACCGCGGTGCGCTAACCATTTCACTACTAAAGTGGAAAACACTATGGCGCATTTTACTAGCAAAGAGAAAGGTAATTTACAGTTCATAGGTCAAGCAATAACAACCAGGGGATGAATGGGAATTCAACCCACGATTACACACTTAAGTGATTAACGTACTGGAGTTCATTCCGTTAACCTCTCAGACATCAGCTCCCTTATCTAACCTGACAGTGATATTTACTGGTTATTTTTAATGCTGTTATATAAATGAAGTCCCCGTACATTTTAAGTAATTAATCAGAGCGCAAATGTTACGAAGACATTCAAAAGAGATTATCATTTACAGACCTTAATCTAGTTTAAGGCAGTCTTAAGTATAATCATCTACAATTAAAAATTCTACTGAATTCATTATCTAGATGAAATAAAAACAATATATATATATATATATATATATTTCAATATATATATATATATTTCAAACATAACTTTGTTATTTCGTATCAGTAATAATTATCGCTATTCAGAGCTTTCCTTTTTTTAAAGGTATTTTTACAAACATAATAACAAATTACCTTAATTATACTTATTTCCAACCTCCCGATAATTAGCACGGTACCAGTTAATTATCGAAAGGCTTGAGATATTTAAAAATGCGCTCTCAGTAAGAAAAAAAAAGTGTTCTCCATAATTACTTTGTCGTTGTAATTATTTATGTTCACCTATATTCAAATAACTGACAATATCTACCGAAGTTTGAAATGTATTTGTTTCCTTTTATCAAATTGGTATCGATCCAAAATCGTAATCGTTGTATCCAAAGCAAAGAACTTTTTGTTAAAATGCTGAAGAGTGTAATTAAGATGTAGACAAAAAAATACAACAATAATTATTGATAAAATAATTGGAACTGCCTGTAACCTTTTGATGTTATCGGAATGAGAGTTTAATTAAGGTTAAATTACTTTGAAATTACTCCAATGAACAAAATAACATTTATAATAAAATGATGATATATAAGTGCCTACGATCTATAATGCATGTTCTCAATAATCTCAAAGATGATGCTGTCTTCAGCAAAACAAATTGATTTTATTTATAATTATGCACTAAAGATATTTAAAAAATCATTTAAAAAGGAGTTAATACATATTTTAAACGTTATTATTCAGTGTTTAATGAATGTTGCAGACTTCAAAACAACTATAATTAAATATGTATGTATTAAGATATTAATATCATAAAGATGATAAAGGCTTGTGTTTTATGTCGTAAATGATTTTTTAAAGAAATGTAATTTTGTTTGCTTTAATAAAGTATACATATTTTAGACTTGAAAAAAGAAATATGTAACGTAATAGATTTCTTTGATTTTTAATCTGAAATTAATCAACATATTTTAGACAGTGAAAGTTTTCTTTTTCGGAGCTATGATACTGTAAAATTTAACCCATTCGTGCCTGGATATTTTTGCGACTTTCTTCCACTTTTGCTAACACCAGCAGTAATTGATAAATTTCTGATGTCAACTTTTTAAACGAGGGATGATTTCATTTAAAATTATTATGTATAAAAATTGAAATGTCAACATCCTACTTGGCCATATTAAAATATTTTGTGGAATTGAGGTTCAATACTCGCGAATAAAGGCTAGGAAAAATAAATAACGTTTTCGACTGATAGCGAAAATGCCGTCCCAAAAAAGGGACGCTAGGCATAAATGGGTTAAAAGGTTACTCTATTTATTTGTAGTTCGCTATTCTATACCAATAATTTACCGAAGCAGCAAATTAAGTATTGTTTCATTCGTTGTATTTCTCGAATGTTGGTTTTTTACTTAAAAATCAGTTTTCAAATTTCTACTTAAAATTATCATAGTCATATTTTTTTTCAGAATTAGTTAGAATTTTTTTTAATTCTGAGTAGTAAATTACATAATTTTTTTAATTTTTTTTAAAAACATATTTTAAACTTAAGCTACGTTTATAAACAAAGCACAAATAAATTGCAACTAATATTACAACGAATTACAAAGATTTTATTTAACAATCCTAGAATTCTCATACTTAATGAATACTGTTTTATTATTATTCTAATGCGTATTGGATAAAGTAGGAAACGATACTACTTTCAATAAAACCAATTATAGATATACAGACGAATAAAGTAAATCATATTTTGTTAATGAATAACGAAAATTCTGCATTTCTGCTTCTGTGAAAAAACGGCCTTCGTATTTCCAAACTATCTGACGAATTATCACTGCTGAATTTATGTATAGTATAGTAAATCACAGTTTTAAACAGGTTAATGTAATCCATCAATGTAAATAAATTATGTTAATGTATTAATTATGTGGTGCAAACACTGTTATTTGATTTGTTGATGCTCCAATTATCCATGTTTCTACAAAAATAGTTGTGTAAATAGATAGTGATGTTTGATGTAATCTTCTCTTTATTTAAACTGTAATACAAAGGTTAAATAAATATTCATTAGAACTGGCAAAAAATATCACTACCTAGCCCGAATGTAGTGTTTTCTTCGAATTAAAAATTTGACCTTTTATGACGTTTAAATAAATTATGCACTAAAATTCCACTGATCCTATAAGTAGTGTGTTTATGATGACAGCATACACTGCAAAATACGTGTTATTTTAAATACGTTTATACATCCATACCACTAATATTTGATCGGCTTTTCACTGGCCGGTGACCGGTTTGCACGGTGTTTCATCGCGTAGCATCGCTCAACGAAATTGAGCATTTGGCCCAAAAAACAAAATTTTTATCTAAACACGATGATTGGGATATGCACTGCACACAAA
This sequence comes from Cheiracanthium punctorium, assembly GCA_038373885.1. Lineage (NCBI taxonomy): Eukaryota > Metazoa > Arthropoda > Arachnida > Araneae > Cheiracanthiidae > Cheiracanthium > Cheiracanthium punctorium. The sequence goes on along the minus strand of JAWZYV010020331.1, from coordinate 785,462 downwards.
GACTACGACAATACCAGTAAAATGATGCTTGGAATGTAATCTAACGTTTGTGACCGGGCCAATTTCCTAAATTTAATCATTACACAATACGCTCATCAGTATACAATAGAAGGCTCTACGCCAGGGTCCAACCAAGTCGCCCCCTTTGATCCTGAACCCCTTTGATCCTGAACGATGATACTACGCCTGCACTTCCCAAGATCACCCCACCCGGGGCCCGACAACGGAAAAACCACTCCAACGTCGTTTTTATTACATATATATTGCTTTTTGGAGAGGGCATTGGGAAGAAAAGAGAAACAGAATTTATTTAAAATTCTAAATATTTAACTTTTTATTTCTTTTTTACTAGGACCTGCAAATAATTTCTGGATCTTCTTAAAATTTATATTATTACAATATTTTGAAACTTTTAATAAAAATAATTATTTGCGAGGATGGTTTGAAGAGCTTCACCAACTCCATACAGGGCAACCCTAGTGTCCTAGTGTAGTGTTCCGAAAGGCACCCTTTCGAAGATGGCGCCCTGGTGCCATGCTTACCTTGCTTTCCGTGTCGCGCCGCCCCTGACTTCAAACATTGTAATAAAAGAAACCTACAGAAGCAAACAAAGGTTTCATTTATTGCAGCATTTTTTTTTTGTCATACTTTGGATGTCTCAAAATCATGAACTAATAAGCAACGATAAATCGATTTTATTCAAAACTGAATTTTCGTGTAGGTGGTGTTTCCATTAAAGACATACTCAATTCTGGACTTGATATTCTAAAACCATGCTTCTGAAGACTTTCGGTTCTAAAAACAAGAAATATGGCTCCGTTTTTGCCGTACGTAACATTACTTTGTGTTATTGATTTCCATTTTTAAAAGTACCTCTGTCATGATCGGGTATAAAAACATTTAACTGATTACTGATCTGTCTAAATTGCTACAAGAAGTTGTACATCCAAACTCTACTTAAATTACTGTTCAGGTTCAAGATACTCGGAAATTCACTTAACTAAATGCGGTATGAACATGCAATATCATCATCAAGACACTATCTTTCTCTAAATATATACATTATCTGTATCTACAAACGATGGTGTACTAATATGTATTTGTGTTTAAACATGCCATGACAAAGGGTACAGGTGAAATGTATAACAATAGTGCTGTAATAAATGATGAGCTACACGTTTGAGTTATTTCTACAAGCATACATTTACAGCAGATGCTCCTTGTACAGTTCATTTTGTGTAAGTATATTAATAAAATAGAAACCGCTTATAACGTACTCTCACGGGACCTAAAAAAGTAGTACGTTATAGCCGAAGTATGTTATAAGCAGTAACCCCGGTAAAATTCAATATTACACAAAAAAAGAAAGTAGGCTCATAATTTCATTGTAATATGCGTTTTAAACAGGTCTATTTTTTCAAATTTAAATTAAACAGAGAAAATTCTTTATTACATATAATATTTATTGAGATAACTAATCTGTCATTTTCTTTTGTTTTAAATGGGCAGATGCTACTCTAAAAATACCGTTTTGGATATCCATAATGGGCTTTTGTAGAGTCTGTGCATCATCACTGTGGCATTCAAAAAATAGTATGTTTTTGAAGCATTTAATGTTTCGGGTATGCTTGGTATAGGCGGCTCTGTTTCTTCTTCACTATCATCAGAATCATTATAGATAGGGCTTTTCAGGAGGCCTTTACAATGATGAATGACAAATAAAAAACATGGCCTTGTTCTTAGCCCTACCCAGCAGGTGAAACAAATAAAAGATCGCTCCCTTCATTCATACATAATTCATCTCGCTAGAGAATCTGAAAACTGACAACGAGAACTGAAATTTCCGAGAACAAGGAAATAAAATTCTTAAGAAAAGCAAAATTTTATTTTTGGATTTGGTATAAAAAGTACGTTATAGCCGAAGTACGTACTTTTGTTAAGTACATTTTAACCGAAGTTAAATAACATTATAAATATAGGACTTCAATCGGGACCTAGCTTCTAGGTACGTTAAAACCGATAGTACGTTATATCCCAGGTCCGATATAACAGGTGCGCACTGTACTGTTCTTTTAATACAGCAATGAAATGAAACTTTAATGATTCACACTCAAAATTAGTTTATTATGAATCTAGAAACATTTTTTGTGATTATTTTGATTAACCCATTTATGCCTAGTGTCTCTTTTTGGGACGCCATTTTCGCTATCAGTTGGAAACATTATTTATTTTTCTTAGCCTTTATTCACGAGTATTGGACCTCAACTCTACCACAATATTTTAAGATGGCCCAGTAGGATGTTGACATTTCAATTTTTATACATAATGATTTTAAAAGAAATCACCCAATGTTGAAGATGTTGACGTTAGAAATTTATTTATTATTGCTGGTATTAGCAAAAATCTAAGAAAGTCGCAAAAATATCTGGGCACAAATGGTTTAATATGTAATAGTAAAAAAAAAGGTTTTCCATAGTATTTTTACTAAACCCGTAATATTAGGTTGTTCGGAAAGTCCTTTCGTTTTTTTTAAAACCCTGTGTGTCGACCTTTGCGGCATTTAAAAGGATTATGAAGGGTCGAATTCGATACATTTAATCTTTCAGCGATTTCAAGTTGAACAAGTTGCACAAGTATTGAACAACTTGCTGTTCGTCTTTTTTCGTCAGTTAATGCATTTCTTGTCTCCTCAATAACTTCAATTAGCCTTCCAGAACGTGGTGCGTCTTCAACATCAAAATTGCCCAATCGAAATTCTGAATACCAGTTTTGGCACAGGCGTTCTCTAAATACATCTTCTTCATACACATCGGATATTTTTTTTCTGTTTATTACACAGTATTCATACCTTTACGATAGATTAAAAGAAAAACACGTCAAAAATGCCGCTTTTCAGTTTCAATATTTGAAAATGTACCAACCAGAAACTACCGAATCCATCGAACTTTTTACGCAAGCACGCTTGCTATTTATGCTGTCAAAATACATAATGAGTAGGCAGCTTAAGTGTAAAGTTGCCTATGGAAAAATACAATTAAATCCTCTGTTGGGAAAAACGAAATTGATTTTCCAGCAACCTAATGATATAACACCATATTGTTGCGCATTAAGGTAATATTTCTTGTTATGTTTATTTTTGTCTAAACTTCATATTTTATGAGTCAGATGTGTTTCACGTTTTTGTTGCATGTAAATAGGTTCATTACAACATGAGTTATGGAACTGGAAAATTCATTAAAAATAAGAAAATATCTAAATATGGATCAAAATAACATTAGAGTTGGCATTTTTGTTTTTGAAATATTTATGCCAACTCCGAGCTGAATTAAATTTCGGGGGACTTTTGGTGACCTATTCCCACGATAGTTTGCGTATAAATTATGAGTAAGACGTGTAAGAATCGAACTATGAGCGAATTGTAAAAACTTCTTGTAAAAACAAAGAAGATAATCTACGAAAAACGTCATCAGAAAAAAATAAACAAGAGCTGGTTCAAGTGCGCGTTAATCGTTCAGTTGTGTGTATCAAGCGAGAGCGATAGAGTGATATGTCCGTTAATGCCATATGAGCATTAGGGTAAACAGAAAGATCTGTTTTTTTTTTATTTTTTCGGGGCAGAAATGGGCAGTTGAAGAAAGTTGTTACACATCTAGACAAGAAAAATCCGTAAAAAAACTTTTGAGGGAAAAAAAAAGTATATCTTCCGACCACGCATTCACTTTAAAATATTGAACAAAATAAGAAAATGAGTTTTAATTATCAATTTTTTGAAACCCTTAAATGTTTGAAATTTGAAAAGTGCTAGTTTAGGTTATGTATGGTAAAGCTAAAAGTATACAATAAAAAATTAAAAACACCTGATTATTGAATATTAACCGATCGCGCGTTGCCTTAAAAACTAGAGTCAAAGCCATATTTTGAAGGCTTTCTATAAGACGATTCCTGTCTGTAGGAGATGGAGATGAATAGTAGTATTGGTATAAATATATATACTATTGCTATATATATATTCAATAACGGAAAGTTGAAAATAATTGAACTTATATATAAGAAACATTGCCAAAAAAATCTTCTGATCACAAATTCTCTTTGAAATGTCAGAAAATAAAGTTTTTTTTTTTTCAGCAATTGTTTGAAAAGCTCTGAATAATGCATTTCAAATGCAATGGTTTATCGTATAGAAAAAGGTGTTGAAGGCCAGCAAAACACATGCATGTTTAAAATATTTACCATTCATCCAAAACATTAAAAACACCATTTTTTAAAAACATATTTTCATGTGATTGCGCCAAATGTTGTTTTTACTGCACTTTTTATTTTTGCCCTGTCCTGCTACATTATTGACTGTTGAACTCAGGCGCATTGGCAGCAACTTTTGATATCAATTGTCTAATCGACATTGTCTCAATTGTTTAATCGACAAGTAGAATTAATAATCAAAACTAACGGACTGGTAACGGACAAATATTTTAAGCAGAAATATGTTTACCTGGCTTTGGAGGCCTTTTACTATACGGTAAACTTTTGCATTTGAAATTCATTTTTCAGAGCTTTTAAAATAAGTAGCTTTATTTTATTTTCATTTTTATTTTATATTTTATCGCGTACTGTTAGATTTACCAAAAATAACCTAAATTAGCGCTTTTCAAATTTCAAACGTTTCAGAGTTTCGAAATATCGGAAAAGAATACGGTTTTTCTTGTCTAGATGCGTAAAAACTGTTTTCATCTAGCCGTTTCCTAAAAAAATAAAAGTTTTTTCACCCCACCCTAATGAGCATTGCATGTTTCGACTGTTTTCCGCAGCAGTTAGTGAAGTCTGCATTATATCCTGTAAGGGCATTGATTTGTGACACATTGTATGCTGCTAGGCAGACAGAGATCTGTCTGCGACTAAGGATAGTGCTTTTTTCTTGCAACTTTTCTACATGAGAATCACTCTTTTAATGAAAAGATTTTGTTTTCTACTGACCGATTTCCATTTTATTGCTTATCGTGAATTCCTGTGAATTGTTCTGTAAAAATTGTAACAGTTTTCGAAGAATGTTTAGAAACAGCAAATTTGAATATCATCCTGATATTGTAACTAGTCCTTTGACTCATGTAAATCTTCTATAAACTGAGTTGCGTACTTAATAGACAGATGAAGAAATTGAAAGAAATTTTAAGGAAATGACTAAAAAAATAACTTTTACGGTTGATATTGAAAAGAAATAAAATTGAAACAGTTGTAATTGAAAAGAAATATACATATGTATACCGAAAGACGTTGATCCAGAAGAAAATGAGACACACATAAGTGCTCGTCAGTAGTATATTAGTTAAAATGTATTCTGTGTATTCAATAAAATTACATCTAGTGCTCAGTTAAAATTGAAAGATTTTTTTAAATAAAGAAAACGTTTAAACTGTCCTTTTCATACTTTGTTTTAAACTTTTGTCACTTCATGCTTCAAGATTTTGTCTAGGCAATTTACCTAAACATAAATTGAATGCATTAATGATGAAAAATCTGATTCGTCAGCATAATTCTCATTTTATTAATTTGCATTATTGCAGTTTGGGATTGAGCTGCATTTTCATTAATCCAATAACCCTTACTCATCAACAATTTCCTATTTTTCATGATACCTACGACATTTATCATTGACATTCTATATCAAGTTGAAATAAACGTATCTATAATGAGTTAAAATGTATTTTAATTATTAAAACTTTCCTACCTGGAATTTTGATTGTAAAGAATTATTTTATGTAACGAAAATGAATATACATTTGATACATACAATCTAATTCATTTCTCGTCGTAGAAATATATAAATATATTTTACTCCCATGCTGATTTTGGAAAGAACCCCATCTGGAAAATCCAAATATTTCAATAATTCAATACTGTATCAATTATGCACGGATCCGTAAAATATGTGTCTAAACTCATTAAATTAAATCAGGTGGTTTCCGCATAAGGCTCTTTATCCAATATCCTAAAGCTTTAGGAATCGCGATTTCAATTGTTAGATTTGAGAAATGAGAAATTAAGCTCTTCACTGTAATTTCCTTTACCTTCAAGTAGTTATATCAGAATAATATTCATCTTCCACATATAATCCAGGCTTTGTAAATTGGACAATTATATGGTTATACTCCAAAGTAGTAGTTCATGCAAAGGGAATTGGAATGTCGCGACTATCAGTTTATTCATATATAATAGAAAGGCTATGGAATATCAATAATTTAATAAACGGTTAAGACTTAAGGAGTTGGGATTGTTTATACTTAAATGGGATTACTGGGATCCCATCATAAGTGGTTATGTTTCAGTGGATGTCATAAATCATTTTAAATTAACGTGGTATGAAAATGTAAATTTTTACATTTGCCTAAAAGGAAAAAGAAATATATTGATGAGAAAGAGGTTTACTGGATATGACGTTATAATTAGTGTAGAGCATTGCACAACAAAAATATTCTACTTGCTGATTGATCTAAATAACAATGCTTTAAACTGTGGGTTGGGACACCCGCTGGGGTCGCGGGACCTTCAACAGGGGTCCCCAAAAATATTAGAAATTTTGATAGTGATTTTACTTATTATACTAATTTTATGACACTTTTGTCTTAACAACATGTTTGTCTTTAACTAAAAAAACTAAAAAACTAAAACTAAACTAAAACTTGTCAAAACTAAAGAATTTGAAGAAGTGTTTTGTCTTGCGCAGCCGACTATTTTGCCAAGATTTCATAATGTATTTAAACATAAACACGTACACTATTTGCACTGATACTTAGTCTACCCGTAGGCGCTGTTAGAAGTAAGTTGTTTTCCTCAGTACTGACCTTCTAAGTAGCTATACTAAATGGACAGGCTATAGTTAATGCTTGGATTTACCCAAGTAACTAAATTTATTTCTGTTATGGTATTATATTTTTAAGTTTGCTACTTATTTAAAATTTTACAATTGTTTACACCTTAAAATTAAAAATTAAACTTAATAACCTAAACTGCAATAGCATGTTTTAGTACAAGTGAAGACTGTGACAGTTCCACTAACATGTTTATCAGATTTCTGCAATTTTCATGAACATTTTCGTAAATATTATGGATTTCCCACAACGAAAAGTTCAAGAAAGCCTGATCTAGATGGATAAAACAGTGAATATTTATAAAAGAATCCGTCTATGTATATACGCTAAGGAAAACATCTGTGTCCGTTTTGAAGCACATTGCGCGAACGGAAGAGCGCGAAATTCGGCACTGTTAAAGTTCGTGTGGAGGTGTTTGTGCGAATGTTAAAATTTTTGTGTAATATGCTAATGCACCGTAAAAAAATTACAGAAGGAATTTGGCACTCAGTATTTTGTGCCAATTCAGGCGATGGTTCCACTGCTGTGTCAATTTTGAATTAAAAACACTAACCGTTCTAGAGGGGTATAGTATTACAACAAAATTTGAAAAAAGTGAAATTACTTCCAGTTTAGTGAAACGCTAATGACTGAAATGTGGTTTAACCCTGTGCTTGGCGATATTTTTTAGACGGTCGATAAGTGCGCGGAGTGTTGTAAATTCTATGTTTTAAAACTGTGGATAAACGAACAGAACAGAGCAGGTTCAATCCAAGAGACGCTCTACAGAAATGTGCCAATTCGACAATGTCTTCACTATCACCCGCCCCGCGGTATGCTAAAGCAAATTATCTCAGAAAATATTGCTGGGTTTGCGTACAATAAAATGATTTGCTATGATGACAGTTAAATGAATAACTAACTAGTAGAGTTTTTTAATTTTTTAGCTATGAGTGTATTTTTTTTGGGGGGGGGTAGGCGGGAGTAAGTGAAAAATTGCCAAATACTTGTGATCAGCGCCAAATTCTTACATACCTAAATAACTTTCCAGTACATAGTTGTTTATCCTCTTCCATATTTTGGAAGTTTAATTTAATTGCACGCGTTTTCCTCCATTCCATATTATGCAAGCAATAGGCGAACAAATTTATTTTTAATACATATTTATTTTTGTACATATATTGATTTCTGCATATGAGTAAAATTTTGTATGCTTATTAAAATTTCTGGATTTGTTTTGGGGAACGGCGATGTTTCAGAATAGTCTTTTAACGTTTCCCGGTAAAAAAAAGTTGTTGGGATTTTGCACCTGGCTAGCCGAAAAATATCATAGCTTGTCAGCCACATAAGTTAGTATTGAAAATTAATTGCATCGTAATACTAATAAGAAACTTAAATACAAACCCAGCATTAGTCGATGTAACAAGAATGCGGATCAAGTTTATATATCGTGATGCTACTGATTGCGAAGTTAGAACTGGAAACGCAGGCAATAAAAGAATTTTAATTCCACTTAGAAAATATTCTGGTACTATTTAATGATAACCTTTCAAAAGACTCAATTTCCAAATATTCCAGCACTTGCAATGACAGTAAATAAATTTTAAATACAATCATTCGAAAAAAGTGCAAATTTATTGAGGCAGGAAGTTTCTACACATGGTCTGTGGTACGCCTCAGCAAGCAGAGTTCAATTATTCCACGACTTAAGATTGTATAACTCCGAACATAATGGGCTTTTAACCTAATACGGCTCAGGCTGAATTTTCGGACGGTACCACTGGACTTTCTGGATTAACCTAAATTGTTTAAAACGTAAACTGAATGTGCTAAATCGCATGTGAACGTGTAAAATTCAAGGTCGGTAGAGGGAGATGACCCTTATGACCCACTCGCTGGAGCTGCATTTGCATTTAGCGAAATAAGATTGCGTTCCTACAAAAACATCGTCTTCACAGAAAAGTGTGGTGGTTGTAAAGTGAAATTGTATAAAAATGGTCGATATAGACAGATGTCTCTTAGCCAAGATGGTCATATTAGTAGGCACTACTGTATATGGAATCTTGAGACATAGTCTGTGACAGAATAACTTTATTCAAGCTCAAAATAAATAAATAAATAAATAATGCTTTATGATCGAATTTTCACCACTCGCAGAGAACTAGTGTAAATGAATGCTCATTCATGAAAAAAAAAAATTTATACTATAAAAAGCATGAATTTAATTTTCTTGCTAATGAATTTAAACTTGCGTGAGTTTTAGTTATACAAATTTCAAGTACGGGCTATTCCTTTGATTCAGATCCCGGGTAAAACGGCTGTCGACATTTATATTAACGACTTAATTGCCAGCCGCCAGTTTTTCTGTGACGACTATACAACTCTCCTCAGCAAAGATCTGGAGAAGCTTTACCATTTTAGAGTTCACTTTCATATAGAGAAAACTTTCATACTTTTTACTTAAAAAGCCTTTATATTGAAATATGCTGTTTTAATTTCAGATTAAAGAAGTTTAAACGAAGAGCATTTAAAATGTTTGTACTTTAGTTCAGACTTAGTATTTTAGTACAGATTTTAATACTTTAGTACTTCAGTACAAATATGTCATGTTGTGTACAAATCTAATTTATCTTTATAATTCCGGAAGGGTATTTCAATATTGACAAGGATATTCACATCTATCAGAATAATTAAATTTTAGTAAAACTTAAAATTAACTCATGATGTCACATTTCCGTCCACTTTAGAATAACTTAATTTATATCATGAACCGTACTAAACCTGAAAATTCGGCATAATAATAAATGGAATGTATAATTCTTCTTAAAATGTTTCATTACTTCTGTCACGTCGAGTAGTCTCTTAATAGAAAATGCTTTTCCGTACTGAGCTATTGAAAACGCCCCATTAAAGGCTTCTTTGATATAAAGCCAAGTTCTTTTAAGTGAGATATAGATTTATAGGCATAATTCCAGTAATGGAATTTCAGAAATAACGGAAATGCCAAGGTACTAGTTTTATGATGAACTAAGTCATTCATTTTTTTTACTCCTTTTTTTTAGCACTACAGTGATATTCAAATCAAGCAGGTTTCTTTTTAGCTCCGACATAACTTGACTACACTGTTTGTGTACTTTTCAAATGTATTTCCCAGATAACTTGAAGGGTAGGGGGATAATAAAATGTTGAAAAATACACAAGGTGTGCAATTTTTGATAATTGATCACGAAATTTGGTGCCAAAAAAATAAGTCTTCAAAACCGACGCAAGTTTGGAGATATCTTCCAAATTTGGCTAGAAACTGGCAAATACGAAAGTTTACAAAGGAAAAGTATAGTTAGAATATGCCTGGAGAAGATTGTTAAACAGTTTTGCTAGGTAATTTTGATATACATTTCAATTCTGAAGAAGTTTTTGTGGATCAAGAAAGACAGACAAGGCACACTCATGGATTGCGATGCCCATTCCAAACAGTATTTAAAATGTGAAGTATAGATTGATACGCTTGACGAAGATTGTAAAACGGTTTCAGTAGGGGAAACTCTATAGATAGATTTCAATTCCAAAGGTGGGTTTTATGGAACAAGAAAGATAAGTATGGACATTCATGAATAATGATACACTTTCGAACTTAATGGAATAAGGAAGAAAATAGGGATTAATCGTGGATTATTATAGGTTATTAATATTTAACACTTTAGTGAGTATTTAAAATATAAAAGTATTTCAGAATATCTTTAAATATTTTTTAGGACAGTTATACAACAGATTTTAATATAAGATAACGTTATATAACAGATATTAATACTCCGTTGTACGCTATTAGTTATCTGTGATCGGATATAGCCTCTTACGACCTTGCGTGTGCAATTGGGTATCTTTAAAGCTTACTGTGTATGGTATGTGGTACATTACTGTGTTGATTTTAACAACTGATTTTGCTGAAAACTTTTTAATAAAATAATTTTCACTCATGCGAATGTGAAAATTATGCACACACCCAAACGCATTCTGTTATTTATTTTATTATTATTTTATTTTATTATTATTTTTTATTTTATTTTATTTGTTTATTATTAGACAAAAAGAATTGCATGTTAGCGGAATTTCTTCTGCTGAATTTGTTTATATGCGTGTCTGTACACTGACGGGCCAAAACATTTAGACCGCCCGACATATTTCGATGAACTCATCTGGATGGAACAGAGAACACGTAAGTAAGCACGAATGATATTTAACTGATGCTGGAGAAGGTAAGGAATCACTCATGTACTTACGTTTGGGAGTGACGGGAAAAGCTGATCTAAACGATTTCGATAGGGAGCAGATTGTAAATGGCCCGAAGACTCGGAACGAGTATCTCCGAAACTGCACGATTGGTTGGTTATTCACGATCTGCCATTGTTAGTATTTATAAAAAAAGTAGATTAATGACGGTGAAACCAGCAGTAGACTCCAAGATGGGCGTCCACGCGGAGACTCGCGCACTTAGTACAGCAAAATGAGCTGCAGACAGTGGCTCAGCTCAGCCCAACCCTACTAGCAATTTTGCTCGGGCTATCATCGGCAGGGTACGTGACCGATGGCACTCCGAGCAAAACTGCTAGTAGGGAATACAATGCAGGTCCAAGTGCAAGTGTTCCGGAACACACAATTCAGCTGAAGCTTTTGGAAATGGGACTACAGAGCAGGCGTCCAACTCGTGTGCCTCTGCTTACCAAGTGTCTTTGTCAACTACGCTTTCAGTGGGCTAGGGAACATCGAGACTGGACTACGGATATGTAGATGAGAGTTGCCTGGTCGGATGAATCTCGGTTTCTCCTTCATCATGTCGATGGGCGAGTCAGGGTACGCTGTCTTTTAGAAGAACAGTTTCTCTCATCTCCCCGGCAGCTTAAACCAACGCCTCCTAGAGAGGAAAGCCGCGACGCTTACTTGTGACGTCACATCGAGTAGGTAAAGCAAAGCGTTTCCATTGGGTTTCTCCTCTCTCCCGCGCCTTGGGAGAGAGGAGAAACCCAATGGAAACGCTTTGCTTTACCTAATCTGTGTGACGCCACAAGTAAGCGCCGCGGCTTTCCTCTCTAGGGGGCGTTGCTTAAACGCTACCATGTTCCGATATCTCTTACTTTGAGCCACTGCTGATTAAATATTTGGGGCCCAATTAGTCTCCACTTATCGACCAAGAACTCGTGTCGTCCATGCCTAGGTGAGCTGCAGATGTTTGGAGGCCGAAGGAGGCGAAACGCGTTATAGAAAAGGTGAGCATAATGTTTTTCCTCTTCAGTGTATGTACGTAAAAAGTACATCGCAATTAAAGGCTTAGCTGTAATATGTAGGTAACTGCGACTATTTAAGTTTTTGGAAAACTGCAGAAAAAAACATATGGGGATTCAGCACAAACCAACGTGAGAGGCAGTTTCATACCTTGTGCAACACAAGAAGTAACAATTGCGCCTGCATCCCTTTAGTCCAAAGAAAAAAAAATGATTTCAATATAGTGCACGTAACTCCAATTTACAATTCCAGTAAGATGGATAGGCCTCTTTTGTTTGCAGTAAGCACTTCGATTATTAATTCAACAGGTGAACCTAGACAGCCTAACAACATTCTTAGAAATTTCATAAATGTTCAGAAAGCGTTCAGCAATGTTGTCTGAACCTGTGTTATAGTTCACAGAACCTCTGTGTGATGTCTGGGATTATTCTTCCTTTATAAAGGTTCCGTATTTCATAATAATAATAATAATAATAATAATAACAATTGTAAAATGAATTAGTGAATATAATGAAATTTTTTATTGTAAGCCATTTTAACGAACTATTTTTGGAGACTCAGTAAAACAGTGGTTCCCAACATTTTTCTCCGTGCGAACCCTTTCTAAAATCCAAAAGAAATCTGCGAACCCCTTACGTAATCGCTATGTATTAGTATATTACTTTGTGAACCCCTTTACCCTACTCGAGTACCCCTGGGGGTCCGCAACCATTGGGACCAATGCTCTAAACTCAGGTGTTTCCACTTGTACACAAGCATATATTTGGTGGACCAGAAAGTAATGTCGTACTTTTATACTAAATTCCATCAAATACATTTACAACAAGAATTTGATCACTAACATTTTTTTCTTCTTTCCTGAAAAATTCCTGGCTCCCCCCTCCCTCTTTTTACTACTGTCTACCTTGGAGGACGAATTTCTAAATGTACTGAAATTGATTTCCAGGTAGCCGTAAATGCTGTATTTTACAGTTAAAAAGACTTATTCATCTCCTATTTTCTGAGATAGAGATATGTGAACAGATCTCATTGGCAACCAGATTCACTAGTTTTGGCTTCGCAAAATATTAGCTTATGGAAAAACCACATTAAATGTATGTATAAATAGGGGAAAGTGGCCTAAAATGATCTACATGTGTTTTCTTCCAGACAGGAGGGGGGGCTATCATCGAGGTTACACATAGAAAAGCCAAGAAGCAGCAAAGGCGACATTCAAGCGATCTGTGTATTACACGTCTGTACATTAGTAGAAGTCTTCACAAAACTGTGTTTTATCATATCTCTTTTAACGTAAGTAGTAACTTTCCTATTTCTTTCGAAATAAAGTCTTTAATGTACAGAAATATGATTTGCTTTACTGAATAGTGTCTCTTTTCAGATATGAATTAAACTTATTTTTTTTGTTAGGTTTCTCGGCGTGTTCCAATAATATGACGTAATGTGGGCAGCCATACTGCCGGGTAAAATGACCCATCGATTAAAGAAACTGCAGTACCGGGTGCTAGTCGTCATCGCAGCCCTTCAGATGTTCTCAAAATATGTGACTCTCCATTTCATTATTTAATTTATTTCTGCGATTATTAAAAGCCATAATTTTTAATTACAATTTTGAAATGTTTCATTTTATTGATCGTGACACTTTTTTATTTTAAAATTTTATAAAATAAATTATGAATACAATATGATAATAAAACTTACTTTATTTCATTATGTATAGTCAAATAATTACTTTCACATATTTTATTTTTCCGATAAAAACAAAATACAGTTCTTTTCAATTAAAGGATCATTTTGTCTATAGGTGAGGGTAAGATGATCATCGGGATTCTTTTTTAAAATTATGTTCTTTACTTTACACAATTTGGTGTTAAAATATTATTACTAAATGTGCTTATGATGCAAAATCTAGCGCAAATTATTGTAGAAAAGGGCTAAACTTTTATTTATGATTTACGTTTTTTATGCAAGTTTTCCCCTTAAGGGGACATTTTGGGCCACCTTTCCCTACTATTTCATTAATCTGTATTCAATCTGAGATTTAAAAAAAAAAGAGTGCTGCTGAAAGAAGACACAATTTAAACTGTATAGTTTTATTCACAAACTTTATACAAATATGTAGATTATGTACAACCATTTATAATATTTGATAACATAATTAATACTTTTCTTTTAGCACCAAACAATATATATATATTTATATAAGCTTTTCCATTCATACATCAAGAGGATACAATCTGAAAAGTATAAAATAGAGAAGAATTTAAGATATAATGTGTTAGTTTTGTATGTTGTGCAACAAAGACATTTTTTTTAAAGTATCACAGTACTTAAAGGTATTTTCTAACAGAATTTTCATTAAAATATTGTATTTAATATTTAATAATGTCCCAAAATACTAATATACAAAAAATCACGAAGCAAATGCAATATTTTATTGTATCTCGGTACCAAACAGCTGTTACTTTTCACTTATTTTTCTCTGTATAAAAACTAGAGTCGTTTTTTGATATCCTGCACAAGAAACTATTCATACATCACATTAATGTTAATAAAAATAAGGACGAAATCAAAAGTTTGTATTTACAAGTGTGCCAATCATCAGTGTGTTGTCAAACAAGAGTGTTACAGCCTTGTTAAGGTAAACCAGTGTTTAATTAGTATTATTCTAAACACTCTTTCATTATTTCTTATATTCACTGTTTTTCTATTTAACCCTCTCTGTTTCTGCATATACAAGTTGCAATTGTCTTAGAATTGAAAAGCAAAATTATTGAGATGCATCAAGGAAACTCAGAATTACATTCAACAAAAGGATCCAAAATTAACTGAATTGTAGAGAATCTTACCATAAAAATGTTTATGTTAAAACAACTCTTTCGTGATCTGTTGTCCATCTCTTTGTTTCTTCATACTGTGTACTTTCAAATGTTTTCCCTGTAAAAAAAGATAAAGAAAATCTTAAATATACTTTCAGAGCACTTATTTAATTTTCATTAAATTAATTATTAAAATACATTGAATACATTTTGCTATGTTTTTCATGCTTGTTATAGATTAATATTACCTAATTAGTGATTAGGAAATAATGTTTAGATAATTCATATCATTTTCAGATAAATATTTCTAATTTATGGGTAAAATATTCTTTGGAATTACTTAATAAAAGGGAATTACATTTTTCGGTTATAAACCAAATATTTTTTTTTAATTTATTCTTTATACCTTTTTACTTTCTCTAGTAATAATCTTTTAAATTTTAGTTTATAAAAAGGTTACATGCCATTTTTAAATATTCAAACAACGTGCACAGTATGTCCTGTTTTAAAAACTTTGTTTTTTTACATTAACAGAAGTAGAAATAGTATGTGTTCGCATGGTAAGTTTCAATATGAGTTAATGAACGATTATCATTTAACGTTTTATTATTGAATTTCGTGTCATGAATTCACACGTATGGCCGATTATGGATTATACCCAAAAAGGGCTGGTGTTTTACTCCAGTCCCTTTCTTTACTTTATAGTCAAAAACAAGGAGCTGACTTTAAACGTACAGTACGCTTTTGAATGTACAGCATAATCGTTCATTTTGTAAATAACCACAGAGCATGGATATATTTATACGAGAATTCAGAAAATCAACAGAAATTTTACAATCCCCATTACTAAACTCAGTAATAGTCAGTCTTAAACGGAAATTATCTGTATATATATATATATATATATTACAATTCTATAATATACATAATGCCCATCATGGCCATGATGCATTCGGATATATGTCATATTTCTTTATTTGTTTTCAGACTCGTTTTAACAACATAGAGTCGGACATGCCGAAAAATTATTTAAAAAAACGTTAACTAATTATTAAATAATAATATGGATAATGTGATGCATATTAGGATAACCAAACTTAAATCAGAAATATCTGTGTATCATGGAATTTACTCTCTATATGCTCGTAAAATATAATTAAATTGTGCTTTTTAACCTAAAGAAATCTAATGTCGTAAACATGCTGCTTTGGGAATAAGTTATTTGATTTTTCTTTCCTCAAAAGTTTGCAAATAACGGAGCATATGTCTGTCCTTTTCTAAAAAATAGGAAAAAGTATATTACTAAAAATAAATGATATGATATATTATTTAAGCGGTTTCTAACAGTCTATCAAGAGTAAAAGAACAAAATCGGAACTGTCAACATAGTTTACATTCTTTGCAGATCATAAGACTGTTTCACTGTTTTATCATCTTGAAATGTATTAGTTATACAAACAATTAAATTTAAGTGTGAAGTCTTTATTAAAATATTTAAAATAAAAACACCAGATTGCATTAGTAGTGATGGATGTATGTGAGTCTTTAGTACAGCTGTTTTGAAAATAATAATAATTTTAAAAAATGTATGAAAATGTTTTGTGTGTGAGAAAACGCAATAGTGAAGGTATGGAGGTGATACGAGAAAAATGAATTGGGCAGAATAATACACTTGAAGGCAGCTGGAGGGAAATTTTAGGAATAAGTAAACGCACAATAAAAGTATCAAACCTCTAATGAACGCATTTTGCTAGAAATATCAATGTTTAGGTCATCCAGGCAAGAAAATGTTGGAGTATGAGATAAATGTCTTATATTAATTTTGAGAGTAAAATATTAATTTTTGTAACATTATTTTTAATTATTAATTTTAAAAAATTGAGTTGATTGTAAATATTAAAGGTAGCTATTATATACTATATAATTTACTTTTTATAAAGAACAACTCGTTAAAAAATTTAAAAAAAGTATCAACGTTCAAAATCATGAATGAAAACTGCTTATTCGTTTTAGTGTTCTTAATTAATATATTCTTAAATATGAGACCTAGTCCATAATATTTTAATTATTATTAATTTATTCACAGAGGAATAATAAGTACATTATATATCGCATATTGTCCAATTGTTCATACAAAAGAAATTCCAAGGACGCACAAAAATAATCCGTATAAACCTGCAACTTCTTTCATTGTTACTAAGAATGCTATTACAGTTTTCTTTGTTGGTGACTTCTGCTAGGTAAAGTTTATTATATTTCTAAAGACGAATAACGGCAATTAATATTTATTCAAAGAATGTTATCAAAGAAGTATCACTCGTAGCCTAACAATACAGTGTCATACAAAAACAAACGTAAGATGCACACTATTGGCATTGCTGCTGGCAGTAATATAAAGAGCGTTCCTAATTTATGCGGTGATTTGTGCATAATTAAAAGCAACTAACTACAAAGACAATGCACTGAAGTGAAAATAAAGGTGCAAATACATGATTGAATTTTCAAAATATACTGTATTTATTAAAAATATACAACTTGTTCATAAAATCTAAAATTATATATCGATTGCGTTGGCCTGGGCATATATTTACAATGGTAATTCGTCAAATTCATATTCAAATTATGTTGAAAATAATCTTTAAATATGCATCTACGGGCATCCATGATAATATCACAGTTTTGCAAGCGAGATAAAAAGATTAAAGGCGGTATATATATATTTATATTTTCTTGCGTTTGATCACGGGTTAATTCTTAAGATATCTGTCTATATATTTTCTTTAACGCAAATTTTAATGTTTTCAATAATATTACATGTAGCTCCAGTAAAATAGCTTCTATCAATTTTTTCTTTCCGCTTAGTTCAGTTTTGCTAACTACTTACAGTTGTGAAAAATATTAAACTTACACAGTCGGTCACATTCAGTTTCTGACTCCCTAGCCTCTTCCCGATACTTGGACGAAAGCACAAGATCGTCTTCATTCTCTTCCGATCCTATACTAGAATTTCTAAAAGAAAATGGCAGACAGAACGCATAAGCAGACAAATATTTCTAGAGCAATATTGAACTATTCACTACCTACAACGTTCCTTATATATCTGTATAATCTTGTCTAAGACATAATTAATTTTTTTTAAATTATGATTTAGGAAATGTTATGCACAAACAACTTAAACATGTTTGTTTAAATTTAAAGCATTATTTCGAGTCAATATTTTCAATCATGCTTCATGAGTAAATTTTTCTATTCCAATAACCTTATCTGTATTTTTCCACCTGAACATTGTACATAGTTCTATCCTGCATTTGACAACCTACTCGTTTCGCGCTTTTTTATTTTATTATTTTTAACTAAATCCTATACTTTTCATAATACTTTCCATAAGAATCTTTAAACAAGGAACATTCGAGTATAAACTTTATGACAAACTAATTTTTTAAGCAATCTGCCTGCGCTATTTTTCTGCGCAACTCTGGCATTCGTCACCTTTCTGGTAACGGTGTTGATGACAATTTATATATTATCGGCAATAGAGCCTTAATAAAGAGTCACACGTCTTATATAAACAGAACCAGGATCTGACGACAAAGCAATAAGATTTATTGCATTATACTTTGGTCCTTTCTTCCATCGAAGCTGATAGCATACAAAAACTAGGCTACTTTTGCAGATTTAAACCCCGATTGTGCTTTTAAACATCCCCCCCCTGCTTATTCTTATTAGTAACTTTAGATTGAGTATCTTAGGAGTATAAATAGTTATATCAAGAAGTACAGTGGATGCAGTAATAGCAGCTGACCTTTCTGTTACTTGCGTTCCTTTACAGATTGAGGGATTTTTATGCTCAGTTGCTTTCGGTCGTTTAGTCCTATGACTAAGTGTAGACCAAGACAGAATCTTTCTGAATTTTCAAAAGTTTAAACTTTTAAAATATGTATACGACCTGCGTAGAAAGAATTACGAAATAGTAAAATGTGCCAGAGGCATCAATTAGGTGACGTACAAAAATTCCTTTTCAGAGATCTCTTATAAGAGAGATGGTCAGGGCTACACTTGAACTCGAAGGTAAACGCTTTTTGTTTGAGAGCAGAAAAAAGTTTTCTTTCGTAATTTCTGAACGATCTCTGAAAGGCGATCCTGAAATTTTTTTTCCCTCTCGATAGCCTTATCTTGAACATTTTTTTTTTCAATTTATATAGCCTACTTACCTCTAATAGGTAAAGAATTAAATCGTGTTACCACGTTCTAAAAACACCTTGTATAGTAGCAAGAGCTACTGAAAACTAGATTAAAAAGTATAGCTGATTATTCGAAAGCACATATTTTGAGCCGAAACGCGTTTTAAGAGATCCAGACGTGTGGTCTCGTTCAGACAAAAAGTGTGTGACACATGGGTAGAAGTAATCACATGCTGTTATTTGCAAAGTATAAAAGAAAATCAATGTCCTGCGCAAATGTAAAGGTGATGGTTTAGTATTTGATGCAGTTTTCGAGAAAACGCTCTTTTCAAAAATGTATATTTTTGCAAAAATATAGTGATTACACAAAAAATTGCAATTCTATTCAAAATAAACCCGAAATTTTGCAAAGTAATGACCGTTAATTAAATTTCAAAAATTTTACAGATGATAATACAGATCTAAATTTTTATTTCGTAATTTATTTAATATATATATATATATATATATATATATATATATATATATATATATATATATATATCATTTTTAGATCAATGGGGGCATATTAACCCATTAAAAATCAAGTGATAGAATCATGAAGTCTAGTTTTACAAATCACGTGTCTTTAAATAAAATAATAATCAATTAAATATCTAACTGAGGTTCTCAAATAATGTTAGAGACCGTAGAATACGAATGTCAGAATCTTGAAGTCAGATAATAACCGACATGACACATTCATGGTTGAAAAACTAATATAGATTAAGCATTAAACTCTTCTTTCCAGCGGTCAGCTTATCTGAAACTTTTTGTTTAGACTTCTAAAACGATTCTTCAACATTTTTTTTTGCCCTGGACTGACATATACATTCTTGGATACTGAAGTTTTGAATAAATAATTTTAACTTATTTTAATGTTTAAATTCAGCAAGCTGACACGCACATTTTATTTTGGATTGCAGTTATTTTATTTTTGTTTGCCGTTTCTCAAAAGATTATTTGAATGTTATTGAAATTTTATAAGTTGAATATGTGATTTTTTTTTCAAAATTGAACTTGTAGTATATCATCTTCAAAAGTTTCGTGAAAATCTTCATTTATGGATGAAAAAACTATTTACTACGACAACCGAAATTAGGAATTAGGCTTTACCTCAATAAAATATCAGAAAATATTATAGTTTTAAATGCAATAAGTATTTTAAACGCACAATCTTGCAATTTATCTTTAATTTGAGATGTGTGATTTATACAGGGTGTGATGGGGTTAAGCAAGCAGATCCGTAAAAAGAATTTGACACTGACATTTAAGACACACGTATAACTCATTTTTCAGAACGGTTAAGATAAGCTTTATAAGGTTATCTTAGTCTCGCAGGAAATGAGAATTATTACAAGCATGATCAGATATATGTTGTAGGAAATGAGAGTAGAATAAAATTAAAATATTTTAGTAGAGCTAATTTAAAATATTTTAAATATACATTAATTCTTTACAGCATAGCAAACACAAAATTAAAATTCAAAATTACATGTGATTTGCCTGTATTTTTTCTCATCTCAATTATTTATTAACATACATTAACTCTTTCAACATAGCATGAAACACAAATTATTTATAAATTGCAATGTGCTTTTAAAATCCAATGTACACTCATGTCCATAAATTAAGGATAATGAAGTTCAGGCAAAGAAAGAGAAAGAAGCAAAACAAATTTGACTTATTTGTAAAGTCTATTTATTAAACAAAAAGTAAAGAGCAAAAAGAGCATGTATATGTTTGACATAATTAATAAAAATTGCAAGTTTTACTCCCTTGATCAAATTTCAAAAAAGAACCTATTTACAAAAAACAGTATAAAATGGTTAGTAGGATGGTTAATACGGAGTATGTCTCCCGGACGATGCAATACAGCCCTGACAACGCCTAGGCATGCTGAGTATCAAATGATCAATCTGATCTTGGGGAATATTACACCACTCATCAAGCAATGCACTCCGAAGTTCCGGTAGACAGGTGGGAGGGGGTTGACGGGCTGCAATTCGTCGCCAAGCATATCCCACACATGCTCTATTGGATTCAAGTCCGGTGAGTATGCTGGCCAATGCATACGGGTGATATCCTCCGATTAAAGGCATTCGTCTACAATGTTTGCACGGTGAGGACGGGCGTTGTCATCCATAAACACAAATTCAGCACCCATGGCGCCCCGAAACAAACGTACATGTTGTTCCAGAATGACATCCCGATAGATGTGGCCTGTCATCGTACACTCTGACGACATGCAGGCCAGTTCTGGAACCAAGAATAATTCCTCCCCAAACGAGCCATCCTGCAACACCGTAACGGTGTCTTTCAATGGAGTTCTCTTGGTGGTAACGGGTACCTGGCGCTCTCCAGATGAATGTCCGGCGAGAATCAGACTCTAAACTAAACCTGGACTCGTCGGAAAACATCACACAAGACCACTGTTGCGGTGTCCACAATGCATGCTCTCTACTCCAGGTTAATCGCAGGCGACAGTGAGTTGCGGTAAGTGGAACACATCTGACAGGCCTACGAGCATATAGACCAATGTGCCCTAAGCGTCTGTACACGGTCTGCCTTGAAACTGTCGTACCAGTAGCTGAAGAGAGCTGACGAGACAGGTCTGATGCTGTACTCCGTCTGTTTCTTTTGGCAGTAACTGCCAAATAGTGGTCCTCATTCGGCGTTCTAACTCGGGGGCGACCTGTGCTGTAACGTCTACTCACATTACCATCATCTTGGAATCGTTGCCAAAGCCTGGAGATGACACTCAGGGCGATTCCAACTTCCTCGGATACTTCCAGCTGGATACGTCCACATTCCAGTCGTCCGATAATTCTGCCACGTAAAACATCATCTAAATGCCTCCTTTGTGCCATAACTATGCGGTTTTTGCACTGAAAGGCTTTCACAGCGCTTGTGAACAATTTTACTTCTTTGCCACCATTCCTTATATACCCTTCTCTTACACTCTCGTCATTGTGACGTACCATCCACGCCATCTGGTGGTTTTTCTGTAATTTGCATATTCTTCTTCAAGATGTGTGTGATCATTCCACAGGTGAAATTTTTATTTTAGAGATCAATTTCTGTGTGATTCTGAATTATCCTTAATTTATGGATATGAGTGTACTAGGAGTTACTTGATGAACAGGAAAATAAGTATCGAGAGGAGAACAATTTCCCATTTTTCCATTGTGAAATCTTTTAGAAGAAGTTTAAGGAAAACACTTAAAAAAGGAATCATAATCGATAGCATGGAAAGTGAACGTGAGGTTTGGTGATAATAGAATCGTACCCTCTACTGCTGAAATTTCGGTCGATATTTGTCAGGAAAAAAAAATCTCTTTCATTTAATTCTAATTTTGAAGTTTTACTAATACGGCAACATTATTTAAAAAAAAATAGCAGTAGCTGTTGCATTTTGATAAGTTTGTGGATCTGAATTACTTGCATGATTTCATGTCCACTTGGTACACTCTATTACGTCGTAGAATATTCGACTGAAATTTCTGCATATTTCATGTAAGAAAATGAGTCTTATTAATGTTGGATATTTTATAAATGAAATAAAACTTTAGTATTGATTTACACGTATTTAATTATTGGTTTGAATGATTGGTTCAAATTGATTTGTAACATTCTTTTTTTTAATTTATTTAAATGATTCATGGAAATAATGTTATTAAAGAAAGCTTTACGTTTGATTATTTTTAAAAGATTTCGTGACTGTTACTTTCGAACATTAAATAGTCATTTATTCACAAAATACTGAATAACACATCATATTCTTCAGAGTTAATAGCCACGCTTTGTAATTACTGAAATGCACATTTCATACTATTCAATCTAATCATCTCTTACGAAGATGTATGTTTCATATATGTCGCTGCGCAGTATTTGATAAAAAAATTAAATATAACAGTTTTTTAACAATTATCTGTTAAAGGGGAGACTGATAATAACTTAAAATAAATTAATTCCCAAATACTTGTTTCTTGACATATCCTATTTCGACAGGGAAGAAAAATTTTTCAGTATAACTTTTTCGCTTTCGACTATCTTATTGGTATATATGTTTTTTTCCATAAGAAACACTGACAAAATATAAATAATATCGTTTGTTTGTTGCACGATATAACAAATATTGTATTCTTTTTAATAATGCTTTATTGGAATCAATGATTTTGGGAGGTATTGCATTTATTTCAGTATTCTGAATGTTACGCAAACTATCTCATATTATTTAAAATAAGCTTCTTTATCTTCGATTTGGTGGTAATTCATTATAAAAAATTCTTATTACAGTAAAATAAAAAAACGCACTTTTTTTTCACGTATAACTACTTAATTTATTGTTCTGGTTTCAAACTCAGGCCTGATAACAATAGATATAAATCTACTGTATTTTTAGATTTAAACTTTAATATAATTAATACTTCTTTCTACTTAAATATTTATGATATAAAACTGGATTTTAATTTCAAAAAACTATATTTACTACACTAAAGAAAACTTAAGAAAAAATTATCCCCAAAACAACTTGTTCTAGAACTTCACTACCTCCCGTAATAAGAGGAAGTCAAAATGTAGTGAATAATGGTTTTTTCAGCTTGTAATCATTTTATATTTCAAAAATAACAATTTAAGAGAATTGAACGCGACGCAAAGTTATTACGGACTTGGAATCAGAAACTCTGGTATCAACTTTATTTCACAACCTAGAAAGCAGAACTAATGAAAATGGAGAGAAACCTTCTCAACTGATTCTCGACCCATATATAGAGGAAGGCTCGGATGACTCGCAGTGAATTACAGAAAGAAAAGGAAAAAAATACTTTAAAAATTTCTTTGGATTATGTTTTGATAGGAGGAAGAACAGAACCTCATACATAGAAATGTTGGTAGATGGCAAATTACACCTAAGTGTTAGCCACAAAGAACATATCTGCTCGCTGATGATCTAATCTGGTTCAACATACTTTGGCAATGTGTCACCATATGATTTTAAGAATTTCACTGGAAATGTGGGAGAGTTTGACACTAAATCCATTGATTTTGGGACCGACACATGCGTTGGCAGTGGTGGCGAATCATCGAATTCTGGAAAGAGCATAAGCGTCTCCGAAATCTGGAAAAGCAGTTCTCGAATCTAACAAAATCTTTGCAAAGTTGTATTTGCCAACTTCACACCAGCAAACAGCCAGTCCAAAATTTGTCTATCCATGTATCAGATGGTGATTTCATACGATCTAGATTATTATACTTGACATAAAATGCCACGGTTTAATTTGAAGTCGGGCTTTAAGCATACAAAAAACGCATGCTCCAATAATAGGGTGCTTGGGCTGGCAGGGGAGGACTTGGGTAGTAGGCAAATCAACGTAGTGGGTCCTGGTTAATGTAGTTACAGTTGTGGTTATACTAGAGAAGAGCTGAGAATGTTACTGACTATTTTTAAACGGGTCTAATTCATTAAAAAATATAATTTTTGCTTTCTACTTATGTTTTTTTTTTTAAAAACGCATATTTTCAGATATTTATAGATTTGAAGTTCGATGTACAACTCCTACAATTTGTCACAGCCCCTCCAGATTTTGCATACGTCTCATTCATAACAATTTACAATTTCTAAAACATCGGGAGCCTAATAATTTCGAAAAGTATTGTTTTGGACGATTATTTTGAAGAAGTCATATTTTTCAAAAATTTCTAGATTTCAAGCTCGATACGCAACCTCAAGACATTGTCGTAGAACATTCAAATTTTACACATGTCTTATTTATATCAATTTACAACTTTTGAGACCTCAGGAGATAAAGATTTCGAAAAAAAAAATTTTCGATCCACCCTAATATATATATATATATATATCTTCGTTCTCTATAAAGCCATATATATATATATATATATATATTATCTCCGTTCTCTATAAAGTCATATTTCTCAGTATATACATATAGTATATGATATTTCTTACAAAAACCCTAATGCAGAAGATCATATACTTAAAGGTATTGTTTTAACGATTTTTAAAAATATTTACTATGCGGTACCTCACACTAGGCTTTCTGGGAATTCTTGGTTGGAGAGGTTGGGGTTTGGTAGCTGGCTTACTTATGAAATTATTTTTTAAAAATCGATAGAATTCTGGCATTTTAGTACATGTTTTATTGATAAAAAAACAATAGTATGAGTTTACATTTGTTCTTGTTTAGTGTTAAAAAATGTACAAACGAACTAATGATCACAGGTATCTTATAAATATGAATACTCTTCTTTTAATTAATATAATCTCTGAAATATATCTAGGCATATAATGCGAATAGTGAGCTATTTAAGTAGTTCGATGTGTTGTGGATTGGTTTTGTTATGATTAAAATTTGATGAAAACTAAGGCCAAAGATGATCGTACAGTGGTACTGTGCCGCGCATAACCTGCCTGGCAAGTACTCCTAGGATTACGCTGAAAAAAGGAAAATGATTGACATACACCTAAACACTAAAAAAACTAAAGACTCTATGAACTGCAAATAACTTCCATTTATTCTTAGTCATTCCAATAATATTAATTAAAAGACGATATTGAAATAATTTTAAAATCATAACATGTCTGGGGAGATGTGGTTTTGGAGGATAAGGGGTATCCACAAAAGGTTTGAGACACTATTAGAAAATAATAGTTTGGATATTCACCATTATGATGAGGTAGCCATCTTTACACAGGGCACGATCGACGCGTGCACTATTGGGACCGCTTCCTTTCTCTTACGCCATCACCAAGCAACACCGATTCCTTGTTTTTTTTTTACACAACTTCATCACTCTGATTCGAAGCACACACTCATTTTTTAAGCCCTTTCGTCCTCTCTTGTCACACACTTTCTTCCAAACTCTCTTCTGCTTCTCTGGAGCACACTCGTCCTGTCGTCCTTTTTTTTTCTCCCACGGGGCTGTTTCCTTTTTTCTTACCCCCTCTTACATCATTGGCTGGAGTTTCTGATTTGTTCGTATCGGGGAATTAATGCATCCCCTCGTCGAATCCCGGACATGTAGGTGTGACATCGGGGAATATGCCCCGCCAAATTTGCATATCATTTTCGGCCATAAATATTTTAACGTTGACATTTCATTGTGCTATAGTGTCCAGACTGTCCATTGCCTGGCGCCTCTTCTAATTTACTGTCCACTTGTGTGGTCTTCCCATGGAAACAGTCTCAAAATTATATTTTACTGCTGTTTTCACTCCACCACACGATGTATCCCTTTAAAATATTATATACCTAATATATCTCATGCCAATATTTCTTCTTATTAATAATAATATTTATTGTTTATTTAATTTCCGCTTTTAACTTTTAATTTTTACCAGATTGTTTTAATTTACTCTTTATTAATTATTTATTTTATTATTATTATTATTATTTTACTAACTCTTACTTTTACTTATTGTTCAACTTTTCTCCAATCTTTTCTGGCAACGTATACTTTTTCCTCTTCAATTGGCAACAGCTCCATGGTTGAGCCATGTTTTCAGGCTTAATTCTTTTGGTCTCTTCAATCTCCATTTTTTCTTCAAAATAACTTTTTATCTGGGTATGTCTTCATGATTACTTTATAACAGGATAATCCCCTGTAGTTACATATTTAGCTTTCTTTGAGCTAAGTAACTACAGGGAAATCCTGCTATTTTGTTTTTTTTTCTATCTTGGTAATAAGTGTTCGGCTTGTGGGGCCTGACGAGTATAGCCGATACTTGCTACCCATTGTTTTACTCCATTCAATTCCATTTTAATTATATTTTTTACTATTGTTGATATTTCTTTTTATTTCTATTTACTGGATATATCAACTTCTTGCATACGATTTTGGGTTCTTTGTATATTTATACTACGATATTGCTGTAGAATGATTTCTTGATTCGTAAGTTTAGCCTTTTTACAATTATATATATATGTACGTATATATATATATATATATATATATGTATATTATAGTTATGACCTCTGGTAGCATCGAAGCGATTCTGCATGTAGGGCGGTTATGAGATAAAGGAAAAAGCTTAAATATTAGTGAGCCCCCGTAGGAGGAAGTCTCCTAATTTTGAACCAATTTCAGATGAGAGACCTAGCACCCGAAATCGTCCCCATCAGAGGTATCGTTTGAACATGGAGGATATTAATTAAGAGCCAGGAGCAGATTTTAATTGTACCAGCTCTTTATTTAATGCCAATGCTTTTAAAGTGTACAGAAAAATGTGAAAAATGTGTTTTCAGGAATGAAATCCGACGCTGAAGTTTTAAGAACGGATTCCGTGGTTTTAACAATCAATACCATAAAATCTCTTTCGAATGAAATAGTCATTTTTTCACTAATTTTCTTCTGTAACTTTAAACCGCTTGATATTAAATGCTCTGTGCATTCCAGAAAAAAAAAGACTATATTTGAAAATACTTTTGTTTTTTCTTCTTATTAACAATGTAGCAATGGAAAAACAAGTGTAGCAATGGAAATACAATAAGACTAGCAACAAAAATTCACATTTCTGAAAAGTCTGGATTGATATTTAGAATCAAATATAAACATATAGAAGCCACTGACGTTTTTAAAGTTTATAAAAGAAATAGTGATAGTAGCTTGATAAGCTTTTCCTACAATTTTATTTATTTTTAGTTTTTAAATGAACATTACGTAAACACAAGCCTTTGGAATAGTAGAGATTTAAGTGAAGTAAAACATTAGGTATCAGGAAAATGAAACGTAATCAAGGAAACAAAGAATAAGTATTTCTTTATTTCATTTTCTACTCAACAAATTAATCGAAAGTAGTTTTAATGTATGAAAAAAAAGAAGAAAATATTGCATAGGATAAATTCTAACCCATGCACGAGAGCATTATCACTTAAGTATAGGTATGAAGTGAGTTTATGCCAAATATAAATAAATTGTGACTTTTTCTACTTTGTTTACATTATCTCACAGGTATTTTCGGAGGGACAGCTAAACGCTTTCGCTCTGATCTTGGGCTGATCCGCCCTAGCATGCACGTTCCCAGATATGGCTTTGGTTCGCCGATGTTTTTTTCCTCCTTGCCCTGCAACATCCACTTGCAAGTGTCAAAAGTGGAAAACCCCTTTCTCGTATTTGATATTGTTACCTTCTCCGCCTTTGCATGTTAGCCTTTGGCTTATCAGCTGTATTTACGAGCAGGTGCTTTGCAAATACTGTGGGGGAGGACGGGGCCGGAAGATACTTTTCCGTCTTGCCGTCTTCCGTTACCTTTCCGCTCGATTACTCCCACTGATTCTTCGCTCTCTTGTTTTGACAAAGACACATCTACACAGGTACAAAAGAGACGCGTTTTGTGGGTGAAATCATACAGAAATATTTCTAGGGCATTACCGGAGGTATGAGCAAACATTCCTAATCAAATCTTCAGAGCAAATGACTAAATTTTTCATAAAATATTTTTGTGGGTATCTCCGTTTCCAGTTAGATCAAGTGTATGAAATTGGCGCTAAAATACGCAGAAAAAAAATGAAAGTTTAAAAAACGGATTGTTTCAACGATCAATCCGCCTACGATCCATTTGACTCTTTATCAATTCATACTTACGTATACGCAAAACTAAATATATGCGATTCAACTCAAATATACTACATACAGAATTATTGATATCCGCTGAAATATTCTAGTAAACTTACATAACATAAGCATCATTTTTCCCCCGCTTCTAAAGAAATAAAATATCATAAAAAAGCTATTTTTGTATTATTTCTACTCAAATCATTGCTATATTAATTTTTTGCAATTAGATATACACTATATACTATAACTTGAATTTAAGAAGATTTTTTTCCCTTTAAATTACTGTATAAGAAATAAACTTAACATGGATTTTTTTATATATGTACTTATTTCTGAATTTTTATTAAAAGTAATGACTTTGTCAGGGAACTATTGCTTAAACCTATTTTATGTTGAAGAAAAAAATCTATTAAAGTGCACAGCATTTTAATATTTAGGTATGAATAAATTAAATTAAAAATTTACAACGAGGAAATACTGTCAACTTAAATTCACCAATTTTATGAAAATTCGACAAAAACATAAAAAAAAGAATTAACACTTCAATAAAGTGTGGTTTTTTAAAAATCGGAAAACATATTTGAAGCTTAAGTTTCTACTGAAAATGTGCTTTAAGCAACTACTAAGCAGAAAATTATCGACAACAATTACTGAAACTTTCACATAAAACTGGTATGCTATTTTTATTTTCAAAACATCTTATAAATATTCACCGAATAAAGCCTGTCTGGAAAATACCATTAACTTTTCATTTACTGAAAAATTCACCAATTTTATGAAAAAACGAGAAAAAGAAAAAAAAAAAGAATTACCACTTCATTAAAGCGTAATTTTTTATCGGAAAACATTTGAGGCTTAAGCTTCTACTCAAAATTATGCTATAAAAAACTACTAAAAAGAAAATGGTCGACAACAGCTTACTTAAACATTCAGATAAAACTCGGGGTTTGCTATTTAATTTTTTTTCAAACATTTAATAAATATTCACCGAAAAAAACCTGTCTGGAAAGTACCATTAGCTTTTCATTTACTGAAAAGTTGCTTAAAAATTAATTCAACAGCACTATTCTGCATTTGATATCTTCTTCAAAACAGCATTAATTTTGCAAGTCACGTTTAGTGATATATTAATATTCTGGAAAGTTTCTAGATTAATCTACTTTTATAGACTTTAGATACGTACCCATCCCCGGAGTCCCTCCAGGAACGTGATCTGTCTTTCTTTCTTCTCCCTATGTCTGGAATTTCGTATATGGCTTGTTCACCGTGATTTCTTAAGGGAGAACCTAGAATGGAACACCTACAGCTAAATATTATGCTGCGTAGATGAATGCTGTGTCACTAATGTATAATTTGTGGTAAATCAATTTTGTGTATAAGTGATTTATTAAATAAAATTTGAAGTAGAATTTCAAGCAGAAATCTTTTGTAGTATTATTACAAATCTAGTTTAAAAGTTATAAAATAAGTAAATAAAATTGATTTTCATAAAACTGCATAAATAAATTAAGAACATAAACGTTAGGTTACAACTGGATGCTTGTAATAAAATTATGTTACCGGTTTGCACTGGATTTCAAGCAGAAATATTTTGCAGAATTACTATACATCTAGTTTTAAAGCTATAAAATAAGTAAATAAACTTGAAGTTAATTTTAATAAAACTCCATTAATAAATTAAAAGCATAAACATTACATTACAATTGGACTTTTTAAAATAAAATTATGTACACTGCTTACACTCTAAAAATTTAGATCAACATTTCACCAAAACATGGTACTTGAAAAGTTGCCTCCATTTGATGGTGAAACCTTGTTCCAGAATTTGGTGCTCAGGTTTCACCATAATTTTGTGCAGCACTAAATGTTGGAACTAGGTTTCACCATCTTATGGAGCCAAATTTTCTACTACCACGTTTCACCATGTTTTGGTGAAATGTTGCGCCAAATTTTTAAGAGCGTAGATGTTTAAAAATAAATATATAATGACATAAGCTAAAATAACACTGATGTTAGGTAAAAGTGTAGCTCGCTGCATTATAGTATTTTTAGTTCAAATGGATAAATTTGAAACATGTTATCATAAAACCGAACCGAGCCGAAGTAAGATTTTACGGGGCACCTGTTCCACGAACTTATCCCCAGAGTGAAATTAAAGAGTGTCAAATTAAAAATCATGATGTAACAGTTCCCAAAAACATGGCAGGGGAGTAATTTCGATTAACGGCTCGCGTGGACAGATGTTAGTCGATTAGGCCGAAAAAGCAAGCAAGTAGGTAAAAGGAGGCAACATGAGCCGAACAAACTTCACTGTTAATAAAATAAAGTAACAGTTCACCATGAAATGGTGCTGAATTAGCTGCATCATTTCTAAGGAGAAACGCTGAAACATGATTTGATGCTTAAACTGATCAAAGAAACCAAATCATGGTGAAAGGTTTCTCCATAGAAACGATACAGCTAATTCAGCACCAGTCTATGGTGAAACGTTGAACTACTTCTATTAATAGTGTACATGAAAAAGTTGGAAAAAGTGTGAAAATAAAGGCCGACCCAAATTCTTCCCACTCTAAGAGTGAGCTTCACAACGGATTGCTCGGCCACGACGAAAGAAAAAATGCAAAAAAAACGAGGCGTGACTCTCTCGACGAGATAAAGAAAACTGAGAGTGGTGACAAAATTTCAACGAAAAAAGAAGAAAAAATGTCCAATTCAAAAAATCAGGAGTGACTGGGGCGAGGGCGAAAATTCAAACAAGACGAAATCACAGCACACAGCTGAGGCTGGTGCCCGACGTCGCCACGTAACGCCGCAAAGTAACGACCGATCACCAACTCAAGAAATCCACAGCTACGGCAAAAGCCCTCAGATTGTAGCTCTTACTTAACGAAGACCCCAGCAGCATCGAAAAGAACCGTCACATTGTTGGTCTCCTGCCACACGCAAACCGACCATCAGCCGATGGAATGACAAGTCTTGGAAAAATGGTGGCGTCATTCCATACAGTCTAAAAGGCCGATGATTCAAAAACCAGTGTGATGTCAAAAAGGTCGGGCTGGACGTCATTGTAAAAAGTATGGGTTTCAATAAAGAGTGGCTGAGCTCCTAACTTAATCCCGTATCAGAGGACGGAGTAGCAGAACTCTGACAGCAGCCCTCCACAAAGCAGCCTTCCGCACTCGTCGCCGTCAATCGGTTTCAGCATCAGAGCTCCTAAAAGGAGCGTGTCTCCGGCTGACACCCCGGCTAGTGAATCACTTGTTAGTTTAAAATTAGTATTACAAATCAATTCTTCAAAGCGGAGCACTTCAGATTTCTTTAAAATATATTAATAACTATGTCATTTTATCTCTCAACACCCTTTATTGAAAAATGTGTCCCGAAAATGCGACATAAAAAGCGGCATAAGAAAACGACATAATTTTACATGTATTTAAATACTATTCGTTCACAACAGCTTTAATCTATTGTAGAATATGCATCCCATGCTGTAGAATATGCATCCCATGTATTTTTCTATAGATAGGTTACACTCATAAAAACTTCAACATAGGGTTACCAGGCGAAATACGCGAAAGATGAGCGATAAAATGGCATAGTCAATTAATATCGTTTTAATATTGCAATCATGAAACTAAAAAATTAGGGGGATTCAGGGGGATCTCCCCCTGACGAGGCTTGAACAGCCGAGTTATATATATATATAGAAAGAAGTAAAAAATAGTAAAAATTATCACGAAAATTATGAGCGCAGCAACTGCAGCTCTAATATAACTTTTCGCGTTTATAGTGACATTGTATTATAAAACCCGAAAAAAAGCCCTGTCAAAAAAAACATACAAAAACAAGACAAGAAACATAAAAATACTATAACCAGCTAATTCATCAGAGGGAGACTGGTGTGCTTGTTAGTTACAGGTTTCTGGACTGGTGTCAGGAGATTGTGAATACAATAGTTCAACCTGTAACTAACAAGCACACCAGTCTCCCTCTGATGATTGAGCTGGTTATAGTATTTTTATGTTTCTTGTCTTGTTTTTGTATGTTTTTTTGACAAAGACTGGGGTTTTTTTCGGGTTTTATAATACAATGTCACTATATATATATATTATTTTTTATAGCAAATACCATGTCTGGCATTTGTGGGAGTATCGTTCAAGCATCCGTTTCAACTGGCTAAATCCAAATACACACATTTCTGTCATTGAACAGTAATATTTGAGATTTTCTCACATCAAATTGTTAAAAACGTGTACGTTAGAATAGGGGAACAATTAAAAAGGTAACAACTCTGGGCTAAAAAAAAAAAAAAAAAAAAACTGTATATTTTTGAGGAAATACCTCAAGTGCAGAAATTTAGGTTAGATTTTCAAGAACATGTCACAGTCTGAATTTGCTTTGGTAGTAAAATACATTTAAGCATGAAGCATATATACGGTTCAAGGCAGGAAAGTAGCTTAAATGCATCAATAATATTAAAATGTTTAGCTTGAATAGATACATTACGGATGTATTAACCCTTTCGGTATGGGGGAGCTGGCTGCACTTTAGATATTCGTGGAATGGGGAAGTTTTCCAGAAGATTGGGGACATTTTGCGGAAGCCCGGAAAACATGTTTTGCGGCATCCATAAAAAAAAATAAAATATTGCTTTATATACAAAATATAGCTTTCATAAAAATGGTTATTGGTAGCTATGGTAATCATATCCACATAATTCTAATGGAAGATTTGTACGCCAACGTGCAGCTAACATTCGTCGGTGCCTCCATTGGGCGGCGTTAGTACCTACACAACGTTTTGTAGGTGCCGCCAATGTGCAGCGGAAGTACCTCGAGAACGTTTCGTAGCCGCTACCAACGGTCGTCAGTAGTGACGAAAGGTTTAAATCGGCCAGTGAAATTGAATACGTTATCCGTCCATAAAAAAAAGAAGAAAAACTTGGTACGAAGAAAGAGAAATTTTAGAATTTGTTTATTTCTTATTAATTAATAGCAGAGCAGAACAGAGGAATTTACATCCAATGTGAAAGAACGAAATAAAATACTATATCGTTCACAAAATTCCTCTACTTCAGCTTCGAAAACTGGAAGGAGGTCATTTTTGAAACAAATCAATAATTATATGAGCTCAAAGATTTATAAAACTAATTACAGTAACAAGTATAGAGCAGAATACACGTGCACGATACACGTGAAAGAAATAGTATGTTCTTTGCATTTCTCTATTTAATCTAATTATTCTTTCACCAAATTATACCAAACATTGAAATTGCAAGGAATAAAATTTTAATTTCTAAATATGTACAGAAATCAATTTAGGTACACGATATTTGTACTACGAAAATATGTTTCATTTGGAACATCTTTGTTATGGAAGGGGAATAAATTCGGGAAAATAAAGTAAAAGAGTTTTCAAGACACCCTGTATAAAAAAGATGTGGCTATGCAGAGATCCATATGTAGGTATTACATAAGTTTTCAACATGAACTAAAAAACTTCTATATTTATTTCAATTGAAACTGCGTACAATTATCGGAATAGGTGTACAATGTTACGTAATCTATTCTAATGGAAAATGATTACCATTTAACTGAAAGTAAAAAGAACATATTGCACAAATATAAAAGCACATTCCTCAAACTACAATACAGAAAACACATTTCAAAATTCAGTCATTTGCGACATTGCTCATTAAGGAAAATAATATACCAGTTTCAAAATAATACACCATGCACTTTCTATATTAGCATTAAAATTATTTCCTCATTTGGCATCTCGCATGGTTCGTTTAAAAGTTTTAACAGAAAATGGAACAATTCAAGAGGTACTTAAATTTATTCCTGGTGGTAATTAGATTTGCTTTGAAACGCAAAAATCCAATAAGAGTGAATGAGTTTCCAGAAAGAAAGTTATTGGATTCCTGTAACATTTGAAACCGTCTAATATCCTTAGGGAATAATCATTTCCATTACAGTAAAAATCATTTTAATTTTTCCATGCGAATCTTATTTTTGCTGACTTTTAAGTTATGAAAAATATTACGAACTACGGGCATGCTGAAAAATTGATTTTTAATTCCTTTTTAATTTATTTTTAGTTGAACAAAGAATTTCCGTCTAAATTTCTATATTATGGAAATTATAATATGTGTGCGAAATTACTTTTCTCCTGGACGCTAAGTTGTATTCTAAAAACAATGTGCACTGAAGTGGTTTGGCACATCAGAATGTAATGGCATTGAATTTTTTTTCTTAAATTCTAACATTCATGTCTTCAAATTTATTGTGATTTTAATTCACGATATGCTCAAAATAATAAAAATAGCATTTGGTTTATTTTGGGGAATAAAAATTACACTTTTTTTTTACAAAAATCGGACTAATGAATTAAATTTCCTAGAAATACAAATACGTAATTTCGTAAGGAAGAATGTTATCTACAATATCTATTTTTTATATCATTTATTTATTATAGCTCCATAAGAATGAATTCCGCGAGAGATGATATTATTACTTTAATCTCCAAGAAAGTTAGAAAATAAAAATTTACACTAACATATTGTCGTATAATGTTATATTTAAGCTCCAAGCTATATATTTTTCTGAGTATTTTAAGTTTCTTATAACAGGAAATTTCAATATTCTAATTAATTAATTTACGACAAAGATATTATATTTGTTGTTTAATCCTTTCCATCTACAGTATGTTTTATATGCATTTAAATTAAATATATCGGTGCCATAATAAAAAAAATACTATTTATGATATTTATAATTTTAAATGAAAAAACATAAGTTCTAAGATTTCAATGTTTAGCGTAGGGAAATAATTAATTTGTTGTGGTACTTGTGTAGTATTTCTCTTATGTTTTATAACAGTTATCCAATATATAAATGACATGCATAATCTTATAATTCTGCTATTACTAATATTTATTAAAAATATATAACAGACGCCAAAAATAAACTTGGTGATCTTTACTAAACAGTCATTAAATGATGATCAAATATTTAAGCATGTCTTGTTTTAATTAATATTCTAGGAAGTATAACATTGGAAAAAACGGATCCAACCTTGTACATTGAATAATGTTATTCCCATTGGCGGCGTATGCCTAAGGCCCGTGACACTTTCATACAACTGTCACGTCATCCACCGACTGGAATTGAGTTTTTAATAACTTGTTCGTCGGCTTAAGTAAACGGAAGTGCAATCGGATATTTCGATACATAGGGTTAATTTTCTAAAACGCAAGAGCGCATGCCTTAAAATATCGAGTTCATTTACACCAGAAAACTAGATCACAACTCGAGGTGTTGGAACTGAGTGGTACTTGTGTGAATATACATATATCCATCCTTTTAACACCAAATCAATTTTTCAGTATCTGAAATGTTTTCAAATTAAAACAGATGAGTATATACGCTTCCGTGATAAAATTAATATATTTTTTTTTCTAGCTCATTATCAAAAAATAAACAATCAAATTTCAATGAAGATTAACAAGAACCTGAGCATTGTATTTTAAACTTGTGGATTTTTTTTTCTTTATCAAAATTTTGCATATGATTAGAGTAATTTCACTAATCTAAATGCTATACAAATTATTGCATTGCTATTGTATGTCTAAAACCACAGAGTTATTTCTTTTGTGTTTTGATGACAACTATTTTTAGTATCTATATTTTTCTAATAATGTAGATTCTTATGAAAATGTTGTTTTAAAAGTGCAATTGTCATTTATAAAATGTTTCTGCGTGTATGTTTGTGTCTGTTTAATTTTACACGTTCCTGATTAAAATAATTGTTAGTCCTCCTCATATGACAGGTTTGCAAAATAGAATGTTGTTTTAAAGAGAAAATAAACTTTCGTTCTAAAACTATTTTATTACGTATATATATATATATGTGTGTGTGTGTGTGTGTGTGTGTGTAATGAAATTACAATCAATAAATTCTGAGTGATAGAATCTAAAATTTTCTTTTATTGGCATTTTAAAATCTCAACCATTTTGCAATTTCTTTGCTCGGAATATATTCTTTAAACTGTTCTTTTTTCTAGTATCGCGATTCAAAGCAAGCTCTTGCCGTGGAAACCGTGTAAATAGAAAGTAAACATTATAAGCGCCCTGAATTTCCAATAAGTTCCGCCCAAGCGTCAGTCCTGGTGCAAACACCAGGCATTGTCTTTTTTTTTTTTTTTTTCTAATGGGCAGGCATTGGCCACAAGCCTTTGACATAACTACCCGAAGGTGTGGCCATTTTATTATGGGGGCACCCAGTGGGCGGCCACGTTACCCCCTATGAAGGGACGGACACATATACAACCACGCCCAGTCGGGGATCGAACCCCGGCCGCCGGGAGTTGAACCGGAAACCGGAGTACGGTGCTTTACCCACCATACAACTCGGTCGGCTGCCAGGCATTCTGAAAACCAATAAAATAAATTGCACGTCACGTAACGTGATGTATCGCCTCCAACACCAAACGAATTCGAAGCCTTAGTGGCCATGTGGCATAGTGTTTTTAAGAGGTTACAACGAGTAAGAAACAGTTTTTTCATTTGTTTTGGTACAGCCGAAAGTCTCTTGTACCATACATCTATGTAAAACTCTTGGATAATGTAAGCTGGGTGCCGGAATAAAGTACTGTCAACCCACGACTGTATCCTGAATGTACACTACGATGCACGACGAAGAGAGAACATGGTTCTCTTAGTCGAGTAGCCCACCCTTAGGAGAAATCAATACAGTCGTTGGCCGACATTATTTTACTTTCCGGCGTGCAGTTTACATTATCCAAGATGTTGCCACAGACATTTTTGTAAATAACAAAACATAATGAAATATGAAAAATTATTTCTCCTTCCTCGTTTGCACCACCTTAAAAATACTATGTCACCTTACCTCTTCGTCTGACATTGGAGGCGATACGTCCCGCTAGGTAACGCACAACTTAAAATCTCAACCGAATAATGTTATTCCCATTGGCGGCGTATGCCTAAGGCCCCTGACACTTGAGTGAGATGAATTGAGTTTTTAATAACTTGTTCGTCGGCTTGTCAATCTAAACCAATCATTGGTTTAGATTGTGACGTACTGTCTGACGTTTGCACCGAAGTTGAGGTTTGAGCGGGTAATTAGAATTCGAGAGGTTCCTTAGTTCATTTTCTCTATTCACACGGTTACTACAGCAACCGTTTGCCTGGAAAATGCGATACAAGAAAAACGAACATATTTAAGAATTTACCTGGCTTAAAGAAATGGTAAAATGGTTGAGATTTTAAAATGCCGAAAAATGAAAAGCTTTAGATTCTATCACTCAGAATTTATTGACTGAAATTTCATCAAATATATACAGTGGAACCTCTCCGAGAGGTCAACCCTGTAAAGCAGCCAACCCTCTAAATCGCCAGTTCTTCATGGCACGGATTTTTCGGTACATAGACCTAATGTTAAAATAACCTCTAACGTTAAAATAACCTCGTTTCTCCCACCTTTCTTAGAGGCAGGGTTAAAGATTTAATCGGTTATCTCTTTTGTATTTTCCCCCACACCCTTAAGATGAGGAATCCCTATTGCACCACCCACGGGAACCATACAACTTATAACCTTGTATCAGTTCTATGAAGGCGTTGTGTTGTGGGATTCAGGCCAATTATCTGCACGAGGGATCTAGGCCTATTTGGTGGGGTGTCCTCCGTGAGGGTCTTTTTAAAGGGTCCCAACCCGTATTTACCCGTCTATGATGGAAAATGAGGAAGAATCTGGACAATCAGGCGCTGAAGGTGTCTTAGTGCCTTTGTTCGAAATTCCAATTGGTAAAGTTCAGGGAGAATCTGCACCTCTTGCTTCCTATTAACTGCAGGCGGATTCCGTTCATTTTGGAGCATGAATGTCATTCACGCCCCTGGAGAGAGCAGCCTATCTTTTCGTAATGCAACTGAGTGAGGACTAAATGTGTTCTTCCGCGCCGCATCACACATACGCTCAAACGCGTAATACGCACGCGCACCACGCATGTGATCGAAACACATGCATTCTCTTTAGATAAGTTTTAAATTTCATTTTAAATAAGGAATATGTGTCAGATTTGTTTTTATTACGCATTATAGCCATTTAGCCATTAACTTATAATAGTAAATAAAACCTTTCAGAGCGGTCACCTCCTCTGAGCGGCTAAGTATTCTCAGTACGGTGGGGCGGCCGCTTAGAGAGGTTTCCCTGTATACGCAGGGTGTTTCAAAGTTATAGGAGAGGTACGTCACAGACGCTTCAGAATCCCATAGCGAGGCGGGGTCGGAAACGTCGTCCTCATTTACTTTTTAATACTCACTTTAGAAGAAGAATTTTAAGTAATAATGAATTTTTCGATCCAGATTTGAAAACCTAATGGATCTTTCAGATATTGCACTTGGTAAATTTTTTTAATTCACATTTTTTTACATTACATTAACCCATTTGTGCCTGGATATTTTTGCGACTTTCTTCGATTTTTACTGATAGCAGAAATAATAGATATATTTCTGATGTCAACTTCTTGAACAAGGGATGATTTCTTTTAAAATCATTAAGCATAAAAATCGAAATATCAACATCCTACTGGGTCATGTTAAAATATTTTGTACAGTTGAGGCTCAATACTCATGAATAAAGGCTAGGAAAAATAAATAACGTTTTCGACTAATTGCGAAAATACCGTCCCAAAAAAGGGACACTAGGCATAAATGGGTTAAGGAAATCGTCGGAGAAGAGCCCATTGTTTATGAAACGTGGTTAAGAAATTAGACGCACAGTTCTACAATTCTTACAAAGTGATTATTAACCCATTTGTGCCTGGATATTTTTGCGACTTTCTTCGATTTTTACTGATAACAGAAATAATAGATATATTTCTGATGTCAACTTCTTGAACAAGGGATGATTTCTTTTAAAATCATTAAGCATAAAAATCGAAATATCAACATCCTACTGGGTCATGTTAAACTATTTTGTAGAGTTGAGGCTCAATACTCGTGAATAAAGGCTAGGAAAAATAAATAATGTTTTCGACTAATAGCGAAAATGCCTTCCCAAAAAAGGGACACTAGGCATAAATGGGTTAAGGAAATCGTCGGAGGAGAGCCCATTGTTTATGAAACTTGGTTAAGAAATTAGACGCACAGTTCTACAATTCTTACAAAGTGATTATTAAGAGGTACATGAAAACGACGTTTAAACGTTTCCGACCCCACATTGCTATGTGATTGTGAACCGTCTTGGTGTAACCTACCCCACCCAGAAGTTTGTTCCTCTAATTTTGAAACACCTTATACATTTATTTTGGAAAACTCCACATACCATTAAAAAAAAATCTTGACATATTTCAATATGCGGACGCTATTACATGTTTTGTTTGCAACCCCCACACACATGCCGAAATATATGAAAGGCACAAATCGGCATTTTTACAGTTCATAGCTAATGCTACTTCCTTTAAAAATGTATGCATTTCATACTCACTTAAGAACTGTGACTAGTTGAATGTGAATGAATTTTCATTGAAGATCATAGTTTGTAACTCCTATAAAGCACATTAGATATGACATGCACTTCATACCCAAACTTATATTTAGCCATAACATTTAGTGATTCTTATTGTCATGTTATGTCAACACAAGAATTAAAATGAATCTAGTACACAATTTCAATACATTGAAAAATTCTTCTTGAAATTACCTCTATCTGTATTATTTATTTTCTTCTTTTCAGTTTTAAGTGCTAGAGAGGGGGTAAATTTCCACGTGTAAATCTATATCGTATTTACATTTTATTCGCATGTGTTTTATTTCTATAACTTTCTTCTGTTTTTATTTATATTCTGACTTTATCTACTATCTTACTTTATTTTTATTTATTTATTTTTGATAAATAAAACTGTTCGACTAATACATATGATAATAATAATAATAATAACAACTAACGCAAATCACATCATATTTGTTTTCTGCAAACGTAAATTATTTATGTCACAGTGAGCCTACTGTTGTGTTAGCAATTTCTTATAAGAAATTGCTAACACAACAGCAGGCTTTTGTGAATTAAAATTGTACTGATTTTTTCTGATATACAGTACGCCCACTCTCTTAACTTCGAAAAGAATGCTGTTATATTCATTAAAATGATGTCTAGGTATAGTAACGTAGCCATGCGGTACAGAATACGACGCTTACGGTGTCACCTGGTGGATAACTGCACAATTAGCACTTCTATTTCAAAACAGAAAGATATAGGGAAATAAAAGATATTTTCAACTTTGTAGAGCATCATCGATTAATACAAAAACTTGCGTTGTGGACATCAATGTGAAGAACAGAATGGTTAGAAAGTGCGTTTGTTTTTTTCGGGATTCCCTGCACTGTGACGGTACGAAGCTTGGCAGGAGGAGAAATGACTAATTTCGAGCAAAAAACGACATCTCAGAGTGGAACTAGGTATCGCTTGTGATCCCCAAACAAAGAAAGACGTAGTGTAAGTTATAAACAGTCGTTTCTTCTTTCTCAGATCCTTTTGTCACATCACAGTGTTGGAAATCACGACAAAGGAAAACAATAATCGAATTTCAACCGTTCTATTCTTTGCATTGATGCCCCCAATGTGTCTATTCGTACTAAATTTATGACTCTCTAAATCGTTTATTTCCCCTTCTCGTTCGTTCTCGAAATAGGAACTCCCACATTTTCCACCAGGAGGGGCCGCAGGCCGTTTCATTCAGTAGCGCATGGCTACTTTACTATACCTGGACAAGACATCACTTTCATGAATATAGCAGCAGTTGTTCCGAAGTTAAGAGCTTGGATAGGAACTGTAGTGGGCATGCTCTATGTTTATTTTCATGGTAATTCATTGAAGCATTTTGCACATTACAGCATAAATACCACAGTAAACTTAAAATATTAAGTGACACCATTTCAATTTTTGTTTATAATATTATCATCTCCGTCTGATCTTATTTAATTGAGGAAAGCATATGCAAATAGAAAAGTTTACTTGGCAATAGTAATTGAATAATGCATGATTCATAAGAAGATTAATGGAAAGCAAAGGGAATACTTACCTGTGTGATGATATGCTGGAAGATAAACGACAGATGACTCATAATTGCCTTCAAATTTTCCTACCTGAAATATATAAAAATTTTCGTCTTAATTTAAATTTTTATAACATCTTTAATTAAGCATAATTTAAGTTTCACCTTTTTATTTTTTTATTGCCACATATAAAATGATAAACGAATAGGGAATTTAATGTTTTGAATTTCTATATGACTTTCATGTGCATTTTAAATTGAAATTTGTCATGAACGTCATGCGTTAAAATGTAAATATATATTTTAATTTAGCGGCACCTAAAAAAATGTAATTATAATACTTTTTAAATTATCCTTTATATAAAATTTCTCTGATCAACTTTTCGAGAGACCTCCTGTTGGCTTCTGAAATTTTTTGCCTCTACTCTATTATTATACATTTATTCTAAATGTAAAAAATGGTTTTATTTTTTCTCTACTTCCAAATTTATTAATATATCTATTTTTTTTCAAACTACACGTAAAATAAAAGGTTTTTATCTTTTTTAATTTTTCACTGCTCCATAATTTATTTATATATGAAAAAAATAAATAAATCCATAGTTTATTACTTGTGTTTAGTTCCTTATCAAAATTTTGTTTTACTATTCCTGTTACTATGACTGTAAAAATTGTAAAGTATGAAAAATAACTGAAAAAAAAATGTTAATGGTTTTACCCAGTTCGTTGCCGGAATGGTGGCATAGCTGTGTTTTAAAATCCATCCTTTGAGAGTAATATTTAAGTATTTAAACTTAATAGGTAGGGTACTCTTAAAGGTAATATTGTATCTTTCTTAGAAATGAAAGTCCTTCAAATGACAGACACTTCATATTGATTTATTATGTTCCTCGCTGAAATTTTCGAATACTCTTGAGTAACATTAAAAGGTAATGGAAACACATAAATAAGTTTAAACACATGGGTGTTAAAAGTTGTCTGAACGTCATCTAATTAAATAAATAAACAAACAAAAGAATCTGGACTCGGTGATACGGTGAGTACGAGGTACCAAATTTCATTAAGTAAGTCCCAAAAGGTAATAAAGAATAATAAACCACGATAATAACTTGGAAACAATTTTTATTTTTCCACGTAATCTCTCCAGCAATGTTCATGCACTTATCCCATCGTTTTATCAGAGCCCCAATTTCAACTGCATAAAATTATTTAGGTTGCTGTTCCATCCACAGTAGGACTTCATGTTGAACGTCGTCAGCATCAGCAAATTGTCTGCCTCCGAGATGTTGTTTCAGTGGACCAAAAGGATGAAAATCACTTGAGGCTAAGTCTGGGCTGTAAGTCGGATGCTGTAGCAATTACTTTACAACACCACACGTCCTCATACAGTTAAGTGAGCTGTATGAGGACGTGCGTTATCGTGATGAAACAGCACTCTGCTCAATTGGCCTAGACGTTTTCTCCGAATGGCATCAAGAAGCTTGAACAGCATGATTGGGAATTAACAGTTTCACCTTTTTTTCACCTTAAACCGTACCATTAAAGCTTTTGTGCTTACTTAAAGAGTTGAAGACATGTTATAGAGCTTGCGAACGATATCTACTCTGATATATTTTATTATTGTTTTGAAATTATTTACTGTTTCCCATGACTATCTGGAAAATTTGGGAGACCAGACAGCTGTTGAGCGCTATGCGAACGCTTTCGTTTCGGGTTCTAATCCCATTAGCCCATGGGTATATGTGTTTATCCAGATACCGTGACGTTAAGTTGTACTTTGAGATAAAGTTGATTTTTTTGTTTAAGAACAACTGAGATGAAGCCTTAAAATGTGTCACAAATCTCGATAAACTTTCTCTCACAAATATCCCAAAATATCGAAGCTTTAATTTTCTTTTAAATTAAAACTATCAAAATTTCCTGTTTTCTAGTGTATTAATAAGTTGTAATACATAATAAGAAATGTAAAAACATTTAACTAAAAAAAATAAATAAATAAAAGATATACGAGAACGTTTTTAACAAGAAAAATGCTGCGGTAACTATGAGCATAATTTTGAAAACT
Organism: Cheiracanthium punctorium; assembly: GCA_038373885.1. Taxonomy (NCBI): domain Eukaryota; kingdom Metazoa; phylum Arthropoda; class Arachnida; order Araneae; family Cheiracanthiidae; genus Cheiracanthium; species Cheiracanthium punctorium. Next base: position 741,591 of record JAWZYV010020331.1, on the reverse strand, counting down.
TTTAAATCTATTTTTAATTGTAAAAATTATTTAACTTACTGTTAATCAGTTTATATGAATAAGTGGTTTAAATTTAAGAAGAAATTGTAATATTTTCAAAAATATTTTTATTTCGGTTTTCTTCGTCTCATAAAATGTATCAAAAATGCTTATAATACTGATGAAGAGAAGCAAAAAAACTAGATTGAAATTTATTTTATCGAAATATAACTGCACATTTTACCTCTCCCATAATAGTTTGGAAGGACAGATTGAGAAATAGATTAAAACTTTTATTAGCATTTACTTACCCTTCTTTGTGGATATGGTATATCGTAGGCATATCCCGTTCTGGTGCTTCCAAATGTACCCATGTTTTGCTGGTTACTCGATTGATCTCTACTTAATCCTGGAGTTGCGTACGGGGACGGATAATACGCCGGTTCCATGTTACTGTCGTATGTTACAGACAAAGGAACGTTGTCCGTTTTAGCTGGCTCAGTTGAAGCTGCACCTAAGCAGGTTGAAGTTCTTATGTGAGTGCATTTTGATTTTAATAAGTAATAAAATAACAAAAGTACTATTGAAATGTGCTTGATATGAATCATTTTCACTCCATCGCTTTTCCTGCGAATTGAAATAATTTTGTGCATATAGTCTTAATATGTAATTACTCTTATCAATGATTCACTGAGTCACCAACTCTGGAATGCTTCTGTTTTTCACCGCTCTAAAACTAAACTTTTACCCCCATTACTCAAAAAAAAAAATTATGGTCGAAATACGTAATAAAACCCACACCCTTGTTGCAATGAGCTTTAAAATTTTCATAATCCTATAAAAAGAAAGTACAAAAACGTATGAACTGCATTAAATATCTGAAAGTGCATCCATACCTCCTGCCCACTTTTTGCGATTTTTAACTTCAGGAATTTCTCTTTTGGAAAAGAAAATTTAGAATCAGTCGCATCTGCATCCTAGCTTCATTTTCAAACGCACCGATTCGAAATTTTTCTGAATTCAGTTCGTTTGAATCAGCTTTAAAATTTTCATAATCATATAAAAGAAAGTACAAAAACGTCTCAACTGCATTAAATATCTGAAAGTCCGTACCCTGATTCCTGCCCAATTTTACGATTTTCAAATTCGGAAATTTCTCGTTTTGAATAGAAAATTTCGAATCAGTCACATCTGCATCCTAGTTTCATTTTCAAATGTACTGATTCGAAATTTTTGTGAATTCATTTCGTTTGAAATATCTCCTGGAAAATATGCTGATAAACATATCCTAATTGCCTTGAATTTAGCATAAATTTTCAACTTAAGTGACAGGCTATTACTATACAAATATAATATTAAATATATACCATGAAATTATTTCTTTTAAGAGATACATGTAAAATATTTTAAGGGCTAACCATTAGAGAATGATTTTTAATTTAAAAATCTTTCTAGCGTCCGTTCTGATTGCCTTCACAAGAATCTTTACCTAATACTAGTACATAGTCGAACATAGAGAATTAGTCATCAGATTGCCTGCATATGGAGACAGACATATGACAGACTCATGAGAAGAATTTTTCTGTATAATACACTATCCTAAACAGGATGTTTTTGTCCGAGTTAAAAATGCAATAGCACATAGTAAAAATAACAACGTAACTCGCGTATTCCAATTTTATTTACAATGTATTTTATTAAGCAAAAATAACGACAAAAAATCTTAAAAGGAATTTAGAATAAGAAACTATAGGCTACAAAAGTTTACATTCGACACCGTATAAGTTACGCTTTTATAATACAGACTATAGATAAATGTCTGAATTCAGCGTATGTGTTTATTAATAGTCATTGCATTAATAATGATTGTTAAGTCATTTAATGTATTAAAAAATGTTCGATGAAAAAAGAAACGCATATTTAAAAGGCATGCAGCGAAGCTAAAAGTATATGAAGTATGTGCACTATTTTGTTATGTTTATTGCATGCTAATGCGGATAAACTACGTGTCTCAGAAACTTGCTTTAGCACTACAGTATTTGCACCATTTATTTTTCTTGAATTGCATACTCAGACATTCGGACTTGCTTTTCTACCTTAGATCTTAAAATTCGATTCGCATTCGATTGACGTTCTGTAGTATGATGATTTGAGCGGGTAAATTGTTTATTATTGAAATTTTGTATTTTGTCTAACAAACCTCTCATAACGGTTCGACAAAAAATTGAGCGACACTGTTATAAAACTTAAGTGTTTATGTAAGAAATGAGTAAACAGTTGCTAGTTCACGGTTGAAACTCGCCCGATATTGTGCTAGTAGGCTATTGGCATTAATTATTAATCCACTCTCCGGTTATAATATTTAGTATTGAAACTTTGTCTCTTTGATTTTTCTTTCATAAATTAGCATTTCTTCTTTCATAAATTAGCTTCTTTCATAAATTAGCTTTTCTTTTTCATAAATTAGCATAAAACTGCGTTTTAAGGCAGTCACACAGCTACAAAGCAATACAAAGCAAACTTTTAAGATGTAATGTAGAAAAACAAGTTGGAATGTCTGAGTATGCAATTCAAGAAAAATTAACGGTGCAGATACTGTAGTGCTAAAGCAAGTTTTTGAAACACGTAGTTTATCTGCATTAGCATGCAATAAACATTTTTATCTGCATTAGCATGCAATAAACATTTTTATCTGCATTAGCATGCAATAAACATTACAAAATAGTGCATATGCTTCATATACATTTAGGTTCGCTGCATGACTTTTAAATATGCGTTAATTTTTTTTTCTTCGAATACTTATGCGTTATTGCAATTTTTAACTCGTACAAATTGAAAGGGCAGGTACATCCAAAACATGTTAGTCAACAAAAAGGAAGATATGCTCTATATGAAAAAGATTGTTTATATTTTAGTAAAATACAATTAAACATGTCTTCAGTTTTAATCAGCTGAGTTGATTTTATTATAATAATATATACGTCACATAGTGTTCGTAATAACTCCAATGTGTATATTACTTTTAAAACTATCGCTTCTGTGTACTGTGGTCAATGCTTACCATCAGTATTTCTGGGGCTGCGAGATCTCACTGTCCGCCTTCTTGTAACAAGGCACACGACGCATAGTACAGCTACTAGGACGATACCGGAACTAACCACCGGCACAGTGATTGTGAGGTGCCGATAAAATGATCCTGTCACATCCGTCACTTCTGAAGGGCGAGGTGGATATTCTGGGGGAAAAAATACAGAAAATATGTTACCAGCGAGAAAGAAAGGGGAAATGACATATGTATTCACTTTTTGATAGCGCACTTAGCCCTTTAACGCGCAGTGTTCCCGCTCTGGGAACACCAAACTCTGACGTTTTGACTGTTGTCAGTCACGAAGAATAGATTTGATTTCTATAAAAATAGTTGCGGGTGACATAGCTTCACGAGAACCCTTTACTTTTTAGCACGTCATTTCCCGTCAAAAAATGGTCACGATTATTTTTAAATAGCACTGGCATCTGCTGAAAAACGGAAGAATGCGAGAACAGCTGGATGGATTGCCCAATGCTGAAAAAAGGGCAACCGTTGCCATCGCTCGACTTAACTACCAGCAAGATGGCGGACGATCGAAACAATCATCGCGTGCCACAGATCTAGAGACGGCAGCTGGCTGTGCCGCACAGCAGCTGCCGTCTCTAGATAAGCTTGAATATATTTTTAGTGTTCACAACTAAAATAGTTTACACTTAAGTATTTATGGTTGTTTTAATGCTTTTATACAAATAAATTGTCGGTTTTTGTTATGTAATTTTTCATGAGTTAAAAAGGTTCAATATATTTTTTTTAAATTGTTTATGTAAAGTTAAATACGAAAATATTTTAATCTGCGTTAATCCTTGTCTATAATTATTCTTAACCATTTAAAAAATAATGCACTTAAGTTTTTACTCGTGAAGTTAGTGAGAATTATTCACAATGAGCAATACCTTTCATTTAAATATGTGGGCGGATTATGTTAGATTGACTATGTTAAAAAAACAACAAAAAAAAAACTGACCTCCTGTGAGTGTTAAAGTTGCAAATACATATTCAGCGTCAGTTGCCCCAGCGTCGTTCCTTGCAGTCATGAGCAAAGAATACCACGTACCAGGACTAAGGTCGGTTATGATGATTGTTTGCTGCTCGGGTATGATATTGTTGCTCACTAGCGTCCAATCCTGATGACCAGTTGTCTTGTATTGAATAACAAAAAATGTAATAGGGCATCCACCATTGTGCCAGCTGTTCAAATTAACGGACACCGTTGTTTTGTTTACGGTAAGGAGCATTCTCTTATCAGGGGCTATTGGAGCTAAAAACAACAAATAAATTAAAGCGATCACAAGCAATATGCATCAAGCATTAAAGTAATTCTAAAGAAGTAACACTAAATTGGGAACTATGTTTCAATGTCTTTGACCACGCAAGAGTTGGAGTAATTAATACTTCGTTGAATAACACACATAACAGCTAGGTATCTTTCTGGACACGTGTTTCGGATGAAAAAAATATCTTCCTACATCAGCAGTAGTCCATACACAGACTGGGACTGAAAAAAGTAAACAGAAAACAGAATTGATTGCTGTTTACTTTTTTCTTATAGCTAATTAATGTTTAATTGCATTAAAAATGACAATTAAAAATCCTGAATTGTAGCCAAAACCCTTTTTCGAAAAAATCCAAGGAGGGCAGACGTGAAAAAGGAGGGAAGGTGCCTACGTTTTTGAAGGAAAAAAAATATCTATGAAATTCTTGATTTAAAATTTAAAAACTATGAGTCCAATACTTAGACACTGCTGATTAGTTATTGGATACTTGTTGAAAATTTATGTGTTTGAATATATAAAAAACGACATTAATTTCTGGTATATTATGTACTTATAAAATAAATTAATGTGAGTTTCCTGTGGGAATATCAAATATACATAAATAAAAGCATGTTTAACTCATTTCATAATCCAGTTGCTTTGAGAATGATAATTCAAAACAGTACGTCATTCTAAACTCTTCAATTTGCTTAATAAAATTACGGAAAATATTTATTAATTTTCTGCTGGTAAATAACATCGAAAAACAACTTCTCATTTCGAAGTACACTGCTTAGTCCTCTACGGCTATTTAATCAGCGCAGTGTTCCCATCATGTACAAATTCTGAAATTTATTTCCGTTTCGATGATAAACGCTCGAAGTATATTTATTGGGCTAAAGTAATGATACTTCCAGGCAGTCCGCTGCATCTTTTTTTTTTTTTCTCGGGGTTTTAACAAGCTTGTTTTCCGCAGCTAATCAATTTTCCATTTGCTTCATGTACGATTTTGCTGAAATGGTATTATGTAAAGGAGATTAATTAGAAAGACGACTGAACACGGAATCATCCGTTTCCCCTTCCAGCATTAGATTGCGGTGGAGTGGATGTAATTTACGGTAACGAAGCACTTGCAATGGGAAAGGGAATTCTCAAGAACGCAGGAAGCATTTTCTTAAGGAAATCAGGCATGCAAGTGATGGTCATTGATAAAGGACAAAGTTTTCTAGGCATGCTCATGTAACTTGGTTTTCATAGAATTTATGTTATTTTTATAAAATATATTGTGTTATATATATAAAAAAAACATAACAAAATATAACAAAAAAATAACATAATTTATTATATGTTATTTTGTAATAAAAATAACATAATTTATTATATGTTATTTTTATAAAACATTATTCTGCACATAGAATTTTCGTTACATTTATGCGTAAAATAAATTAGTAAAAAAATACATTTAATACCAGTTTTAAACTATAGCATAATGCAGTGTTTCCTAATTGATTCTGAGTGAGTTACGAGAAGAGTTCTAAATAACTTGTAAGTTGTTTTGGGAAAAACGAGGTGAGCTAAAATGAAATAAAAAAAAGTAAGTTTCTACAATGATGAGCTCATAATCAAGTTATAATCTATCGATAGAATTTACGTTACATTTATACGATTAAAAAAATAAATAAATGAGTTAGTAAATAAAATGAAAAAAAAGCGGAAAATAATTATCAAAAAATAGATTTAATACCTGTTTTAAACTGTAGCATAATGGAAAGTTTCCTTTATTCTTCTAAGTGAGTTACGAGAAAAGCTTTAAAGAACATGTAAGGTGTTTTAGAAAAACAATTTGGACTAAAATAAAATGAAAACTGTAATAAGTTTCTACAAAAATGCGCTTCTAATCAAGTAATAATCTATAGAATTTACATTGCATTTATGCGATAAAATATTAATAAAAATAAAAAACATATAACGAAAAAAATGATTAAAAATGAATTTAATACGTGTCCTTAAATTATAGCATAATGCAAGATTTCCTTAATATTTCTAAGTGAGCTGCGAAAAAAATCTTTAAATAACATATAAGGTATTTTGGAAAAACGCAGGAAAAACACAATGTGAACTAAAATGAAATAACATCTGTGAGCTTCTAAAATAATGTGCTTATAATCCAGTTTCGATTTTTAAAGCAGAGACTTATTTTAAATATGTGAACAATGAAAATTTTAAAAATAATGTTATGCCCAGAAAATTCACCAGGAGGAGCATTTAAGATACAGAAAAGTCTAAAAAAATCTATTTTAGTACATAAGAATCTTTATCTTGGTTTTGCGAATATTGACATTGACCTTTGTTCAAGTACTATTTTTTTACACATAATGTATAGCTGCGAAAAAAAGCCGCCCACTTGCTCTTTATTTCTTCGTCGTTCGTCGTACAGCAAAGCTCTACATACCTTTCGTTTGTAAATAACGTTACTTTGATTACCTATTACTTTAATTTGCATAAGGGGCCGTCTTCATATTTAATTATGCATCAACTTTATTTTTTTCAATGACAACAATCTATATTAAACGAAAGAAAACCTTCAAATTACCCTAAATATAAATTTTCACCATTTTTTACGGTAATTTTCGGAGATATTGCGAAGTCTTTTTTTGCGCGATTTTAAGGGACTATCTGCAAATTGAAAAACGCTATTTGCAGGTTCCAAACTTTTCGCCTTTCATTAATTTCGCTCGGGAGAGTTAAAAGAAATACATATGATTTAGCAGTTACTGATTTAGCAGTTAATACATATGATTTAGCAGTAGGGGCCAAGGCCCCCAGACTCGATACGCTCGCTTTTCATATGAGGCATTCGGCCCCTAATAAGGCTTAAAAGTAGATAAAAATTTAAACTTCACACTACAGTAGCCCCCCCTCCCCCTCATAACACGGAATATATTTTGCTATGGGAATCCGTGTTGTACGGGTCCTGAGCTATACTCCACCTGGAATGCGGACTCCGCTTATAATCGCTGGAAAAATTATTTGCACTCCTCAGAAACACAATGATATTTAATGTTGCCATTCAAAAGTTATATTAATTAGGAGCTAAAGCATAATAAAATCAGAACATTTATTTCAGCTGTATTTTTAATAAGGTAAAACCTATTGGACACCTTGCGAATTTGCCACCAATGGCGACTTCTCACTATTTGGCGATTTACACATGCTCACAAACTATAATTACTGTTCATTTAAGGTTACCAGAAAACCGTTCTTCATATTTTCATTTATATAATCGTTTGCAGATTGGCGTACTTAGCACCACGAATTATACCATCTCATCACGCTAGCAAATATCCAAAATGTACTATAACTACTATAATGGCATAGTTAACGCCGCCAAATATTTCTATTGGTAGCAAATTATCCAGCTGGACCGAACCGGCTTTAAAATAATCTACATTTTAATTATTTTTCATTTTCAAGATATTAGTTATTCTGTTTTGGAAAAACGGATAATCGCTAATTCTAAACTCCTGTTGTCTAAGCGAACTTACTATTTGAAAATTGTCAACTTTGTGTAACATATTTTGAGTTACTTATTTCATATAGTTTTTATTTTGGTGTAAAATGGGTGTATTTCTACTTCATGTTTGATAATTTCACGTGATCCTACATACTTGGAAACGCTTTGTTGCAAAAGAATGAATGATTTTATGCCAAATCTGGCAACCATTCTGTTTATTTTTGCAGTTTTTTATTAATATCTTCTAAAATAATTGGATTTTCGAAATTTAAGTCAGCTCATCAGGTTCCTCGGAATTTTTCGAATCTGTGGGCACCTTAGTCGAAACTTAAATCTCCACGGTTTAAGAGGAGATAGGGCAACAAGCTTTGACAGTGCCAGCGGCCTTTACTTTTTTTAGAATAGAGAGATACCCAAATTAAATTTCATGCTGTTCTGGAAACTCGTGGAATCTTTTCGAAATCGAAAGATTTCGTTTTGTGTACACAGCTATTCTCATGTCCATGCAAACGATTTATTTGTGAAAAAAATTATAATAAACTGTGTAATCTGGAAAAGCTTTTTTAAACGAATTTGAATCCCAATTGTATGACGTCATATTCACTTGAAAAGGGTAATTTTGCCACGCCAATGATTTACTTTTTTGACTCTCGGAAATAAAATGGTGCTGAAAATAGAGAAAAATCGCTTAAAAAGGAGGGAACGGGTGGATTTTCAGATTTTTAAAGAAACGCCGATTGTTTTCTATATTTTTATACATGATCATGAAAATTTTCACGCGGATCGTGCAAACGGTGAAGCAGTTATTAGGCTTTTTGTGTTAACTTTGTAAATTTCACGCGATTCTAGATACTTGGAAACTCTTTGTTGCAAAGGAATGAATGATTTTATGCCAAATCTGGGAACCATTCGGTTTATTTTTTCAGTTTTTTATTAATATCTTCTAAAATAATTCGATTTTCGAAATTTAAATCAGCTTAGCAGGTTCCTCGGAATTTTTCAAATCTGTGGGCACCTTATAGTCGAAACGAATTCCCACGGTTTAGGAGGAGATAGGTCCACAAGCTTTGACAGCGCCAGCGGCGGCGACAGCGGCCTTTACTTTTTTTTAGAATAGAGAGAAAATACTGCTCCTAGTCTTAAAGATTTTTGTAATGAGATTATCAGGGGTAGAAACTAGAATATTTAGTCAGTGGCGCAAATGAATCATGACTCAAAAACTTCCTTTGTTCGTATACATGATTTAAAGAAAAAAGAAAAACGACCGCTTACGATCTTTAATATTTTTCTAATTTTGAAATTTTTATTGAGTACTTGAAGTTTCTTTTAGACGGGTGAAATTTTGCCAGAAGTGAGAATCTATTATCTGCTCTTCTGACTACAAGCATGAAAACTACTCAGCTACGGTCAAACATGAAGAATGGCTTCATGATTGAAAACTTATTTGTTTGAATTTCATGTAAAAAAACGCAACAACTTTTTTGCCGATCGAATATTTTCCCTGTGTTTGAGATTTCACTTTCTTCATTTAATATTATCGTCTACATTGTGCAATATATTTATAAGATTTTTGGTGGTATTTTAATTTATAGTCAGATGAAAATTCAGACAAAAAATGTAATTTTCCATGTTTGTTGATTGCTTGATAATATAGGGGGAATTCCAAAGACCTGATGTTTCAGTTATGAAAAAAACGGCCAAATTCATGCGTGGAATGTTTCAGAAATTGGACGTTGTAAATGTTAAGACATACATCTACAATATCTAATTCTATACATGATTTTTTTTTGGGGGGGGGGGGTAGTAGTGGACGCAACAATAGATGCTTTATAGAATTATCATCATAAAGTACAAACCTCTAATTTATTTCCTATTTTCTAATACCTCTAATTTTTACTATTTTTGTGCGAAATGAATCTATTTTACATTTATTTTACGCAATTTTCGAAAAAAAATTGTCACTTAATAAATATATATATTGTCCCTTAACTCATGAAAATATCGCATATTATTTAATATAAATTAAACTACCGAACGTAAAACTTTGAAATTTTGCACAGCCATATAATACACTCATGTCCATAAATTAAGGATAATGAAGTTCAGGCAAAGAAAGAGAAAGAAGCAAAACAAATTTGACTTATTTGTAAAGTCTATTTATTAAACAAAAAGTAAAGAGCAAAAAAGGTGCTATATGTTTGACATAATTAATAAAAATTGCAAGTTTTACTCCCTTGACCAAATTTAAAAAAAGAACCCATTTACAAAAAACAGTATAACATGGTTAGTAGGATGGTTAATACGGAGTATGTCTCCCGAACGATGCAATACAGGCCTGACAATGCCTAGGCATGCTGAGTATCAAATGATCAATCTGATCTTGGGGAATATTACACCACTCATCAAGCAATGCACTCCGAAGTTCCGGTAGACAGGTGGGAGGGGGTTGACGGGCTGCAATTCGTCGGCCAAGCATATCCCACACATGCTCTATTGGATTCAAGTCCGGTGAGTATGCTGGCCAATGCATATGGGTGATATCCTCCGATTGAAGGCATTCGTCTACAATGTTTGCACGGTGAGGACGGGCGTTGTCATCCATAAACACAAATTCAGCACCCATGGCGCCCCGAAACAAACGTACATGTTGTTCCAGAATGACGTCCCGATAGATGTGGTCTGTCATCGTTACACTCTGAACATGCAGGTCAGTTCTGGAACCAAGAATAATTCCTCCCCAAAAGGAGCCATACTGCACCACCGTAACGGTGTCTTTCAATGGTGTTCTCTTGGTGGTAACGGGTACCTGGCGCTCTCCAGATGAATGTCCGGCGAGAATCAGACTCCAAACTAAACCTGGACTCGTCGGAAAACATCAAACAAGACCACTGTTGCGGTGTCCACAATGCATGCTCTCTACTCCAGGTTAATCGCAGGCGACAGTGAGTTGCGGTAAGTGGAACACATCTGACAGGCCTACGAGCATATAGACCAATGTGCCCTAAGCGTCTGTACACGGTCTGCATTGAAACTGTCGTACCGGTAGCTGAAGAGAGCTGACGAGACAGGTCTGATGCTGTACTCCGTCTGTTTCTTTTGGCAGTAACTGCCAAATAGCGGTCCTCATACGGCGTTGTAACTCGGGGGCGACCTGTGCTGTAACGTCTACTCACATTACCATCATGTTGGAATCGTTGCCAAAGCCTGGAATTGACACTCTGGGCGATTAAGTTCCTCGGATACTTCCAGCTGGGTACGTCCACATTCCAGTCGTCCGATAATTCTGCCACGTAAAACATCATCCAAATGCCTCCTTTGTGCCATAACTATGCGGTTTTTGCACTGAAAGGCTTTCACAGCGCTTGTGAACAATTTTACTTCTTTGCCACCATTCCTTTTATACCCCTCTCTTACACTCTCGTCATTGTGGCGTACCATCCACGCCATCTGGTGGTTTCCTGTAATTTGCATATTCTTCTTCAAGATGTGTGTGATCATTCCACAGGTGAAATTTTTATTTTAGAGATCAATTTCTGTGTGATTCTGAATTATCCTTAATTTATGGACATGAGTGTATAACTTTCTGTATCTATTTCCATCAAAATTTGGCAAGGGTGCTATTCATAGTATTTTGGAATATTAATTTAGTAATTCATAATTCATATTAATATTTTATTAAAAATTATAATAATAGAAAATTATGCTTGGGTCTTTTAGTTCTAATAGTACGAATAAAATATCAGCTTCTTATAAATATAATATGAGATATGAATTAATGTATGAAACAATATTTTAACATAGGGGAAAACATAGGTCTTGGAAAGCTCATAACCCACCATTTTCAGTTCAAATTTACTCAAAATCGGTATCCGGGGTTAAAATGAGCTAAATTTTTGAAATATGAAGTGAAATCTACGGGTTGCTACTGGATTAAAAAAAAATTGCGAATTTTAATATGGAGATGCCCCTTATGCAGTTTTTATGTATAGCAAATTAAAGTGTACGACAATCGTAAACGATTGGTATCTGAAACTTTGGTATACGACGAACGAAGTCCGAATAAAGTACAATTGGGCGTTTTTTTTTTTTCCGTAGCTATACATGTGTAAGCTATCTGCGTTATATATTTATACAAGCATTCCGTCGCACTTCTTTATGAATATATATTTTTTTTAATGGTGGGACTAGTAATTTACAGGCACTGCCACTACTAAGGTATAAATACTGCTCTTTTTTATTATGGAGGTACCTAATAGGTAGACCAACGTTGCCTCCAATGAACGGACCGACGAAATAACATATATGTCTCTTCCGGGAATCGAATCCGTACCCGAGGTGTGGCAGTAAAGTTCTCTAGCCACACCAGAACCCAGGTGGCTAGTTATAAAAATATATTGTCTAACAACAGAAAAAAAACATGCCTTAACAAAATATTAAACGATTATTCATGGTTTTATTCAACCAAGAAAACGCCTCCTTATTTTCACAATGCAGTTATACAACATACTAGTAGGTAGAACTTTATAATTACCTATTATTATAAATTCAGTTTAATTAAGGAAGGGATTTGTATTTTGTGGAAAACAACAAAATATAAAATTTATCTGAAAAGAATTATTGTTAATTTAATCATTTTCGAAACTTTATGCTTCATGGTCTTTATATATGTATAGATGAAGGAGCATTTTCACATTTAGTAAAAGACTCTTAAAGTTATGTACAGTCAAACCATTTATCTTCTTTCAGACATTTCTCCGCCAGTTAATCTTATGTTCAGACGAGTCAGATATCTTGGGGTTTCAGATAAACCTACTGATACAAAATTTAAGCGAAAAACTTCATTTTTTCCTGTGAGTACATCAGGTGTAAAAAGCTTATGCTAGAGGGTTATCATGCTCTGTTTTACATTTATCACAGCGAAAGATTTCGTAATGATTTTAGTTTTTTTTTTCCCCTCTATGTGCATTTCAAACATTCATGCAACATTTATTTTGTATCTGCATACTTTCTAGCATTTTTAATAATGCATTTTTATATATCAGGTACTCACTGTATACCCTAAAATGCACTATTTTTAAAATGGACAAAAAATAAAATTGCAATTTCGTTTAGGTTTACTAATGCTAGGAAAAATATTTTTTTTGTAAAATGTAGGAATGTGTGTAGGGAACCCACTGAGTTTTCATCCCCTCTTTTAGGATGACCCAAAGATATGATGACCCACGGTGATGCTCTCCGAACGGAGAGAAGAGAGAACGCGGGGGGGACGAAGCAAGGGGCTTGTGTCCTGGGGGTCATCTAAGGAGGCGAGGGAAAGAGAAAAAGAGATCACTTGACTTGGAGCGGAGAGATGCACCGATGCGGACGCCAGTTAGGAGAGTTCCCGTTACTCTCCGATGTAATAGCATCAGAAGGATGTTGTATGTCAAATATATATATTCAAAGTCCAACCTGTAAATATGATTATGTATGTATATATAATAAATGATTAGTCTCGACATCAGGCTTGGTTAATTGCTTCCCCAACCTGTATTAAAACCGTGGAATGGTCAGCAGTTCCCGCTACCAAACTGCAGCTTAATGACAATTCGACGGGCGGACCCTACACTGGAGACAGCGGCGGTATGAGATGCAGAGCCGGATCTACGGTGTCGAGTTGTATTGATATTTCCTGAAGAAACGCATCGGCATCTACGTGAGGAAACATGGCCGGATTACCGGACGGTTTACAGATGAGATGCATAGAAGCCGGATCAGCTGTTTTGAATGGTCGATTTGATCCAGGAAAAACTCATCAGCATCTACGTTGAGGAGACACTGGTGGACTACCGGATGTGTTACACAGGTGCGAGGAAGCTACGACGTCGTACCACACAGCGCTGTGAACCTGTGAACCGGTGAACTGGTTAACCTGTGAGCTAGTGAGCTGTGAACTGGTGAAGCGGTGAACTAGTTAACCTGTGAGCTTGTAAAGCTGTGAAACCGAACTTTGGGACAGATTAGTGGTTATCAGGAATCAATATTGGATATATACTGATGAAAGAAGACGGCAAAAGGGTGAGTGGCTGTTTCCTTGTTGTATTGATTAGATCCAGGGATGGTAAATTTGATTCTTGTTAAAAGTAAAAAGTAAAGGTTTGGAAAAAAAAAATAAGGAAAGATGTTTTGCTTTAGGTTTTAAAATGAGTAGGGATTATCATTATCTTGTTTTCCTTATGTATTATTGTTATGTATTTTTCCAATGAAATCTAATTATTTTGATAAAATGATCAGTGTGACTCTAGGCTCTTAGGTAAAGCTTTCATATTTGGCTAACTCTTTTCGGTAAATATAAACTAAGGCTAAGGTTCTGGGAAGTTGTGCAAGGGTACTGACCTATAGTTGATGCTGGGAAATATTCTTAAGGTTAAATAGAATAGTAGTATCAAGGATGGCGTTTCTAGTGAAAGCCAGGAAGGCAGACTTGCAGGAATTAGCCGAGGAAATGGGGGAGCAGATCACTCCGGGAATGAAAGTCTTGGACTTAAAAAACCTCATCACAAACAGTGCGAGGTATGAGGAGGAGATAATTAAGGGTCTGCTGGAAGCCATAGTTGAACAGAGAAAAGAAAGGGAAGCTAAGGAGTTAGAATCCAGGAGGAATCTAGAATTAGCTAAACTGAAATTGGAGTCTGACGAACGGATGGCGATTGAAAAATTAAGATTGGAACGGGAGATGGGGAGTTCTACTCATGTTTCCATAAATTCAGAATCGCAAAGAAAGAGCTTGGACGAAATAATTAGAACTATTGGATTATTGACCGTGAAACCACCCAGCAAACCGGAGGGATGGGATTTCTTTTTTACAAGTTTAGAAAAGGCTTTCGCAAGTGAGGGGGTAGACGAGACGCAAAAGGCTAAAATTTTGCTATGCCTCCTTGGGGAGAGAGCGGATAACATTCTGTCTGGGCTTGAAGAGGTGAGATATGATGATTATGTCGCGGTCAAGGAAGCGGTGTTGCGTGAATTCCAACCCTCACCGCAAATTTGTCTTGAAAATTTCAGGAGGGCAAAGCGCAATCCTGGGGAAAATTTTGTCCAGTTCGCATCAAGGTTGAGATCAATTTGGGACTATTACTGCAAACTGAGAAAAGCATCTGACATGGAAAGTGTGATGCAGTTAATAGTTGCGGACAGGTTGATCTCCACCTTGGATACGGAAACTGCGACCCACATTAGCATAAAACAAGGGGAAGGTTGGCTAAACCCCCTAGATTTAGCTGGAGAATGTGATGTTTTTTGAGGAAGCACTAGTGCCTCCTGACGCTTTAAAATTATTGCGGGGGACAGTTGTTATCTCGGAAGGCGAAAAGTCGGTTGAGGATGCAAGGGGGGAGCAGAAAGAGGCAGGGGAGGGGGCGAACCTCTGGTCTCTGCAATTTCAAATAGAGGAAAGTGACTCGAAAGGAGAAGGCGATCTTGAGGACCCCCCGGGGCGTGAAGGAACCGATTTTCGTAGAGAGCAGCAGGTCTGTTCTGATTTATCGCAGGGAAAAGGCAATTGTCATTTGGAGGAAGAATTTTTATTCCAACGAGAGAAGGTGCTGGGGGAACCCATTAAGCAGTTGGTAGTTCCTGTAGGCAGAGGGGCAAAAGTAGTGCAGCTGGCCGGCGATTCGAATGGTCAGCTGAAAAGGCCGATAAGGGATAGAGCTCCAATTACTCCAGTAGCGAGACCAGAACTACGATTTCGAGTGGGGAATGTAGATCGTATCGGTCCAATTGGCCCTCCAAGCTCTGAGGGTCATAAATATATTTTATGTTTGATCGACCTTCATGGTAGGTGGGCGGAGGAGGTACCGTTGACAAATTTGTCAAAAAAGACAACTTGTGAGGCCCTCTTCGAAATTTTCCCGCGGACGGGTATCCCGAACGCAATAGCATCAAACAATGGGACAAACTTTGAGGAAAATTTGACTCGGGGATTTGTGAAAAGAATACGACCCTACAACTTCAAAGGTGGAGGAATACCATTACCCTTTGACCGGGGTAAGATCATAAAACTACTGATGCTCTTTTAGGATTGAGGTGTAAAATGAGTTTTGATTTTTTTTAAATCAGAAAATTATTCTTTTTTCTTGTTATTTTAATTGTGTTAATTAATTAGTATAATATGTGTCTTTTAGTGTATTATTTACTCTTGGAATATTTTGTTTTGAATCAGAAACCCTGGATCTGATTAGTATTGTAAGGGCTGTCATTCTACCCTTCTTTGTTATGTATCATTTTCTAATGTGCATCATCATTATGTATGGTGTGACAAATTTAGGCAATTAAGAAGCCTAATTTTGGTCTTGGGTGGGGGTTGTAGGGAACCCACTGAGTTTTCCTCCCCTCTTTTAGGATGACCCAAAGATATGATGACCCACGGTGATGCTCTCGGAACGGAGAGAAGAGAGAACGCGGGGGGAACGAAGCAAGGGGCTTGTGTCCTGGGGGTCATCTAAGGAGGCGAGGGAAAGAGAAAAAGAGATCACTTGAATTGGAGCGGAGAGATGCACCGATGCGGACGCCAGTTAGGAGAGTTCCCGTGAATCTCCGATGTAATAGCATCAGAAGGATGTTGTATGTCAAATATATATATTCAAAGTCCAACCTGTAAGTATGATTATGTATGTATATATAATAAATGATCAGTCTCGACATCAGGCTTGGTTAATTGCATCCCCAACCTGTATTAAAACCGTGGAATGGTCAGCAGTTCCCGCTACCAAACTGCAGCTTAATGACAATTCGACGGGCGGACCCTACAATGTGGTTTTCCATTAAAAAAAAAAAGTTTAAATTCGAAAAATGTTCGCCCAGTAGCTGTCATGAAACAATAGAAAGAAATATAGCCTAATTTTACTTTATTTAGACTTAATAATGCCTTTTTTTAAATCATCTTGTATTTTTTTTTTTTTTTCATTCAGCAATGACAACAAGGAGCAATCAAAAATTTGGCCAAAAACTTGTTCGTAGAACTGGATGCACTACGCACGCTATGAATTCATGCTTTTTTGCTCAAAAATTAGTCATGTCATGCAGTATTAGAAACTGAATCTTATTTTCATAAAGTTTTTATATTTGTTTTAATTGCACATTTTAGACGAAACCAAAAATTTTTCTTTTTATTACTGAAAAATTAGAGTTGCTCCTATTGGTTAGAGTTAGCACTGGAGGTTTAATGAATTCTTTTATATTTTCTAATAAAAAAATCATTGATCTTAAAACACAAACGTCTGTAGATCTCAGGTATGTAAATGTGTCGCTGGCGGGATATAATATGCAGGAGACTAGACATCCTGGGTCTGAGTTCGATTAAATGCTTGGGTGTTCATCGGGCGCCCCATGATAAAAATTCAAAAAGTTAGGGTTTTAGCGGTGGCAAGTGAATAATGAGTAAGTGTCCGCTCTGAAAAAAAAAAGTGGTGTAAATGCTTTTGTTGTTATCTTGATCCTGCAAGTTACTTAATGTGCTAAATATGGAATCATTTATCACATTATCCGGATTCATCTCATTTACCATAAAGCACACACACAGTCAAAAATTAAGTTTTCATCTGTTCTAAAGAAACTGATTAGAAAATGAAAACAGGGAAAAATCAAAATTTATCATTTTTTAATTGTGTGAATGTGTTTAATTATGAGAGGAATTTACAAATTATTTAGTTAACTTAAAAGGGAAACTTTTAAAAAACTCTGTGACAGCCAAGTTTCGTCGAAACTTTTGTTACTGGAGATGACGTGCTTACTGCCGATTCAAATTATGCTTTATATATAAATATAGAGTGAATCCACTGTACATTTCGGACACTACAGTTTGTGAAACGGTAACTTAGAATTTGCCTGTCAAAGTCCAGCTCATTCGAATGCAACATTCGTCTTATAATATGCATGCATAGTTTGAGATAAATCAAAGAAAACTTTTAGATGCTAGCACACTCTGAGAAATGTGTGTCCATGGGCCGTAATATATTAGAATTCTTCTCTGTAGTCCAGTACAAAAACTATTCTTTTACGTACATGTAATTCTGTACATATTGTGATGCAATGACCAGCAATATACGCACCCAATTTGAGCTTATTATAATGCGCCGTAGTGGTGCTAGTGTTCATTCAAGACTTTGTGTCCATAGAACCGTTGTATGGCTATAATGTGTAATAATTTTTCGTATCCCCTGTAAAAGTGCTACACGTCCTATATACACCATATTCCTTACCTGTAATAGAAGAGTGGTGTGTAATATATTCAAAATACTTGACCTCAATCGAGAGAACGGTGTAGGAACTATTGTATTCACTCACAAACATACTATATAACCGTAAAAATAGCATAATTGAATTCCGAATAATTCAAAACGTGTAAATGCGTGAAAGTATGTTTTTTTCCAAATAAAAGTGGTGTTCAAATGAAAGCACTACAGGTGGTTTAAGAAATAATTTAATGGTATTAGTAGAGGATAGGAGGTGATTATGGAATACCATTTACATTTCTAACTGTAACTTCATAGATTTTTAAATAAAATCCCCCAAAACAGCATGAGTACATGCTATAATGAATCGTAATGAAATGTCAATTGCAAAGAAATACACAATTCATTTTGTTGTTATAGAAAAAAATATTTTTTTAAAAAGTTACGAATGGAGTATAATATGGAATAGTCGGGTAATATGGAATAGATGGTTTAAACCGATGAAAAGCAATTTATATTGCTTCATATATAGTTATTTGTTATTATAAAACACATTTTTAAGTTTTGTTGTTTAAATCATTATACTGGAGTCATTTCTGCTTCGAGTCGATTTAGAAAAGTTGTAGATATAATTTTCTTTCTTTGCTCCGATACAGTCATGGTGAGCCCACAGAGAACAGCTGGATCTTTGAATCCAAACTTGATCATTAGAGAATTTTTCCGTCGTTGATCATTAGAGAATTTTTCGTGACAAAAGATGCATTCAGCGTCTTTGTTTTCCGGGTCTTTAGTGGATGACATGAAACCCATTACAATATTACCCAGTATTCCATAATACCCGACACGCCATCTCGGAAAACGAACCTTTAAAACTAATTGGCAAACATTGTCATGTAAAAAATAACCACATTTCAACAAACTACCATTCTCTTAGTGTAGATTATGCGTAACATCAATGTTCATGTCGCGTGTTTACTAGTAAGTTAAAATGTATGAAAACTTATCTACAAAAACTCTTGAAAATCACAAAACATACTTTGTTCTGTAGCGAGTGGTACGGCAACAGAGAGCGGTCAACTCTTACTGTATTGTAAGAAGGGAATCTTTCTTGAGTGGTTCATGGTATTCCCTTGTGGCAATAGCAACTAACAGAGCCAAAAACTCGGTATTCCATATTTCCCGACTATTCCATAATCACCTCCTCTCCTCTATAATTTAATATTTAAAAGAAAGAAGTAATGCAGGGATAAGAAATGAGCTATACAAATTCACCTTGCAGATTGAAAGAAGTGCCCCAGCGGGTAACGAGATGGTGGATACCTAAGTGAAGAGGGGCAACACCTTTCATGCAGTGTTGCGTGCACATTTCCTTTGCTCATGGACATTTCTTTCGATATTTCACATGTGATGATTCGACGATTCATTCTCACGAGACGATCATGCAAAATGTGTATGAGTGTCTATGGAGAGTATGTCACGCAGATCGGCATTGCGATGGTGTAGGGATTTTCGTTGTAGATAAAGCAGTTCTAGCGGCAGGTCACGGCTTGGTCAAGAGCATATGGTTATCACCAAGGAAGCAGTTGCAGCTTTGGATCATCTCGTGAGAATGTATCGGTGAATCAACATAGCACTGGAAATGTCTATGAGCAAAGGAAGTGTGCACACAATACTGCATGAAAGGTTGCCCCTTTCCCCGTAGGTCCTTCACCGAGGTATCCATCATCCCGTTGACCGCTGGGATACTTGTTTCAAACTGCAAGGTGACAAGGCCAGCCTATCTGCTAGCCCTATATTGCTTCTTTCTTGTGTATACTAATTTATATTAATATCATTAAACTATTCCAAAACCTCCCTGTATTGCCACTTCCATTTGAGCGAACCACATATTACAGTCTGTTTTTTTTTTTCATAATAACGATACTTTCCTTACATAGCGCATGTTAGGAAAGTAAAAGAATGAATTATTGTACGCCAAATAGTCAAACATTTTTCAATCATAAAAACACTAAAAATTATTAATAAATACCGTTTCCGTTCGTTTTTGCAGAGATTATTTCACTGCTGTTTCCTTGACTCACAGAATTAAAAGCGACGACGTAAAAGTAATATGTTGATCCACATTGTAGATCTCTTAATGTGTATACCGTTCTTTCACCATTTAAATGAATCTCTTGCCACTGATGATCTTCTAATCTGTGGTGAAGTATGTAGCCTTAAATATAAGAAAAAAATGAAACCAAGTTAAATTTTCAATAAAATAGATTTATATAAATCCTAGTAATTAAGATTTCGCCAGTCAAATATAGTCAATTCGTTTAGTGTTAAAAATACATTCTTTTAACACACATTTTAGTTCTAAGGTTTTATTAGTTTCTGAAAATAAGTCCATAATAAAAATTTACTGTCAAGTATTTAAAATATGGAATCCTGTAACGTCAGTATATACGAGGACCTTAACCCTTTAACGCGCAGTCATCCCGCTCTGGGAACACCCAACTCTAACGTTTTGACTGCTGCCAGTCACGAAGAATAGATTTGATTTCTATAAAGACAGTTGCGGATGACATAGCTCCACGAGAATCCTTTACTTTTTAGCACGTCCTTTCCCGTAAAAAAATCGTCACGATTATTTTAAACAGCACTGACATCTGCTGAAAAATGGACGAATGCGAGAACAGCTGCATAGATTGCCCAATGCTGAAAAAAGGGCAACCGTTGCCATCGCTCGACTTAACTACCAGCAAGATGGCGGACGATCGACGACAGCTGGCTGTGCCGGCACAGCCAGCTGCGTCAGTAAAGGGTCTCTAGATCTGTGGCACGCGATATACGTTTCGATCGTCCGCCATCTTGCTGGTAGTTAAGTCGAGCGATGTCAACGGCTACCCTTTTTTCAGCATTGGGAAAGGGTTGCGCCTCAAAGGGTTAAAGTAATGCTGCTTTTTAGTATTCAGATATTTCGCTTAGGCAAACCTACTGAAGCTAATCGTACGATGTTTCGCATGAACCAAGATCCTGGATTAGAAAACACTTTCTGCACTCTCAAAAATTATTTCTTCAAATAAAGGAAATTTTACTGGCAGAAGGCTGTAGGAATATCTCCGTTATATGACGAATATCTGTTTCTTCTGTTAATTGAAGAATCATCTTCAGATTCAAGAATTTTTTTATCTCTTCCTCAGATTTTCGGGCAGAATTTACGAAAATATAACGCTTCCACGGAATAGGAGAATTATTCGGAGAAAAATGAGGAATAAATCCCAGTATAAAGACCCACTCCTAAAAATTATTTCTTTAATTCATGGAAATTTGACTGGCAACAGTGTCGCCGGAATATCTTTGTTAAGTGACGAATATCAGTTTCTTTTCTCTGCTGTCAAATGAAGAATCTTCTTCAGATTCAGCGACTTTTTTTTTCCTTTTCTTATGACTTTCGGAAAAATAATTCAGAAAAATATTATGTTTCCAGAGAGATCGGAATTTATTCTTTGAAAAATGCGGGCTCAAATTAGTCTATAAAGGCGATTTTTTCTGAGATTGCGAAATTTTGTAATCTATGGAGGATATAGTAATTTTTTTTTCCTCGTATCACTCTCTATCTCAAAGAAAAAATAGATATACATATTTTTTGCTATAAAATGCAGCGCTCGCGAAAACCTAAAAATTAATTTCAGGATATTTTGAAATTAATCCTCCGCGGAAGATGTACATTCTACCTTTTCGTTCACAAATACCTCTTGAAAGAGAAAAAAAAATCTATAAAATTATTGCTTCAAAATGAAATTCTTTGAAAATATAAATCCACTGTTTGTGTGCAGCTTGTAAACACTTCTTGATAGTTTATTCGTGTTTGAATTTAACGCAAAAAATGTTAGTACTTCCGGTATAATTAAGCATTATGGATATAAGAAATGAATCCCACTATGGTACTGCTGCAAAATCTTTAAAAATTTTCTATTCCGCACGGTAAAGATGAGAGATTTGTCTGATGAGAATGCGTTGAGAACTGACAGTACCTAGGAAGTTTCTGGAACTTGATAGTCTTCAAGATGAAATGCACACTTTATTGCTCATAGAATATTGCTAAGCAATATTCACAGCAAAATTAGCAGGAATTCGCAAGCAGTAACTTGGTGGGAAACATTCACTTAATCACAAAATCTTCTAGAAAATCAATAACACTCTAAAAGAAACGCATTTCGAGGAGTTCAGAATAGATCTAACACTGCTAAACAGCATTCGATATACAATACCATAAGCTACTTCCCGTAGAGCTGAAAGAAAAAATATCTGCCTTCGCTGATTCACATCATTGATGAAAAACATCTGCCTTCACTAACTGGTATACAACATTGATAAAAGAAACATATGCCTTCACTAACCGATTCACAGTATTGATAAACAACATCTGACTTCACTAACTGATTCACAACATTCATGATAAACGTAATGCTACTATGGTATCAACTCGGATCACTCATTCGCTCATCTGGCAACAAAACAACTGTATTTAGGCCAACTTTTTATACTTTAGTACATTCTCATAATATTTCAAGAAGGTTTGTGTATTTCCTTTTGCCAATAATTTCGACATATTAATTATAGTTCTATTGCAGCCCCACCATGACCGAATAGGTAACACACTCAAAATTGTAGACGGCTAAATTGTGAAGGAACAGCGTTCTGGCCTGGCCTATCGCATTGCTGTCGATCGAACGGTCAAGAATTTTGTCGGTTTTCTCCAGATGTAACGTGAATGTGTGTTAGTGCCACTTAAAAAGTCCACCGACGAAGTGACACCCCCATCATCCGAAGATAGCCCTCGCCTAGCTTTGCAATAACGCAACTCAACAGCAACAACAACAACAGCAGCAGCAGAGTTTTATTGTTCCTTGCTATGCGGAAAAACAAACCATACAATGCCTACTATCCAAATGTAGTCAATTGGAGAAATATCGCCTAATTTTAGGAAAAAGAAATAAAGTATCTAAAGCTGAACGAATTTGGGCGCATTACCTGTTTAAGAAGTTCTCCGCACCAGTAGGTAGATTATCCTATTGTAGGCTTGCCATAATTCATAAACTCTCTGGTATATTACGGAAACACCAAAACACTCAAAATACCGGTTTGTGAATAAACACACGTTATTATAAAATTATACTTATAATAAGATACGATTGTTTCGACTGAAAATTTATTCAGTCTTCATCTGTCAAAGCTCTTTGTCTCAGAAAACAGTGGGAACTGAATTCGCACTGTTTTGTTAAGAAGACTGAATAAATTTCCGTCTAAACGATCGTATCTTGTTATAAGTAGAACTTTACGTGTGTTTTTTCCCAAGTTTTTTTTATTTTCTCGGGCATATTGCTATATTCGAATGTTATTCAGTTTAATCTTTCGTTAATACGTGCTGGATCACATTAAAAGCCCTACGCCTAAGTCATTTCTCCTTTTGGCAGACATCCCTAGTGTACTTTACCTTAAGAAAACTAACTTAGCTGTTTCACGATTTATGTAGAGCACGATTTGCTGGCAAATTAAAAGTTAAGTTGATATCGGAAGTTCATAACGATACAAAATACATAAAAATTGTGCAAAATCAGAGATGTGAAAAATTGAATGAGCTTTCTAAATTATTCGAACGCGCTCAGTAATATTTTAATCTTCATAATTATTAGTGGATACGAACCTGTTACAGGTGCACTAGGCAAAATGTTGACTTCCCATACCAATTTGATTGTTGTAGATGTTGCGTAGTAAGTTTTGATGGTAGGTGTTCCAGGAGGATCTAGAAGAGAAAATTGTTTCTATAAAAATGTATTTAGGTAACAGAATATATTTTTATACGAATGAATAGAGGACTATGATATGTAAGGTTACTACTATTTTAAGGTGATATTTAAGGTTAAAATACTATTAGGAAGTCTGTTTTAACCCCTGATGTATACCTTATCACATGTTTGTGTGTGAGGGGAAAGCAATTACGAAACTTGATAAATTATTATAGAATGTTTAGTAAATTTTTCTTTGATTTTGGAAGTAAATTTGCTCCAAGCATTATAATATGAGATTTTGTGTATTTTCGGCTGACGAGTAATAGGTAGATTTGTGGGTATTCTTGAGGCAATAATTCTATTTTCATAGTTTAATTTCATTTTCGATCTGTGGGAAATATTTACAAGCACTAAAAGGATAAGAAAATAATGAAAATGACAGAGTCGAAATTTGTGCTTTTAATGAGGTTCAAAATTTTATAGCTAAAGTTACTTTCTGAATTTTTGAAAAGGAAATTGGACTAATAAGTTCCCAATAGATAATACGTGAGGCTTCCATTTTATTTAATTTATTTTCATTTTTTTTTATTCACCAGCGGTAAAGCATATTATACGGGAAATGCAATGAGGAGCAAAAAAAATATCTGATTTATGTTATGAAACTGCAAGCTTTATTAAAATTAGTAGATTATATCATTAGAAAACCATAAGATTGTGTAAGCTAAAAGATTATCTTAACAACAACTTCGTAGAACTTAGGCTATTTTGCAGAAACAAAATTAGTAAATGTTAGTGTACTCGCATTATGCTTCTGAAATCTATTTCTTTTCTAACGGAATTATGTGTTAAACACAAAATTGATGGACCGTTTCATTTCTCTTGATTTTTACTTACTCCTATATTTTTTTTTATTAAATCAAAGAAGCCTAATGTTACCGTCCCGTGTTAAAAGTCGCTCTTTTTAAAAAAGGAAAAATACTAATGGCAAAGTCTCATAACAATGATTTAAAAAAAGGCTAATACTAATTGTAATTTAAAAATATTGGATGAAATTTTAATAATGTTTACTATTTGAGAACAAAATCAAATAAAAAAAATTAAAACAAATGTTTAAGACACTTTAAAAACAGAAACAGTTACTGGTATATCGTTTGCCATGACATTTTTCTTTGTTTCTTTTTTACCTTTTCAGTGACACAAGTTTTACTATCGAGCAATATAAACCACGTGACTGCAGATAAATTCCAATATTTTTTGAGTGACATTTGCCAAAAAAGAATTTGAATAAACCAATAGAAATTACATTTTTCTATGACGTCTGTTCTCAAACGTAACGTTAACATGTTCATTTATTTGATTATGAGAAAATAACTATTTCTTTTAAAGATATGAGTCTAAATCGATTTTTTTTATCTATGACTCATTTATTTTTAATGAACTGTTATTAGGTTTTTTTTTATTGTTTTAAAAGTAATCAAAAGCAAAATTTTCATTTCATAACTTACTTAAAGTTAAATATAAAAAATATTTTAGCCTATAAAATAATTGTAATGTAATGTATGTATGTAAAATATTTTAACCTATTTTTTCTTAATATTTTCTAAGTGATATAAGACAAGCATGTACTTTTACAAGTCAGATTTCCTTTTTTTGCCAATGTTTTTACCCATGGTGTTAATAAACCCACTCTTAAAGAAACATGGTGAGAAGTTATGGCCTTGAATTAAAAAAAATATTCATATGTAATATTAAGTAAGTATATTTCAGAAACTCGTAAATATATTTCTACCAGCTTTGTAAATATTAACTTCTAGGCGTGCCTAAAATATTTTAACTTTTACGCTAAATAACTTTAAACATTGAACCGTCAAATACGTTATTTTCAAAATTTTGACTGGGTTCTTGTTTTACAATTTGTACTATCTTAAAAATACTTGACATTAATTATGAGATATTTAGCATGAAAAAGTACATTGTGAGCATTATGCCTAAGTTTTTCAAAACGTTATAATTTATAAATTTAAAAGAAATTTTGCTAGTCATATATACCCTACCTGACCCGAAAATATATTATATTAACTGTAGCGAAAACGTGTTAAATAGTTGTTAAATATTTAAACTTGTTAAATACTCTGAACTGTTTTTTTAACAAAAATCATAGAATTTAAAGGGATAAAACTTCAAGATATATTCATTAGAGAACTTCATTATATTTTAAATTTTTTGTATGTCCCTTTATGATTTCCTTAATGGAGTTATGGATAGATTTTTCTACATCTTTACATGGTAAATATTTAAAAGATAAGAGTAAAAAGAATCATGCTTTTTCAGATTTTTTTATGAAAGTAAACTTTCATTCTTTTTTTTAAATTCATTAATGACAAAATCTTTTACTAAGGCTGTGAATTTAACTATTATCAATGTTCGTAAATAATGATAAATACAAGAGAAAAACGTGCTATAAGGACCGATTTTTTTTCAATCCTAATTAAACATTTTAGATAAAATTAGTATTTCTTTTTCATGGGAAAGTAATTTTATTTAATAACTACATTTACCGAACCGATCTTTACCTGTTAT
Source organism: Cheiracanthium punctorium (assembly GCA_038373885.1). Lineage (NCBI taxonomy): Eukaryota > Metazoa > Arthropoda > Arachnida > Araneae > Cheiracanthiidae > Cheiracanthium > Cheiracanthium punctorium. The sequence goes on along the minus strand of JAWZYV010020331.1, from coordinate 715,186 downwards.
GAGTAAAACTGTATATTAGATTTTCTTTCGCTTAAAAAAGTCAGGCATTTTTATACGCATGTACTACTATCCAGCATTCTTTTTAATATTAATCACCTAATGCCACATAAAATATATCATAATTTATGGAACTTCTGAGTGAAAAACTTTACAAGAGGTAATTTGATAAAGGTAAGAAAAGAAAATAAGAATATAAAAAGAAGGAATCTAATTCAATTACGGAAAGAAATTCACCCGCCTTGTTAAGTATGAGAAAATACATTGTTGAACTATTGATTAAATTTCAGGCTTTAAAGCAGAAGCTAACGAAGCTTTTCAAACCTGGTGAATGTCAGAATATTGCATGCATTGGAACAAACTAATTATAAAAGATTATTTATAGAAATCAATTTATTGAATGACCTCCTTCGACAATTATTCACCGTAAAAGGTTCACTACACGGGAATTTAATAGAGGTATTCATATCTTGAATGCTAATTAGTTACGTATTTGACTGCACTGAAAAGATTTAATTTGGTATAAATTAATGAGAGAGAAAATTGCACTCGTAATAACGCACTCAAGTGAAACAAATATTCAAAAATTTTCATAACGCTTAAGCAATTATCTAAAAGTATTAGCATTACTATGCATATGTTAAATAATTATGTAGAGATGGAGAAAAAGTAAGACTGAGATTTTGAGAAGTAAAAGAGATAACATAGTGCTTGCTTAATTTTACAATATGTAAGCTATTAGATTCGGAGAAAAAATTAAACAAAAGTATCACTACTTAATCTGAACGGCTTCAGTGATATGACTCCAAACACATTAAAATTTAGATAGATTGTTTTTTTCACTTATTCAAAACATTACAAAAAAGGGATCAGATATAATGCATATGAAATAAGAGATTTGGAAAATTAATATCATTTAGTAGATATTTAATATCAGGAATTTTCTTTCATTCGTTTCTGTAAAACGCCATTGATTGTAGGCAAGCAATTTCTTAAGCAACGCATTTCTGATAAGCGAATGGAAGTCAGATGGCTTGCGAGGAGATTGCTAGAACCTAAAAACTGCTGGCTGGCAAGAGTTTTCAGTAGATGAGAAAATAAACTGAAGCCCACGTCTTGACCGCGAGCAATTTGCAAGTGAGGATGATAACAAGGTAAACGTTCAGAACTGGCTCAGGTCACCGGGGGTTGGATTCTACGAAGGGGTTTTTTGCAGTTAATTCCAACATACGACACAGCCCTTAATTCGCATGGTAAACATCCCGGAAAATTGTTTAGGGTGCACATTTGTTTTTTCTATAATATAAAAAATATGCAAAGTAATTGTTCATTTTAGTACCCAGACAGTACTTACTTTCAGGATGAGCTTTGTATATAATATAACTAGTTGCACACCCGTTCTTCGCACGAAATGTAATTTTTTATGCATGAAAATGAAATAAATTCCATTGTTGAGGACTCTCAAAAAAATGCAAATTATTTGACTCGTGACATAAACTTTACTAACTTTGGATAACATGCGGTGCAACTGCAAAATTACGCAAATATTATGTCAGCGTTACTTTTGATCAAAAAGAGAGGGACGGCAAAGCGTTTTGAAAGCAATTCTATTTAATGTCATAATGTTTTATTTCTACAGATTAAAGTTTTATCTTTTAAGTTTTTAAATATTTTTGTCATAATTTTTGCACACTTTTATTGAGATCCTGATGCTACTCGGAATTCGTATTTCAAAAAATGTGTAATTCAAAGAGTTGTCAAACTAACTTACAATTAGATTTTAAAATAAATAACTATTTTCATATTTTATTTATTATAGTAGTAGCCAATAGTATAAGAATCCATTATTGCCACATAATCTATTCAATACTAACATTAAAACTTAAATTTCAGAATTCTCGGTTAAAAAAAACAAAAACAAGAAAAAAAATGAAAATGCATATTTATAATTAAGTAGAACATAAATTCACAAGCAATTTAAAAATTTTCGGATTTTCCATGTCAATGTAGCAATTTCACAGCTTTCCCTTAGCATGGGTGGCAGTACAGATTTTAACTTACTCGAAGCTATACCTCCTTAATCTGCTATGACTCATAGCAGATGTAACGCAGATGTAACGGAGTATTAGCCTCCTACATGATGCTTGTCCGTATGTTTTAATTCATGGTTTCTTTAATGCAGAATTATTCAATACTTTCTTTGCGTACAAAAAACTTTTTTAATCTCGTGAAGAATCAGCTAATTAAATTCAAAATATAGTTTTTATATGAAATTTATAAAAAAATTCTTTATTTATATTTCTATATTGTTTAGCTTTTAATAAACGTCTGAATGTGTATTTTATTATCTGGCAAAGTTTTACCAAATCTGACTAATAGATTTCAGGTGCGGCAATTTAAAATTTCTTAAATGAGACATACTTATATACACCTTAAATTTTAATCATTGGTAACTGAGTTAATCGGAATTCTGAGAATTTCCTGAATTTATTTATGCGTGGTATTCTAAGGAAGAACCTATCAATCTCAATATATTTTGGATCGGTTTTTAAACTACTGACATCAAAGTGACGTAGCCATAACCTGCAATTTAAAACTCGGAACTACGTTTGTAATTATTATTGTCTTCTTTTTTTTCAAATGCTCAGTTTCAGTACGTGATTTAATAAGATGGCGCAAACCAGGAATTCAGTTTGTAAATAACGGAATTTCTAAGGAGAGATTAACTAACATTAAAAACCTATTTCACTCTAAAATTCACAAAAAAGTTCCTAACTTATTTTTTATTTCATGTATAGCTAAAAAAGCGTTGGGAATGTGCATTTTATAATCTGGCCACATTAGAAAAAATGTTTTGAAAGACAGCATTTAAGATTCAACATTTTTTCCCTCAAATATTTACCATTTGAAGAGTTTCTATGCAATTTTACAATACATTCTGGGGAAAGCCTTGTAAAAGTGTACTCCTGTTTTATGTGATGCCATCCGAAAGGTAGAGAGGCGAATCTAGATTTGTTGTTCCACAAAACTCGTTTTCATTAATGTGTGGTGCACTGTTGACGGTCTTTGCACCCCATGAAGCAAGCATGGTGGAAGAACTTTTTGATGAAATACTTATAGACAACAGCACGACCAAGAAAAAATTCAGATGTGCTTCCTTACGGATTCTATTCATCGAAATAACAACCCCAGATGCCTTTTAAGATTACTGGTGTATGTTGATTATTGGTTGGGAAGAGGTCTATCGAAATTCCCTGAACAACATTGATCGGTCTCTATCTGAAAATTTCGTATTTCAGAAGACAGGGGTACATTCTGACATTCGTCGCTACACTTACCATTTTGAATCACATAAAAGGCTGTCGATTTTGGGCAATTCAGCTCTCTAAATATGGGCCATAACCGAAGATTTTCTTTTCAAAATCAGATAACCCTACATTTCGTGGTATCTTACATACGACAAATCAGAATGCTCTTTTTTTACGCGACATTTAACGGCGCAGAGTGAATATATCAGGACAGCAGACACTTGCAATTGCTTTGATGCCCAAAAACTTAATGATAGATTCTGTCTATATATATATATATATATATATATATATAATAAGCATCATATAATGTACTGAACAATTATTTAATCCATGCAAAGTAAATCTAATGAATTTTAATGAATTTTATATCCATTCTGAAACGCTGTGAATATCTGAAAATTTGGCATGTACAAAATAAATTTTTCACTTAAAGCATATAAAAGTAAGTATCACTGTTTTTTGCAAGATTTTTAATTGCATATCCATTTAATAGTATAAAAACCATTTCTGAGTAGTAGATGAGGCTTAAAATGTACCTCTAAAAATGACGATAAATAGCTTTTCCTGAATACCGGATATTGAATACGATCACATCAATAATACGACGGTAGTTAGCTATCCTAGCTAATCAATATGTTTGACAGCCCCGACTCACAAGATATTTAATAGGATAACAGCCGCATAGTGATAATACTTTAACATATTTTATCAGCATAAAAATAACATTAATTTTTGCTGAATGGGCTACTTACCAAATTCTAATGTCCGAGCTGTTACTTCCTCGGAAGGGGGCCCTGCGCCTCTCGAATTAAAAGACTGGACAACGAAACTGTAATCGGTATATCTATTTAAATTTGCGATAACAAAGTGTTGTAGAGGTCCTTCCGAAGACCCCACAGGCTTAAACGTATATGTATCAGAACTTCCCAGGAGTTTGTAACCAACATAATATCCTTCAATGCTTCCGCCATCATCTTCAGCTGGTACCTGTAAATGAAAACATGAAAACCGAATAGTTCGATCAGTCAGCTTATAAAAAATTGTTATTTAAAATAACCAAAAATTGTAAGGGACTGCAGACGAAAATGAAAATTAGCGATGTTTTCAATTTTATTTATATTAAATGAATACTGCACATGCAGAATGTCGATGAATTATCCGCCGGATAAAAGTTCTTTAGAAATAATTCAGAAAGAGTAATAAAAATACTAACTGAAATTTTTTATTAAAAAGTTAATAATAAATTTATAAACGGGTTTCAGACACCATAACTGTTGAAACGGCATAAAAACATTAATAGACATTCGTTTCTCACAGTCAGAATACATAAATATTCTCTTATATATATATATATATATATGTGTGTGTGTGTGTGTGTGTATGTGTGTGTGTGTGTGTGTGTGTGTGTGTGTATACAGGGTGGCCATAATTAAACTGCAAGTGTTCAAAGGGTGCTGGAGAGAAAACAACCGAGAATATTCCAGTGAAATTTGGTATCTACACGTTTCAGAACATGCGCAAGTCAAATATGAAAAACGAATCGCCATTTTCACCCGATAGATGGTACTGTACCGTATTTCAAAGCTTACCGGTGGCTGGCATATACAACTTCCAAAACCGATAGACAGAGCATAGTGACATTCTAAGAGGCATATAAACAATATAAATCATCATTTGCAGTTTATCAAAATTCCATACAATTCGGTTCAGTAATTAAATTTTTACCGTAACATGTAATCAAAAATTAACGTAAATTAAGATCACAAATTAAACAATTCATAAAGACGGTTTGGAAAACAATTAAACCATTATTTATTCTCATGGACCTCTTCTTAATCGTTTCATACTCCGGTATTCTTTCAGAGTAGCTGAATAATTGCTACCTTTGTGATAGAATATCTTCACTAACAATGCACCTTCCTTCTTACTCAGAGTCATGATTGACCATTAATCAATGTGGTCTTGTTTTTACATTGTTCGATGGGCTTAAACTTTGCATATATGACGTCCGTAAGCATTGAAACCCGATATAGCGCCATCAATAGGATGAAAATGGCGATTTTGTAATTGCATATTTGACTTGCGCATGTTCTCAAACGTGTAGATACCGAGTTTCACTGGAATATTCCTGGTAGTTTTCTCTCCAGCACCCCTTGAGCACTTGCAGTTTAATTATGGCCACCCTGTATATATATATATATATATATATACGTATATACCAATATATCTATTTTATTCTGCCAAAAAACATAAGTAATTTGAAGCCTATCGGACTACCGTCGACGATTTCTTCCTTAAAAATATAGTTTATCTTAAATGTAAATATTTATAGTATCTTATAATACTTTATGTATCATAATGTATCCTATGTATGAATCTAACAGAAACTTTTTTAAAACGAAAACACGTGTTTATCGATTTGTCACATCTTTTGGGCCTTCTTAATACGTGTTTTAGTCTATGTAGTACAACGTAAGGGATTTTCGCTACCTGTTGTGTAGTTATTTCACAATGAATAATATAGTTTATACATATATATCTATATATATAAATATATATATATATATATATATATATAAATATATACAGGGTGTCCAGCCTTAATGTGACCCAATAGCTAATTCCCGAACCGTTCGGTTTAGATATGCACTTCCAATTTAAAAAATGTTTTAAAAAGTGTAAATAATGTTTTTACGTGCTTTTCAAACCAAAATACCCATTTACAAAAAAATTAGAAAAATTAAATTTTTATACGGCCCCCAGGTCCTATCACTTATATTTAGAAAAAGATGCAGTACACAAAAACAAAGTAAACACAAAAAGTTTCATTTTATTACGATAAAAACTGACCAAGTTATGGAACTTTGAAAATCATACATTTAATTCAATTTCTCGGCCAATTTCAAGAAGCTAGTAAAGGACCGTCTCCAAAGTGAAATTAATTGGAACTCTGCCAGGAAACTTTCGCTCTTGCACGTCACTCTTATGTAAATCGTATTTAAATTTAAAAGTACATACATTACGTTAATATTACAATAATTGAGTACTTAAGAAACAAAATTTATTCTGTGTACGTGAAAACATAGATAAAATAAAATATTTACGACGAAGAAAACTTTTCGAAAGCAGTTCCAAAAAAATAGACTTATTTGCCTGCGGCTTCAGACTGATTTGCTGCGATACTGATCATGGCAAACGTTAAAAATCTGTTGTGTAGTCGCTTGCAATTGCATACAGCCGTATTCTAATATTACGAATTCTAGTATGGGAGAACGAGATGTATACTACTGGTCTCCAGGCATTAGCTCCTGCGCCAGAACTGGACGATAAGGAAATGCACCGTACGTATGTAATATGTTCCACAACGTCAATTTTGAGTAGGAACAAGCCTTGCTAATATCCTGGACACTACTTTCAGGATGAGCCAGGGCATATCCTAGAACATCCTCAGCGGGTATCCGCAAGCTTGCAGGTGTGGCACGAGACAAGGGAATACGTCTATGACAACTCCCAGTTCTATACAAGCGTTGAACAGCACGGGCAATTGTACAATAAGATAGATGTATTCGACTGGGAAATTTAATGGCATAAAGTCTTGCCGCCTCTCTCTTATTTCGATTACACTGCCCAACAGTACCATTTCGCAGTATTCTTTTTGTATACATCTCGTTCTCCTGTACTAGAATTCGTAATATTAAAATACGACTGTATGCAATTGCAAGCGACTACACAACAGATTTTTAACGTTTGCCATGATCAGTACCGCAGCAACTCAGTCTGAAGCCGCAGGCAAATAAGTCTAAGTTTTTGGAACTGATTTTGAAAAGTTTTCTTTACATTACGTTAATATACAAAATATTTTATTTTATCTATGTTTTACACGAACACAGAATAAATTTTGTTTCTTAAGTACTCAGATATTGTAATATTAACGTAATGTGTGTATTTTTAAATTTAAAAACGATTTACATAAGAGTGACGTGCAAGAGCGAATGTTTCCTGGCAGAGTTCCAATTAATTTCACTTTGGAGACGGTCCCTTACTAGCTTCTTGAAATTGGCCGAGAAAATGGAAGAAATGTATGATTTTCAAAGTTCCATAACTTGGTCAGTTTTTATCGTAATAAAATGAAACTTTTTGTGTTTACTTTGTTTTTGTGTACTGCATCTTTTCCTAAATATAAGTGATAGGACCTGGGGACCGTATAAAAATTTAATTTTTGTAGTTTTTTTCTAAATGAGTTTTTTGGTTCGAAAAGCACGTAAAAACATTCTTACCTTTTTTAAAACATTTTTCAAATTGGAAGTGCATATCTAAACCGAATGGTTCGGGAATTAGCTATTGGGTCACATTAAGGCTGGACACCCTGTATATATATATAAGCAGAGAGAGAGAGAGAGAGAGGTTACCCGAGAATTTGTGATTTGTGTACACTCCAAAATATTAAACCAAAAAAAAATCTGTACATGCAAACCAGATATTTGAATGATAGTAAATTAATCATAAAAGTGCTATTTTTTTGGTTTCCTACAACTTTGTACTAAGAAATCTGATAGATGGAGCTACACTCAAGGGCTTTGGCAAGAGGTTCCGAAGAATGTAATGGAAATGGCGACAGTGACAAACAAATGGTTATGTCATTTTCCAACAAGACGGTTCATACATTGGTGAACGTTTGTTTACTATTGCATTTAAAGAACGATTCGGAAAACGGATGGATATGTCGTGGTGGTTCATCTCGGTGGCCTCTTAGATCACCGGATTTAACCCCTTGGCTTTTTTTTTCATGTGAGACTACGTGAAAGATATTATTTACAGAACTGTATGCTCTAGTCCACATTAACTTAAGCAACGAATCAGCTGTTGTTCATTCCATAACACCTCAGATACTTTCAAGTACTTGAAATGAAATCGAAAATCGTTTAGATCATAGGTTCCCAACGTGGGCGATAACGCCCCCTTGTGGGCGTTTGAGGCTTTCAGGGGGGCGGTAAAAGACCCAGAGAAAATTAGGGGGCGTTGATATGGCACGGAGGGGCGTGGGAAGATTAACCAAATATATTATAAAAAAGACTTAAAAATCTCTGATATTTCATTCTGATAATTCATTTCTATCACGTGTGCGAAAATTCACATATTTCGATATGAGACTTCGCTGTTGAGAGAAAGAGATACCTCTCAAAAACTTTAATTCCTCTTTTTTAAATAAAGAAGAAATTCAGTAGAATTTCAATTCCATCAATATTCTATCTATTAGTAATTTTTTAAAATTTAACTCCTGTTTTCACCATGCATTATGTACGCTCTTATTTCTCTGGAGTGGGAAGGGGGGCGGTATTGAAATATTCACTAGAAAAGGGGGCACCAGCTCAAAAAAGGTTGGGAACCTATGGTTTAGATCCTGCGGGAGACACCGAAGGATCTCATATTCAAAGCTATTAAAATGATTATGAATGCAATTAGTTACCAATTACATTTTAACAGAATTTTTTCTTCCTTTTTTAAAATTTAGTTTTATAAAGTGTTCAACAATTCTCGAACACTTTGTATTCCACAATGAAAAAATTAAGTAAATTATATATGTATATTATTATACACATTTCAAATATTATTATTTCATTCTCATTAAAATATAAAAATTTAATTTACAAACTTTATTTTGTTATTTGCTTAGTGTTTAATTTTACTATTTTTTAAGAAAGAAAACAATGAATCAACAAAGGAATCATTTGTTTTTCAATTTAAAATGCCAGCAATCGAAATGTAAAAATAATAAACGCTTCGCGTCTCTCAAAATATTTACTCAATAGAAGTTTTGCATTCAAATTCAAATTGCTTTATTATTTCCATTTTCTAAATTTTCCATAATGTAAGTAAACAAGATACAAACAGTTTTATTTTATTTATTTTACATGGATTAACTTTTGCGAATATGAAGATGTTTTTTATTTTAGGTTGGGTTTTGTATGAAGGTTGCTGAATATGATGCTCCTTTATATAAAATTAAGTATTTATTTTAAAGTAAGACTCCGAAAAATTTTTCCTCATAATGAAAACTTTAATACCAGTTCAACACGAATCACGTTTCTAACATAAATAAAATTGATAACACATGTAGCACTAATATTAAAGTATGTATTTACATTAAAACTTTTATTGCGTTGAAATCATTATGAAAGAAACTGATCTTTAAGTTACTTCTTTATGCTTTACTTTGAAGACTTAATATAGAAATGCAGTATTATTAGTGTATTTACAATAATCATGTGGTTTATTTTAAGAACATTAATTTCAATCATATTCTTCTTCGTGACGCATGTATTCGATGTGTTATACATCCTCTATTAATTTAAATAAGTTCAGCTGAACAATGAAAAATTGAAAAGAAACTTAGTTTATCGATGCTTTTCAAACAAAATGTTTTTCGATAGTGAAATATATTCAAATTTCCATACTCATGAATTATGAAAGGTTTTTATGGATTTTTGAGATTTTAAAAACATGAGGAAGCGTATGTTCTATTTCCGAAAAACAGCAATTTAATAGAATTAAATTCAAAAATATGATAGATGGATATTAATTTAATTAATTTAAACTATAAATGCAAAAATTGTTTTAGATGTTTAATAGAGATTTTGTGAAAATTACCAAAATGTTTGTTCTCGAATCCCTCAACTACGGCTTAAGACAGTAGAATGCAATTTAGTAAAATGGTTAGAAGTGAATAAAATAATAAATGTTGTAATTTATTGGAAAATTTTAATAAATATCAATATTTTGCAAAAATCGATATTTATTTACTTGGTAGGGAGATTACTTTAAATCGTCTAGAAGTAATATAATAGTTGGTTATTTAAGTTAAAAAAACTTTGTCATTCCTTTTTAGATGTTTATTTGCTTGTCGATTTCGTGAAAATTTTGCAAAACAAAATTTTCAAATAAACAAAATTTAGTTCCAGTCGAAGAATGACCTCTTGACATTAAAATATCATTTCATTTTTTTTTAAAAGGTTAATTTTCAAAGTAAATTTTTTTTTGTTTGTTTTTTACAATTGGCAATTTCACTCAGCATTTAGTTACTCCCTAACCTGTAATATTTTAAAAATGAAGAGAATTTATAACTCTGCTTTCTATATTATTGCCAATATACTGGCCATCTTAGTCCGAGATTGCCACAGTAAGATGGCCACACCCCGTAGGTCACATGGTTCTTAGAAGGCAATAGGGTGTGACTAGAATATCAGCACCGCATCTGGTCTTTCTCATCATTCACTATAAACTCGTAACTTGAATAAGACAGTTGATGATGATTCATGGTTCACGTAAAAGTACGTTAACAAGTTTTACCTTTCGTACATTTTAACGTACACGGTTTACAGTGGTAAGGATTAGACTCGCCGAAAACACTCACAAAAGGGCAAGGGTGTTCTACTGCCTCTGTATTAAGTTACTTCTAGCCTGTATTTAAAAAATCCCCATGACTCGTCGATACTAACACTACAAAGTGTTTTTTTTTTTCAGAATTTATTCATTTTTAAAGATTCTACGCATTTTTTGCACATCTTCTTTAAATATTTATTCTTTTTGTTTGAGATTGAAAGCTGCTGATTGAAAGAATCTGAAGAAGAAACTGTAAACAAACGGAGGTCTTTTAAATACAAATTTAACATTTTTTTCCAAGCAGCTAACTCCATAACCAAAATTATTTCTATTTCTGATAATGATACTAAAATGATATTTAAGTCAGCAGCGATAATTGAAACCCACATCATTATTTTTAATTAATCTGCTTACAAATTAACTAATTACAAAAATATAGTCACGTAAGCGTAATAAAGTGTTTAGCTCGCGCATAGTTTAGAAGGATGCAAGAATTATTTTTGAAAGCAATATTTCTATATTACAGTCAATTATCTCTCGTTAAAGAACTCAAATTAGATGCATTTGTGTCTCTAAATATTATTTTTGTTGATAATATTTTCGTTTTAGGTTGTTTTTAAGGATAACATTTAAACTTTGGTGCACCACGTGTACCAGGAAAGAATTAGAACCACGGCATAGGATCGGGATTGCATGTGTGACATTGATTGCGCCGCCTCCTTTTATTATGTTCCCCATTGACATCTCACTAGGAGAAAAAAGTTTATTCTAAACAAAATGGTAGGAAATCGTTTAAACTGTTTTTTTTAATCACACGTGAAACAAAAACTAAGTGCTGCTCACTTTTCCAATAAAGTGGGAAGATAACAAACAAAATCGGTCTGCTGGTCAGGTCCATAAAGAGAAATAAATGAAATGAATCATCACTGAAAGTTTAATGTAACTACCCACTGTAAATAAAGAAAAAAGCCACAAGCCAAATATTGAGGTTCCTTTAAAAATATCAGTTATTAAAAAGAAAATCATAGATTCAAGGCACATTATTCATTTTAAAATGTGTACTATGAATTACATAAATTTTAAAAATATTGAAAGTAAATCTGTATATTCCATTTGCATTGATGTACTTCCACCAAGCATAATTAGTGTACTTGGAATGAAATTCAGAATTTACTTTTGTGAAACAGTATTATATTAAACTAAATTTATTCCATACGTACATTCAAATGATATATTTTACATTTGTACACATATTTATTTCTTATATAAATTAAACGGGAAAACTATATTTTACAAATTTATTTCATTAGAAGATTCAGAGTTATTCCAAATTCTATTTAAACATATTATATATGCTAATAATAATTATAATAAGTATAATTTACTCTTACAAATTCAAAGTTCAAAGATCACATATAAGCCGTGTATATTTCGAGCGAAAAGAAAAAGTGATGCCCATGCAGAAAACGTGTGTACATATTTATGATTAGGTAAAACATATGTAAGCTTGTATTAAATATGAATAACATTATAAGGAAGAGAAAAGATTAAGAAAAGCATACGTACTTTCCAAGTAATATTGACAGCTCTTGATGATAGTGTAACAGCTTTCACATCTTCCGGAGGATTGCGTGGTGCTATAAATATGTAAATTGTTTTCTAGAGAAGTTTATGTAACATAAATTTGTATAAAATTTAAGATTAAGTTTCTATTTGATGATGTGTGTTTATATAATACATGTATAAAATTTAAATAAATATAATTACACTTTCCAAAAATTAAGAAAAAATCACAAAAACAACAATGATTCGCTCAAAAATAAGGCAAAATTGGAAAATGTCATGAAATAAATGTTGCCAGGTAAATATGCAGTACGCAAATTAGAGGCGTTGCGACCAATATAAATAGGCTGCTAGACGCATAAAGATGCATGTTTTAAATCAAACCTGCAATTTTTTCTGTGATTGTAATATAAAAAGAAATCGGAGAAAGCCACTCGTAACAATGTCCGCTATGCCTCATTTTCCGGAATAAATGAGATAGAGATTTGAGAGTTATCGGGAGACTAGAGGCAAGTAAGGCCTCCTGTGACTAATAAACTTTAGCATCAATTTCTAACTACAAATTCGGCATACAGGAGGTTCAACCACAGACGACCAACTGTTTCCACCAGTCCGTTGACCAATATTTGACGCTATTGCGTACGAATTATTTGAGCAAAAACTCCGACTCAACTCAGATTCTCCCTCGCTGCATCCACAGGAAGGTTAATGTGAACGTCAACTGTGCGCAGGAGTCTTCACGAAGGTGACTTCTGCGCGTATGGGGGACGATTTGCCATTTCAACGTGCCTTTCCAATCGCCCCACAAAAGGGATAGTTTTACGGGGGCACATTAACTTGTCCTCAGTTTCAACCAGCTAAACGATAATAGGGGTCGTTTTATTCGGGGAGAGGCTTTCGAGAGAGAAATGCATTTGCAGTAGGTAGTGTCCGTGTTTGGAGTGGAATCTCTTTAGGTGGTATTACAGATCCTTATGTGTTACCACGCTGAACCGTGTATGCTGACACATATAGAGATGAAATTCTTGATGCTTATATATGTCCTTATGCCGGCTGTAGGTGAATATTTCCTGCTCCAAGGCAAGCAATACTAGACCGTTCAGGACTAAGATCGTGGATGTTTATTTCGACCGAACAATTTAGCTCATGAACTAGCGTGGCTAGCTTGATCACAGCTGCTAAATCATATCGACTATGTTTGGGGTGATCCAGAAAGAAGTATAGCTGTTCTCAATCCTCCTCCTCAGACCTTAGCCACACGTGCAACTCTCTTGGAAGAACAGTGACACTCGCTTCCAACGAAACCGAAAGAACACCTAATAAACAATACATAGATTATGAATAATTACGCATCACTGAATGGACTTCTATGTAGGGGGAGGTGGCGGATCACGTTCTATATTTAATTTAGTTTTCCTATACCATTCCGCCATATCCAATCTGTTAATTTTATACACATACTGAATGCAATAGCACCGCAGCATGTGAGTGGAAATTTCTCTTCATGCTATTTTACTGCTTACTGACTGTTTTATACTGTGGGACAGTATAAAACAGTTTCATTGAATTCTGCATGGCCGTTCTCAATCGTCATTTTTGTGATTTTTCCTTAATTAACCATAACCAGTGTACTTATCGAATCACCAACCCTTATATAAATGTGTATTACCAAGCATTTTTTAGATATTCAGGCTTACCTTAGAATATTTGTTTTACACAGTCTACGTAAATCCATCACACATATAACCCTGTGTCAAAATAATAAGTTTTAAGCGTTTTAATAAGTAACAATTTAAGTAAATAAAAAGTAAATCTAACCTGAATTCATTTTATTGATTATGTGTTTTCATTTATGATAAAAAGTCATAGTTCAAATCAATAAACATGGAATGTAAAAGCATCATTTCATTTTACAATTTTTTGGGTTTATCTGTTTGACGTAAGATAATTAGATTTAATTTGGAAGACTGTAGAGATTAATAAAAAATAAAATTTGATGAATGGGAATTTGACATCTGCGCATTCCAGCCTCATATAATTTTTTAAATTTAAAAATATTTCCCATTGAAATGAATTGAATGTAAAGTATGAAATAACTTAATGAGCTTTTATATTTTTTTACTTTTTTCTCTTATTATCCTGTCACGATAGCTTTAAAGTAAAATTTGAACGTTAATTAAATCAGTCAGCATACATTAATTATTTTTATAGTTTATATAGAAACATTTTTTTTCCAAATTTTATCATAGATATAGAATAAAAAATCGTTCTCATAATTTGCTTACTCAAATGCAATTGAAAATGTATAATGATTTTCGAATAAATACAAGTAAAAAAGTACTTATTAAAGTATTATGAAACTTTAATGGATGCTACACTACATTCCTAAATATTGCATTCAAAACAGATACATTTCATAGGCAAGTACTACTGTTTTTTATTTTTGTTTTTGTTATGGCTTTTAAAGCTAAGGTTTAGAAAGTTACAAATACACCGAAACATAATGTAGGACGATTTTGATATCAAAGTGCTTATTCTAATGTTCTCCAATTGAGTCTAAACTCCTATATTAGACCCATACACTTGCAGATTTTTGACTCGTTCGGTCCCAAATATGGTATATTATTTTACAGATTTATTTATGTGAGGGCACGCGCAACTGTGTCTTTTGTTCACATTGTCTTTGACTTGTACATGGTAGATTGAAATGTCAGCAACATGTGACTTTGGTATCAAAGAAATACACTGTAACTTATTTTCACACCTTAAAATACTCACCGAACATAATTGTGTGAATAACTATATCATAGACGTAGTACAGTCATAAGTTTTCTTTTCCCTATGAGACTCGTTAGACCGTGAGCCAATAACGCCTATGCTGCATAACGGTAATCATTTTGTGATTATTTACGAGATAAAACAAGTTTTGGTAAATAACAATCACTAAAAGAGATTCACCTACTAGAGATAAAATATAATTAATGAGCATTTGTATTAGCATTGCAGTCCTATTCATAATCAAATGTCAAGTACTTTTGCAATTAGATGGTACCTCTTTTAGTTTTAAATTAGTAGAATACTATTTTATTGTAATGTACACAATTGCTGAACTGAAACTTTTCGTGTAAAACACAAATTTGGATAACTCAAATAAAAATAACATTTAATCAGATAGCCGAAGATCGATTCCTTTAAAGCATATAGAGACTTGTCTGGTGCAATCTTGATGAACCAATTTCTGTCTTCATTCCTTTTCACAATCCGCATAAACCTATTATAAGAGTGTTCCCCAAAACTGGGTTATTTATCTCAGAAATGTTTAGATATATTCAAAAGTGTCTACTACGTTCTTAGCTGAAATTCTTATTACAAAAAAGACAATAAATACTTCAATTGGAATTTTTTTCCAATGTTTTTGATGTACTTTATAAAATCAGAGTTTAATTAAATTAGAATCCAGTATTCCGTTAATACAGGGTATATTCTAAGCAAATTTGTATTTATATATTGATAGTCTCATTCCAAATTTTAGCCTGCTGAATTATCTTTTAACTGTCTATATGCGAGATAAAATTACATCCGAAATCTAATTTCACACTTGTGTTTATACATAAAATATTGCCTCTTCCTTAAATATGTAACGGTGTTGAACAAAATTTACCATTCTTGTATAAACGCAAATGAAAATTATTTTATCACATGCGTGACTAAAGGATAGCGATGATATTACAGTTTTAGAATTATAAAAGAAAAATAAATAAAGTTTGAAAATGTACCCATTTTTGATATACACAAGAAAAACCACTTGACAAAAAAATATTTAAATAAAAGGTAAGAAACGCATTAAAAGACAATAAGGAACTATTGTGTTGGCCAAAAAGTTCGTTTCTGAAAAGAAATTCTCAGTACGAGTGCAATTTAATACTTTTTTTATAAATTGATTACCATTGTTATTTCACTTGTACTAGTAAAACATTATTATTTTTTAATTATCCTTCTGCTTTCTTCTTTTTCAGGTCAAATGGGTGTAAGAGACTGCTTGCGATTTTAATGAGAAATCCCCTACAAAACTTTGAAAAGTACATCAGATTTGAGAATAGTAATTTGAAACACTTCGCGTTTCAAATTTCTGTTCTCAAATCGTTGCTTTGGCTTTAAGTTGCGGAGCTTTCAGCTCATTTTCTGGATCCACCCAAGCCTCGTCTTCGGTGCAAATGATGGATTTAAATTTGTTTTTGCTTTGTAATCAGCCATTGGAATCGCCATGTTTCCTCTCAGGTGACCACATGCTTCTGATGCAAGCTATGAATGAGCAAATAGGGTTCACTCCTGCCAAAAGAACTCGTTCATTATTATTGCTGCAAGCTTACGAAGAAGACACGTTAATTAGACCGCGTAGCGCCTGTTACGGCTGCATTTACATCTGTCATACATGTTTGCTTTTTTGAACAGTAAATAAGTCCAACGTCTTACTTATATGTTTGTTTATTTGAACAGTAATAAAATAATCTAAAGAGCCTTCAATATTAAATTGTAGCGAAAACGCGACATTCAGCCGGTAGGATGGCATCTGCATCCCAGCAATGATTATTTAAATTTAAGTTTTAAAAAAGTTCGGACGGCGCTACATTCAAGAATATTTCCCAAATCCTATAGTCCTAAGATTGGTTTAATTTTTATCTTACAACTAGCTTCGTGCCCGTTCTTCACACGGTAGGAAAGGAATATTTTCCAAAAATATGATCGTAATAAAATCTCAAAAAAAAAAAAAAAAAAAAAAAGTTCAGGTAGTTCCTTCTTTTGAAGCTATCGCGGGATATATTAACGCAACATAGGATTATAGTTTAGTTAGTTGTAAGACGAGCGTTGAAAAATGATGAATAGAACACTTTTAATTTCACTAAATATTTAATAACGGGTATACGGTACTTTAATCCATATTAACCTTACAAAAGTCTACTAATACTACCTATTACTTATACTATGTATTAGTTATATTAATGTTATCTTATGCTCGTTTCTCTCTCTGTAATCCTCAATTTAAAGAAACAGCTTAGATATTTAAAACCAATGGTTTCTTTTCTACTCTTTGGCGATTCTTTTCAATTTATGCATCGGCATAAACGATAAAGATATTTTTATAATGGTTGTCATTAAAACATCTCTCCATATATTTTTAAGCATAATTCTTGTCAGATTGGCACACTTCTAAATATTTCATCTCGCCGTGGTGGAAAATATCCAAGCTGTTTCCAGTCTAAAGATAAAAACATGAAAGAAATTTCTGGCCAAAATCAATGGAACTGTTAACATTTTTTTTTCTGTCCATTAATTTAGAAAGAGGACAGAACAGTCAATACCTACGTTCTTCCAGGGTTGTTGCAGCCACTTCAGCGCCAAACTGGCTCTCGCCGAGCATGTTCTCGCATTTCACCCTGAAGAAGTACCGAGTCTTGGGCTTCAAACCTCTCACAGTGAGGGTCGTTTCGGACCCGGGAACAGTTACGGGACCACCGGCAGTTTCACCTAGAAAAATTTGGCCCTTTATAAAATCTAAAAGAGAAACCGATCCTCCATTATTCTTTTATATATTGTAGATTATAATTATGCATATAGGTTTCAAGATTTTTGGTGGTATTTAAATTTCGAAAATTGTTCAGAGTGAGTCTGAAAAAAGTGGTAAAAACTTTATGGGGTGATAGAACGCATCTATGCGAGCAATTTCGTCACAGAAAGTATGGGCGGAACGTAAACGGGTGGGAACGGAAACGCCATTGGGTGGAACGTGGAATTTTCTACGCCGAAAAATCGGAGTCGTAACCGGAAGGTTGCGGGTTCGATACCGGCGTACCACTAAAGACCACCGTGTACATGCGGTGTACGTGCACGTTAAATCCGTGGTTCCGAAAGTGCTCTCGGCGGCTGCTAGCAGTTTCCGAGGGGTGCCAATATTGAGAAGTCCCCCACCTTCTGATGAGGTTCCAAATTGTGGCGGAAAATTCCGGGAAGGACGTATATGTAGCTCTAAGCCGCACATTCAGTGACGCGAGCTGTCCTCTACTAGTAAATAAATAAATAGATCACCGAGAGGATAGCCCCACGAAGTGACGGCACCCAGCGACTTGCCGTTTGCGTTCCGCCCATACATTCTATGACGAAATTCGCTGGTATAGATGCGTTCTACCACCCCATAAAGTTTTAACCACTTTTTCACACTCGACATGTACAGTTCACAATTACAAGTATGTAGAATATTTATAAGTTAAATATTCGTCATATTGATTTCCATCTAGATAAATATCATAGTAAATTTAAAATGTAATCGTAATGCACTCGCTCCATTTAGTAATTACAGAAAGAAAATTATATGCGCTTCAAATTTGAACTTTGCAGTAAAAAATTTTCAATGTTAGTAATTTTAATGTAGACATTTAAACGAAAAGGCTATTTTTCTAATGTTTGGAATTTTAGGATGCAATAGCGCAAATTATAAATTATTCACAGATTTGCTCTACTTTTGATAAACTTCATATTTGTGCTCATGGGCCGATTAAACAGGATTAAAATCTTTTCTACCCTGTCGATATAATGTATCATTTCAGTTAAGTACACTGATGGTGAGTTTAAAGTCTTTGTTTATTGCCGAAATATAAAAAAACAACAGGCATGAAAATAAAAGTATGTTCCGAAATATTTATGGAGGTTATTAGGGATCAGTTTCGTATGCATTATTAATTTATATGACAACTTATGTATATTAGTTGCATTTCAATTGGTGTAAAGTTGTAAAAAAATAACGAGATTCAGTTAAATGTTTATGGTACATTACGTTTTTGCACTACAAGTCTATTCTCATTACAAGCAAGTGTGATTCAGTCCAATGATGCGAAGGTGTCGTTAGACATCGTAGGTATTTGTTCTGATAAGGAATACTCCACTGAGTTCAGTTTCTTATACACTGCACTTTTCTGAAATGCATTTGACTGTTTCTCTAACGAACTGAATTTTATGATATATATAAAATATACTCTAACTCAGCCTTGTTGTTGAATCATCTGCAGTTATTCAATGTAAATTATAAATATAACAATAAAATGCAATGTGTATTACGAAAAGAACACGTAATGTCCATCGGGGCTAAATTTAAATTATTGCTGGATAGTTCAAGCTTAACTCGAAATGTATAGCTTCTGAAATTAGTTATTCAATACGAAGTACTTCTGTTGTTTTGTAATATCAAGTATTTTTTTTAAGATCACAGACAATAATTGTAGAGAAAATCTGCAGATATATGCCGCAAATTTATATGTAGAAGTTAAACATTCCACAGTTATCCTGAAACGAAACTGTTGAAACTGGGAATCTGTAGAAAAATCTATCAATTATTTTCTAAGTACAAACTGATACATTACTTTAAA
Organism: Cheiracanthium punctorium; assembly: GCA_038373885.1. Classification (NCBI taxonomy): domain Eukaryota; kingdom Metazoa; phylum Arthropoda; class Arachnida; order Araneae; family Cheiracanthiidae; genus Cheiracanthium; species Cheiracanthium punctorium. The sequence goes on along the minus strand of JAWZYV010020331.1, from coordinate 695,517 downwards.
TTTCATGTATATTGAGACGAATCTTTAAAATATAATGCTTTCCTCAAAACACTAAAACTTAAAAAAAAAAAAAAAATCAAGGAAGGATTTATGAAAAATATTTCAGTCTTGCATCCAACTATTAAACACGATTTCTCGTAGTTTTTTTTTTTTTTTTTTTTTTTTTTTTTTGAGATGGGGTGGATACATGTGCACGTTTTACATGAATAATAAAAATATTTTTCAATATGTTACTTTGTCAGTAATCCAGGTGGACACGAGTTGAAAATAGAGGTTTACACTACTGGCCAAAAGTATTGCATGTTTGAGAAATCTAACCATAGTTTCAAGAATAAACCCAGAAAAAATAGACAGAAAATCTGCCAGATTTAACATTTTTGAGAATTTGTGTAGTATAACTGGAGAGAATACGCATGAAAATCACCAAAAAACCAAATGACAACTTCACTAACCAATAATTTAAGTTGGCACCATGAAATACAGAAGGAAGTGTTGTAAAGCATTGCGGATTCCATATCTAAAAGAGTGGCTGTTGTGTTCAAAGTCAAGGCTGCTCAGCAACATAATAAATTATCTTTAGTTCAATTGCATTTATTTATTATGATTTCTATAATAACCTATATATTTTTATGCTATTTTTTTCAATAAATTAAATAATTATTTTTGTTCTTTAACTTAATGCAATCTTGTCTTTGAAGTAATTAATTTAACATGCTGGCATTAAAAAATATCAATTATATGGATTTTTAATTTTGACGGAGGAGAGGGGGCTTAATCTTGAACAGAATTAGATTTCTGAAACTTGCAATACTTTTGGCCAGTACTGTATAATAATATTATAATTTTTTTCAAATTTTATTTTCAGCATTGTACTTTCTACAATCGAACAATAAAAATTTCAGTACATAGTTTTTCTGTCAGTTTGATTACATATATTACACATCTAAGAAACAAACTGAAGGCCAGATAGTTTATCATTGCCACCTGCATAGTTTGTATTTAATAAACAAAACATCGAAAGTACCGTTTGTTTGTCTCCACATGACCGTATACTGTAGAATTTGAGAATTTCCATCGAATGGTTTATTCCACGTCAATCGTACATTTCTACTGGATATGTCGTGCACTTCCAAGTTTTGGGGAGCATCTGGTATGTCTTTTTATAAAAAAATAGCATGAAATAAATTAATAAATATTTATACAATAGTGAAGCACAATTACTATGTAAATCATCAATAAATCTATATAATGACTTAAGATTAATTGTGAATTTAATAAACATTATTTCACATGCATCTCCATTGATGTTTAAGAAGCGAATGAGACGTGCATGACTATAAAAGAAAGACATATAATAAATTTAAACGCTTAGCAACATTTTCTTCTGTTAATTATATAGTTCAAAAATGTTCCATTCGCATTATTTTTAATTATTTTCAAAAATAATGCGCATGAACAAACTTGAATGTGTGTAGCATTTTTCATTTTTTTTTTGCTTTTGTATGCACTTTAAGAATACAGTGAAACCCCGGTTTAACGTTACCCGCATTTACCGTTTTTCCGCTTATAACGTCATTTTCTATTGGTTCCAAATATCTTCCTATACTTGTAAGGTTAAAAAACCCCGTCAATAACGTTAGATTTCCCGCATTTAACGTTTTTTCGGCGAGAAAAATGTGATGCGTTTTCTCTAAAACAAGCGGAAATGCGCATTCCTTTTCTTTTATTTGGATAAAAAGAGGGAAAATTACTCTTTATCTCCTCCAACTGTCCGAGTGCCTTGATTCCCATAAAAACGGAGTGTAGCCTTCTAGGAATTCCCTCCCCCCCCTTGCAGGTGTTTGGGATGTGTCTGGATTAACAAGCTTGAAAAATGAGACGGACGATTTTTGATGAATTGGGTTTAAGTGCTGGGGGAATCTCCGGTAGAGCGGGATAACAGCGTAAAGTTACATTAACCCTTCAATGCATGATTTTTTATATTTTTACCAAACATTTTTTTTCTTCAATATCATGGCTTAAATACATGTGAAAAAATATTTTAAAAAATATTTAACTATTTTTATTGATTATTTTTTGAAATTTTAGGTTTGATGCATATATGAATCGTCATGCATTTAGCGCTAAAATGCGAGTCACAATAAAAAAATATTTACTAACACATCATTGATAAAATTTGGCATAAAACACTTAATTATTTATTGTTTTCAAAAGATATTGATTTTAATTGAAATTTTTAACTAAATTTAATTAGTAAAATTGTTAGTAGAAAAAAACGACAATAACAGAATAAATAAAAACAGAAAAAATGATATGCCAAATACTTTGTACTTGATATACTATCAAATTTATGTTGAATGAAAAATTTTAAAACGATTTCTGTGCTTGTTTAGACATAATGAGCACATTTTTCTCATGTGTTCAGTTTTATCCCGTGGTTCAGTGTTCATGTGTTCAGTTTTCGTTCATGTGTTCAGTTTTATCCTGTGGAAAACATGTTGGAGGATTATATGCTGCAGGACCTCTTTGCCTTTTCACATTGTATTCATTCTGTAAAAGGCTATTGGGTCTTCCCCGCTTCACAACAGAACTTTCACCCATTCGACATAGTCCGACTGCAAGCTCACATCGAAAGGCGGCTAGTTTTAACAAATCATTGGTGTCTGCTCCATTTTGTTCTGAAACTCTTTTATATAGCAGCCACGAATTTATGACTGCAAGGTCTAAGAAGTGATAAAACAGTCTCATGTACCGCTTTCTTGACCTCAGAGTTATTTTATATCTCCCTATATGAATATCAAGCAAATGTACGCCCCCCCCATATGTTTAAACCCGTAAGTGATAAACATGACATCCACCACATGGTATACCTCTGATCAAAACTAGTGACAGCTTGCTTATGCTGGCCTGCTGAAATCGATCTTATAACACTTATCGCTGCTGTTTAAAGTTCCATGTTTTTGTATCGATAACAGGGTTTTGGTAGATAAAAATGTTTTGGGTCGACAAGAACTTCACATTAAAAAAATATTTTACTTTGTTAGCAACAGCACAATAATAATAATAAAAAAATGCTATATAGGATTTAATACTTTTGAAATGCTATCTTTCTCCATACATTTTATTTATTATTAGACAATGATGCTTATAATAGAATTAAAGAAACAGGAAACTAGTACTTAGTATAGTTATAAATATTACAAATTGTAAATAAAGGAATTTTTAAATGTAACAAAAAAAATATTTTTTACTTTGTTAGCAATAGCGCAATAATAATTTAAAAAATGCTATATGGGATTAAATACTTTTGAAATGATATGTTTCTCTATAGATTTGATTTATTATTAGATACCGATGGTTATAATAAAATTAAAAAACAGTAAAATAGTATTTATTAGCCAATTCTTTACTCGTAAAAGCAATTAATTACTTGCTGAATTAAAATGATTATAAAAAAATAATTGACATTTTTCATACAAACAGTATAAATTACATAATATTTTATGTCTCTAATAAACAACAATGCATGTAAATAATGAATAGGTATGCGTGATTTAAAAATTAGCTTGAAATAAAAGGTATTATGAGATCTTATAATTATAAATTCTGCCCAAATTTTAAACTGATTCATAAATGCATCAAACTGCTCTCTGCAGTGAAGCCTATTCATAAATGCATGTTGATGCATATTTGAATCAAACAAAAACATTGAAATTTTTCACATAAAAATAATTCTTTGGTTAAATCTAAACATAAAAATGAAAAATACATACCTTGAGCTATATATAGTAAATTTTACAGTTCTCTAAAGTCAAAGTGAAGAACAACAACCACTTGACAAGATCATTGAAAATACAGAAATAAGATTTAAACATTTGGCGCTAATTCAATAACAAGTGCTGCTAAATACTGTCATCTACTGGGGAAGATGACAGTTAAATATCAATATGGATATATGAAGATAAAAATCAGTCCAGAAAGCAGCCTGATTTGTGAATTTTTTAAAGCAAAATTCGGTAAAAGTTGGTATGATTCATATATGCATCGCCATGCATTGATGGGTTAAAATGTTGTCATTGCTACCTTCCTGTATTCTGGAGTAGAAACAATAGACCATCTTCGGATTTTCACAACAGGAAGCCTTTCACGCGATGCAAAAAGGGAGGTTACATGGGAAAAGGGTGGGCAGGCCATTTTCTGCCGTTTCGATGGGAACCAACAGCTATGAGATTCTCTTTGGGAGCGAAAGAGTTAAACTGACCACCCATGAATACAATTCATAGAAGCGATAATAAACGGCTTTTCTATAGTATCTTTTAAGCATCTGTTTATCTGATGATGATTGTGATGAGAGAGACGAGTTCTTTCCTTCGTCATATGATTTTCATGAATACCTATCCTATGATGCAAACGTCGTGACTTCAGAGATTCCGTCAATCAATGATTTGATTGACTCAGAATCGGATAGCTCTGAGGAAGAACAAAATGATAATGAAGAGGGAAGTATAATTCCCTCGGCGAGTGAAGCGATCCAAGCTGTAAAAATAGTGAAAGCATTCCTTTTAAGTAGTGAGGGTCAAGAAACAAATCTACAGAAACTCATTTGTATAGAAAATTACATTTGTGATGCAATTAATAAGAACAAAACTCAAAATAAAATAACCGATTTTTATAAGATATAATTTTGAAAATTAAATTTTGAAGCATTGTATACAAAGAAATAAAAGGTATGTAATTTAAATTAGACTTTATTTCAATGTCATTAATTTGTTTTTATACAACCCCGTTTTAGCGTTTTCCCGCATATAACGTTACTTCTTTCCGGTCCCTTGAATGACGTTGAATCGAGGTTTCACTGTATAAGCAATTTTTGTTTTTTTTTGTAAAACGAGTTTTCTTCCATTTCTTAAATTGCATCATCTAATCACTTTTCTCGTAATTTTAAGAACCAAATTATCAAGAGATTCAAAATATGATGCAGAAATTTATTCTATAATGTTTTTTATTAATAACAAGAAATTTTATGTAATTAGATAGGAAATTATTGCGTGTAGAGAATTTTATATAGAAGAAACTTTGCGAAAGGTTTTTATTTGCTCATTAGGTGACTATGCACATAAGAAGCAGTGTGCATTTTAGAGCATTTTAGATTCCTAAAACTGTGCAAGTTATTGAGAGCATTTTCAAAGTCTTTTAACGATAAAAATAGCTAAAAATTATAACAACGTAAATGACAAGTTTTCATAATAATAATAATAATAATAATAATAAAATATATAAATATCCAATAAAACATTTTATAGTAAAAGACAAAATAAATATATATATAGATTTAGTCGATTCCATCTTATTTCATTTGTTTACCATCCTCTTAAATATTAAATACAAGAAAAATTTTGGATTTTATTTTAGCCCTTCGTGCACTTATGATAATACTATTGATTGTTCAAACCTTTTCAGTTTAAATTCTTTTACAGACACTTCAATAACGCTTTGGATGCTATAAACATCTCTTCTATTCACGAAAATAACTGTAAACATTTTGTTGGAAATGCATTTCTACTCAATAAACTTTTTTATACATTTAAAAAAATTCCCATGTTTATAGTTCATTTTTGCACCACAAAAAAATTTTAAAGCCACTTTTTGAGATACAGATAGCTAAAAAAAACCTCACACTTTAATTATGCATGGGTTGGTGCAGTCATTAAATATTAGATATATTTTGCAAATAAAAGAAAGCAAATATATATATATATATATAGTTATCTAGTCTATGCATGAAAATTTTATCATTACTACCAAAATTAATTGAATATCAAGGGGATTAAAATTTCAATATAAATTGAAAAATATCGTTTCTATTTTGATTTATATGCTAGTTTATTTTGCACTTAAATCCTTTAAATACAATATTTTCTGTTTAATATAATAGTTGTAGTTAGTATAATATGCTTTAAAACAATGGAGTACACAAATCTTTTAAAATAAGTATTCATAATGCCTTTTTTAAAACTCCACGAATGTTATTTGTTATATGGTTAAGAGGATCGTATACTCTGAGTATTTTTTAATTCATAAAAGCCAATCTATACAAATGTGAAAATTCTAAACTATGAGTAGAAATACGGATTATAAAATGGAAACATTTTTCCATCGCATATCTGATTAAAATTTCACATGAAATGATTTTAAATATAATAGAAATGGTAAAACATTATATTTGTATTATTAGAATTAATTTTCGAAACATGATCAATTCATTCCAACTATTTCCAAATGCTATGTTTTAATGACACTGATTTTGTCTTCACATATTAAGTCTAGGATTGACTATTCTGAGCATATTATGCAATTGAGGATTTTTTTTCTATTAATATATACTATTATATAATAAATATACATTTCCATTAAACTCTATTACTTAACTCCAATTTATTTCGTTAATGACTGAGTAAACACATTACTAAATGTGAACTTTGAGTAATTTAAAAGACGCATATTTATGATTAAATCTATTGTCCCTTTTTAAGCTTTAATTGATTGTTTATCGTATCTAGAAAGCATACAATGGTTTGTCAGACTATCGGTGCAGTATGAAATATTAAAATAGAAATTTCATGCAATTGTTTTAGAAACTTAAATTAATTTTGTCATTTTATAACTTTTCTGTTTCACCTGTTATCTTAATGTCTGAGACATGTTGCGACTAATGTTTCACAATAATTGTATGAACTGAGAAAACATTTTGTAAGCAGGTAATTTCTACTTTGATTGAATGTAATATTATGTCACAGTATACATTTGAATATAATATGTTGTGGTCTGCACCATATTATATCGCTCGAAAGAGAATAAGGCACTCACATCTGTATAAATGCATACTTGGAATGTATGCATTTCAAATGCTTTTGTGGTATTTCAAATGATAAATTATATCCGTTTGTGTCTTACACTGTTGTATATTTATGTAATCAGCAACGCATACTTGTTAAAATAAATGAATGTAATAAAACATTTTTCTATATTCCATGATTGATTTTTTTTCTCTGTGTCATAAATACAAGTAACCAATTGCCCCTATACAATTATGGAGTTAGATAATTGCGTTCATAAGTACAACTGTTTTATTTTGTCATCTGAAATGTACAAGCAAGACTGCAGATAAGAAAATATTTATAACAGAAAAAAATCTATAATCTCATTCATTTTCCAGAATTTTCAAAAGTATGACATAATTCTTTAACTTTCTGAGTCAATGAAAACTTTTTACTTGCAAAATAACTGTTTAAAATTAGCAAAAATATTTCAATAATCATGAATTTATCACTGTAGTAAGTGAGTAAGTGTATAGTTATTCTTTTTTAATTATTTAAAAAAAACATTTTGTTTGCTATTGTGCAAAGTGGGTAATAAAGGTAAACTATCTTGTTATATACACTGTAAGAATATTTGTAATTTTACTGCACGCATTGCAGTAAAATAATGCAGCGTAAGTGCAGTAGCTTTGGAGTATAGCACTGTGTGTTGTAAATTCACACACGAAATGTTGCATTGATGTTGATAATCCAATCACGAACATCCTGGTACAACAAACGCATACAGGATTTGCATCACAACATGCTCACGTTGCGTTTACCCACGCGTTTCTCAGTAATCTAGGTAACTATTTTTTTCAGTGTACTTCGATTTTCGAAGCAGTGGGTGAACGCAAAACTAAAAGTAAAAGGAGGTTTTAAATGAAATTGTAACATTTTCTTCCATACATTTAAAATATTATACAAACATCATCTTCAAAGCACATTGGTATTTTTAATGACTATGTCATTTTGTCTATCACCCGCTTTATTGAAAATTGTATATGTGTCCCAAATTGAATATGTGTCCCAAAAATGCGACATAATTTTACATATATTTAAATTCTATTAGTTCACAACAGCTTTAATCTATTGTTACAATATTTCGTAAGCTGTAGAATATGCATCACATGTATTTTTGCTGTAAGGGTTGCTATATTTCGCCTGGTAACCCTATTGACGAGTCATCCAGAGCGGATAAGAATCCCAGGCTGTTAGGCTTATTTTTAAAATTATTCTTTTTTCCACTTTCAGATTTGCTAGCCGAGTGACCGATCCTTTTACACCTTTTACAAGTTATTCTTGATGCATCCTTAATTTTATGAGTCCATGTTTTATGTTTCCATGTTTCGTAATTATCTTTATTCAGCGTTTCAATTCGCCAAGTAGTCTTCGTGGGTCATAGGTTGTCATCGTCCCACATTTACAATTGCAAGGAAATATCATGTAACTTCCAGTCGATGAAATAAATGTAAAGGAAGAATAAAAGAAAAAGAAAAAGGGTTGAGACATAGAATGGCATGGTCAATTAATATTGTTTTAATATGGCAATGATGAAACTAAAATATTAGGGGGGGGGTTCAGGGGTCTCCCCGAGACGAGGCTCGAACAGCGGAGTTATTTTTATTCTTGTATATACACTGTCTACCAATAAGTATTTGGGCACCTGTGATAGAAAAGAAAAACTAACTTTATTACAAATCAATAGTTGGTAGAGCCTCCACGAGAGGCAATCACAACGTGAACCCTCAGGGGCATACTTTCCACAAGTCTTTGTTTTACAGCTAGTGGTATTGTCTTCCACTCGGCTTGGAGTAGACATAGAAGCTCCTTAAGTTTCTTCACCGATTTTGGACGGGTGATGCACCCCTTAATTCGGCGGCATCTTGCATGCGACTCATGCCGATGCTGTTTCCAACACGATATATACCGGCGGAGGCCGTGACGTACCTCAGGACCGCAGATATCGGCATTTGCATAGCTGTCCAAATACTTATTGGCAGACAGTGTACATGCGTTAAGTTCCTATGATCCTTGACGTTCCGCAGACAGTTGGTTAGGAAACATAATTAAAGTGTCATTTTCACTTTACGGGACCAGAGATACCCCCTCGAAGTACCGTCTTTTTGACTTAACAACCTCGGAAAGCTAAGAAAAGCGATATCATTTCATTAGAATTGTAAGCACACCCATTTCATTGACACTGATTTTAGAATTGCGTTACAGAGACAAAACATTTCATAAATAATTAAAAGCCTTCCCGTTCGCAGCAACGCTACATAACGACATAGATTTCAATTTGCACCACTTTATTTCGCCGATGACAGAACACGCATCGTACCTATTTATAAATGCACATCCAAAACAATACTTTCAAGTGATACATTACACCCGTCTGCATCTTAGCAAAACTACACCCACCTTGCACTGTTAATTGAATGTTCATGGCATCTTCTCCATAATCGTTAACGGCCGTGCACGTGAACAAGGCGGAGTCTTTCCTCTCTGCTTTTTCAATAATCAATTTCGTTCTATCTCCGTCGACCAGCTCTTCGTTCGTGATTCTGTACCTAATTGAGTAAGAGATAAATACATTCTATCACGCCAGACCAAAACACACACACACACACAGGCAGGAATTCCTTAAGTGAAAATTTTTAAAAGATCGTATCTCACGAAACACGCTTTTCTTTTCCGCCGCACACAGAATTATCGTCCGGAGAAGTTCTCATTCTCTAAACACTTTTCGAATAATAATTTTTAACCTGTTATTAATTGAATTTCCGATAAGATTGTCACGAGCCCGTAATTTAAAAGCTTGAGGGATTGTCATATTTCTTAAATGGCGTCCCATAAATTTTTCCGGGAGATTGAAAACTGTTATTGGAGAACTGTATCGTGTTCTTTTGCATAATTAAGATACGGACGTAATAACAAGTGGATGAATGAAATCGATTATTAATTTTGAATGTTTCAATTTTTTTTTTTAAACAAGTTTATTTTATAATTATAATGTAGATCTGAAAATTGACGAAATAAATAAGAATAATAGAATTTAAATAGGAATAGTAGAATTTTTATTAACGATTTCTCAAACTGTTTTTTTTTTTGTCACTTACACGCCTTGCATGTTTTCAGCATAAGTCATACATATTTTACTTTCTAATGACCCTATTCACCAATCGCGAGTATCTGTGAATCATCCGGGGATAGGCGAATCGGCAGTAAATTGATATTCTCAATTAGAAATTAGCTGCTCTTGATCTGTCCCTGAGCCCAACCGCGTTCAGGTGTTGGGAGAGAGTTGTCAGAGAATTCAAACCGGTTTTTATCGCACCGCCAACCTACCCACCGTCGCAATCGCCCCCCCCAAGCACGTGGTGCTCCCTGGCGAATCATAGCGAGCCTTATTCCACAAAATCCAGGTATTATCTGCGGATAGTAGGAGCCGGGCTTTTGAATATGGGAGAAAAAAGGACCCATGGACGATTCAGGGATTGTCCTCCAGTGAGGATTGCAGGATCCACGAATAGTCTGGGGAAAAACTCGTTCTCGTGAATACGGGCGTTAGAAAAACAACTTAATAACGTAAGAAAATGTTACTCCTGAAATGTCCTAAAATACGTAATTTGGATTTCAAGATTTGCATTTTGTCACATAGATATCTGTGTTTAATTTAAATACGAAAAAAATTCGTAGATACGATAATTATGTAGTTATTACGTAACCGCTATTTTTTATATTACGTATTTATTACGTAATATAAAATATAGCGGTAAGAATATAATAATCTATCTCTCTTTGGATTATTGATTTGTTTGAAGGCCTATTTGAAAAATATGTGCTGAGTTTTTTAAGTACTAAGGTTTAAAATAAATATCTACTACTATTATTAGAACATTTTTCCTTTGAGAAATTCTAAAACTATTTTTCAGAATGACAAATTTTAAACGACTTTTCCAATTATTCATTGAACAGAAAGAAACGCGTACAATAAAATGAGAAAAAAAAAAACTGAAATTCATTTATTGCATTATTTTAGCAAATAAAAGATTGCGAAACTAGAATATATTTTCAAACGGAATTTAAGTGCCTCCAAAAAATCTTTTATTGACAGTAATTTTATTTTATTTATTTTTAATTTGGTATGATATAAACGAAAGCCTTCTTCACCTTCTTAGTTTTGAGCAGATAAAACTGAGCTGTAAAATGTTCTCACTCTTACCATGTTTTACTCTAAGAAAGATAAAATACCTGTCTTTTATAGCTAAAAGCACTCTTCAAAATATTTATTTGGAAATCTTTGTAAACACGTCAATAAAATTTGGAGATAAAGGTGAGAAAGGAATTTATTGTCTGAAATGCAGCCATATATTAATGTATATGGTAAAAAATAGTAATTTCATATGCTTTATCAGTATTACAGAAAAGTATTTTATTACTAATTGCAAACTATTAAAAACAGGGGAAGTAAATGCATATTCATATTTCTCTTAATAATCTAAGAATCTGTAGCCTTCCGATTGATTAAAGGCATATTTCTTAAAATAAGCTCATTTTTTGGTAGATTTATACGTTTTTTAAAATGAATACATTGCATTATAAGGAATAATTTTTACTCACAGTAATTTAGGAAACTAATTTTTAAGAAGGCTTCTAAAGAAATATTTCTAAAATATTTCTAAAAAGAGAAGAAATATTTCTAAAAAGAAATAATTAATGAGTTAAAAAAAATAAATAAAAAATCTCGCTCTAAATAAAGTTTTCAAAGTTTTGTAAACATACGCTTGCAGTTATTTTGGAATACCCATAAAAAAATAAGTAAATATACGGTGTCTAATATGCAGTTATTATGTGGGTAGCTGTACAGAATTTATCAAACTAGTAAATTAATTATGACATGAAAAATTTTGCTTTTCATATCCAAAATTTGTATCATTTGTTGCATTAAATCACTAATCTAGTTCCGTTATTTTATCTCTAAAATAAAAAGTGAAATAATAAAATTAGAGACTTTGCAACTAGTTTAATTATGCAATTCTGAAGTAACTGCCATCAACAATTGTTCATAAACATTTAAAATTTACTCGATTAAATATAACTAGAAAAAAACATGGAAATAGACAAATACAGACATATGCTATGTAAGCAAAACATACTTACTTTAATTTTGACTTGTAGCATTATGGTAATTTCAAGAAAACTCTTTACTGAATCATTGTTATGTTATGTTATCGAATAGCATATGTTAACCTTTTACAGTCCAATGTTCCCAATTTTAAGAACATCAAATTAAATATATATATATATATATATATATATATATATATATATATATATATATATATATATTGAAAAATTAAAGTTCATAGAGTTGAAAAAAATAGCATATATAGTTAAAAGATGACTTAATTCTTTGTAATGCACTTTGCACTTCTATCATAATTGGCAAAACTGGATAAAAAATTATAAAACTAGCCATTTTCATAAAATTTACTGAACTATATTGATACACCCCATGCCCTTCAAACTTAAATGATATGTTTACTTAAATTTAAAAATAAGTATTTCATTTATGATTAATAATTCACTTTAAGCATTCACTTATGCACTTTATGCACAACATTCTGCCCATCAAATTATAGCCCCTAAAAGTACAGTGAGAAATGACCCATGCTTCCAGTTGTGAAGCAGTGAAATTGGGGGGGGGTGCAATTTTACCCCCCCCTCTTTTAAATGACTAATATCTTTTTAACTAACGCATTAGAAGGAAAAACATGCAAAAAATACTAATTTAAAATATGCCTTGATCTGAATTCGGACTGTAAAAGGCTAATCAGTATAATTATCACCAATTCCATACGTAATAGTCTATTCAGAAAACACACTAAGTTTCAAAAATGCTAGGAAACAAGTCATACAGAACAATGCATCGGGAATAATTAATATTTTACCTCGGTTCGTTCTCCAGTTCAACGATCACTCCTTGCCTCCTCCATATGAATGTAATTGGTCTGTTGCCGAACGAGCTGCATTCCAGCATTGTCCTTTCCCCTCTTCTTGCAGTTAGCACTCGAAATTTTGATTGAAACTGCGGAGCACCTAAAGAGAAATTTTAGAAATGCCCCAGTGATTACACTGCACCATTTCGGACGAGTTATTCAATAAATGTTGTTATAATACGGAGGGGGTTCATATTTTAGGGAAATGCCTCTGAAGCGGCAACATTCCAGCTCACGGCTGTGTGACATTCCATATTCCGGAAACTAAAGTTAACTTTCGTTTTGCTTTCCTGGCAAATGTGAGCTTTATGCATTTTGCATTCTTATTATTTCTGCTTTGATTAAATAGTGCATCAATGTTTAATTTATGCTCAAAATCTATACTTCTAAAATAGAATTGTTTTGGGGAGAGTGCTAATATCAAAATTTTCGTATCGTTAAGCAGGCCTGTGTATATTGCTTACTCAACTCGTTTTCTTTTTTTATGTTCCTAGAGACTGAATTCTGAAAAATTTGGAAAGAAGAACATTATACTGGTTTTTCACAAAATCAATAGTTTATTTAAATCAATAGTTTAAGCACTAATATAAATGATTAGAATACGTTATATTTCACGTATGAATAATAATTTATAAATTATTATGTTTTGAAATTTCTGTTTTACCATTTATTTACTATTAGTCCGCAAATTAATATATTATTCTTTATGAAAAGAAAATTAAGGGGAACTTATCACTTCTTGCTATCCTAATAAACATGTCTATTATAGTCTACATACTTCTTCTACCCATGTATGGTAACTGGTATTTTTATATCATATTAGAAATAATCTTGTACTGAATCTGATAACCTCATTTCGTCATACGAGGAATGTGAGTTTTAGTGTCGAACAAGATCGAATAACTAATAGTGAAAGCCTGTTATAATGATTTAGGAAAAAATATCAGATTACAAATGGCCTAAAAGCAAATTCCCAGAATATATCGACGAAATATGATTTATCCTATCTACGAATCCTTACAATATTTGATTTATTTCGCCTTTCATAGCACTCAGCGCAGAGTATATATATATATATGTGTGTGTGAGAGTGTGTGTTTATGTGAGATAAAATATGATTGCACAAATTCATATTTCAGCCTGCATGTGTATAGTGGAAGCATTATTAACTCAAGGAAATTTTAATAATTCTTTAAAAAAGAGCAAATAGTGTTTTTTTTAAATGTGGTTTGCAAGAATAGGATTAGAGGGGGATTTCCTTTTTTAATTACAAAAATCTCATGTGTCCAACACATGACTTCCTTGCACGTCTATTAGATCAAAAATATTTTCGACGCACTTCCTCTAAACTTATTTGTTTGAAAGAGATAAAATATCAATAATAGTAAGGTTTAGCGATTTCTAGCCAAATATTTCGATATCGCCAAGCTGAGTTCAATTTGAAAGATTTCCTTCTGACACTTTATTTGGCGATATTTCACCAAAAGCCGACAAACTTGAGATAGTCTGGGAGATTTTGGGGATAGCCAAAGTAGTCATTGACCACACACTTTCAATGAATTGAATGCATCCATACACCTCAATGTATTTAAAATCCTTTGGCTCACCCTGTAAATAAATTTTCAGTCGATTAATGTCAAAAAAGATATTAAAAACAGTTAGATAATACAATAGTTCTAAATACAAATGTTCAAAATTCTACGGGTTAAAGTTTTAGAGTTATACAAAATACGAAATAATATTTGGCGCCAAATTTAGCGATATTTCGGCGAAACTCGTCAATGTCGACGACATTTCGCAAGATTTTAAGCATGAAGCAAACAATTACCGCCAAATTTGGCGATATTTCGCCAAAAATCAACCAAGAACGATGACAAATGGCTATACTTTGGGCATGGACCAAATGACTGACTATCGCCAAATTTGGCGATATTTCGCCAAAACTCGCCAAGGTCGAGGACAGACGGCGAGATTTTGGGCATGTACCAAACAATGACTGTCTACAGTTGTATTATATTGAAGATGTCCATAGACATTAAAGTACTGAAATTCTTTTCGGTGGTCCTGTAAATAAACTCTCCAGTAGATTGGAGCCAAAAATCGAGATGCACAACTAGATGTTACAACATTCTTATGTATGAAATTTCATAATAGTTTTTGAGATTTGAGAGTTAAATATGCACACGCGTACACCAAAAGTCGCCAAGCTTGGCGACTTTTGGCGTAGTTCTTGAGGGAGGCACGTGACCGTGGTCGGACCATTACCTAACTTATGTGGTAGGACGGTATTGTGCTTGAAATGGATGAATGCCCCTAAAATTGCCATTGACCGTAATGTATTGGAAATCTTTTGAGTGTTCCTGTAGCAGAACTATAAATGATAAAGACACTTTTTTTAATGGGGAAATTCATTTTCTAAATCTTTACAGCAAATATCACTTCTGAGTCGTTTGAAATAGCCAATACCTCTAAAAAACGCTTTGATGAATTTCGGCCCATAGAACGTAATGTATTTCGAATCTTTTGGGCAGTTCTGTAGATAAACTATTCAGTCGAATGGAACCGAAAGGGGAGGTGCACAACTAGATGTTACAACGATCCTAAATATAAAGTTTCAACATTCTACGCCTAAGAGTTTTTGAGATATGCGAGTTTAATGGATTTCGGCCCATTGAGCGTAATTTATTTCGAATGTTTTGGACAGTCCTGTAGATAAACTATAAAGTCGAATGGAACCAAAAGTTGAGGTGCACAACTAGATGTTACAACTATCCAAAATATGAAGTTTCGACATTCTACGCCTAATAGCTTTTGAATTAGGCGAGTTTAATGAATTTCGGCACATAGAGCGTAATGTATTTCGAATCCTTTGAGCGGTCCTGTACATGAACTATCCATTCGATTGCCACCAAAACGGAGGTGCACAACTAGATCATAGAACAATCCTAAATATCAAATCTCAACATTCTACGACCAATAGTTTTTGAGATATGCGAGTTACATACATACGTACGTACGTACAGACGGTATGGAAAAACTGGCCACAATAGACTCGCCGCTGGTCAAAATGAGTTGCAGACGCGTTAATAGGATCGTGCATGCTAGCCTACGATGAGATGCATCGAAAAAAGTTTTTAAATTACATTTAGAGGTAGTCAAAATCGTATTTTTTGTCGAAATTCGGCCCCCAAAATTTTTCGGGATCCCATTAATTCCTTATACTACTTACAATGAAGTAAAAAAGTTATGGTGTGAAAATAACAGCTAGATGGCTGGACATACATAAAATTAAGCTATTTTTACCTGGTCTCTTTATTTCATAAATAGGTTTATATAGAGATTGATCCCCCCCCCCCTTCAATTTTGAAAAAAACAGTTTTGAATTCAGGGACATCTATCAGTAACTGATTGCCTGATTGCCCTATATATATATTTTTTAATTAAACGAATGCAATCGTCCCCTGATGCTAATGAAACACGCTTTCTTTTAGTGGAATTTAGAATGTGTGAGGCACTCTCTTTGTATATACGCATATAAATGGAGGGTGATTGGCTACCAGACTTACAAATTTGCAGAGGGTGTAGGGGGTACAGAGACATTTCTGAATCTTATAGCAATGCGGGGTCGGAAACTTCGTCTTCATGCGCCTATTAATAATTGTAGGACGTTTTGAAGTGTGCGTCTAATTTCTTAACAATAAGTTTCATAAACAATGGGCTTCCCTCAGACAATTTCATAAATGAAATGAAAGAAACAATTCCGAAATAACCATTTTTATCACGTGCAATCGGTGAAAGAGGGATAAGTTTTTGAAAAACCATGGTCGGAAAGCTTACTATCACTTGAACACTTCTTCTAAAGGGATTGTTAAGAGGTAGATGCAGACGACGTTTCTATCGTAAAACCTACCTTCGAAACTAAACTTTCGAGACAAGTTAAGTACTTGCAATATTTTAGGTGAACATTCACTTAAATTGTAATTTTAATATCAGTATAATTTCATTCTTTTTTAAAAAAAAGTTTAAAGCAAAGCGTGAAAAAAAAAGAAATATCCGCAGTTCATACTATGTGTCTATTTTTCTAAAACTAATTAGCTTTTGAAAAAATATTTAAAATTGCACGGATCTTATACGAAACTTCCACTTTATGCAATCAAAATTTATAAAATATTTGTAAAAAGCGGAAACTGAAGAAAAATACGAAATGAAAGAATGAATAAAGTCTAGTTTTGAAAAAAGGGGAATTTTTTATTTCAATCTTTTCAGCTGTATTTTTTAAATGATGCGCAGACAAAAATATGTGTCGGTAAGCAAAACTGCTTAGAAAATGACGCACACACACGTACAGGCATACACAAGTGCGTACATTAATGTAAACCAAATGGTGTCAATTAATAGCATCAGATGCAAGTTAAGCAATTACGTTTAATTCAAACTTTTGAGTAAATTCATTTTGACATTTTATGACTAAACATACTTTTTACGATATATTTAATAAAAATTTAGTTTTATTTTTTCAAATAAAAGTTGACTGAATTTTATTCAACACAATCATCTTTTAATGATAAGGTATTAAATAAATGTAATGATTCTACTTCATAATATATTTTCAAACAGACGACAAAGTATTAATAGATTTAATAAATGTACGCAATGAAGAAAATGAACGAAAAATTCAAATTAATTTATTTTTATAATTGAAAAAAGTAAAGAGCGAGGTTTTTAACTGGGAATTTAAAATAAATTCAATGGAAGTAGATTTTTTCCTTTTAAATATAAGTGAGCGAAACTTTTTTTAAATGTAGAATATAAAGTTTATATTAATGAATTGAGAAAGTATGAAGTATTAAAAGTAAGTACCATATTAAAACTAACTCATTATTGCAATTGGTTCTTAAAAAAATAAGGTGATGCATATTAATATATCCGATAAATTTGTATTTTTGTTGATAAAA
Organism: Cheiracanthium punctorium; assembly: GCA_038373885.1. NCBI lineage: Eukaryota > Metazoa > Arthropoda > Arachnida > Araneae > Cheiracanthiidae > Cheiracanthium > Cheiracanthium punctorium. The sequence continues at coordinate 677,703 of JAWZYV010020331.1, read as the reverse complement.
ATTCAATGAACAGACCGAAAAGATAAAAATATACTTTTCGGTATGTACATTTCGGAGAAAACCGCGGATAACTCCGAACAGCTGGTTCGGTGGACACGACCTGGGTTTGACAAAAGCACTTTCCTTAACTGATTGTAAGTAAGGAAGAGTATTTACTTCTATGTGACTTAGAAACCAATAATAATGTTGAAAAGGACAGGGTATGTGCTGAGTGACAGGAGCAAGTTTTTGATTTACACTGTTCCATACTGTAAGGAGGTTATCACAAGGTGTCATACTATCTGGAGCCTGGGCTTGGCTTCAGGCTTCCGCATGGTTATTAAATAGCATGTCTTTCAAAGGGGGTGAATTCTATGTTTACGTGATGTTCGAAAAATAAGATTGCCTGGAATTCAGACCTTAATGGTGGCCAATATCTGGAAGATAATTGCCCGCCATCGGAAAAAAAAAATATACACGCACATTATGTCTATCTATCTATCTATCTATCTATCTATCTATATATATATATATATATATATACCGAATATCTGAGTATAACACGCAATTTCCATTTCAGTGCGTGCTATACACCGAACATAAATTGCAGAATAAAATATGAAAACAAAATTGGTTGACATATCCTAAATTTACAGATGAGCGTTATACGAAGCAGCCTGTTATACGCCAGAGGGTGTTATACGCTGAGATATATATATACACAGTTCTCAATTGATATATATTAGTATAAGTAAGAAAAATTTTTCCCAGTCAAACCTTTGCATTTTGAACTGCTTATACAGGTTAAAAAAATCTCAGCTATTTTCAACATCATATCTACACTCTTTGTCAAGTCAAGTCTCAAGTCTAATAGTCTCAAAAATTTCATCATTTCTAATAAATTTCTTCAATCCGCGGAAGATTGTCTGTCAGCAGTGCTGCTGAAATCTGTACTTGACAAATATCCGTTTCATTTTTTCTCCTGCCAATTGAAGAAACCTCTTCAGATTCAATAATTTTTTCCCGCTTCTTGATATTTCCGGGAAGTATTCACGTAAATGTAACGTTTCCAAGGAAAACGGAAAATGTTCTTTTGAAAATGAGGAATAAATTAAGGTATAAATACGAGATTTTCTGAGGGTGTATATATAAATATGTGGCGTATTATGTATGTACAGTAATCCCCCCTAAAACACGGTAGATTCTTTCCGCGTTAAAGGAAAACGCGTTGTAGGAGTATTCTTGTATAACGCGCTTTATGATCCCGTATAACGCGTTATGTAAAAATTACGATTATGTATAAAATACGATTCAAGTAAATCGAATATTAAGGAAACACTAAATACGTGCGAAATATGCGCATCTTATTAAAATCAAACTAAGAACATTTTAAATAAAACACTTACACATATGTAACTAAAAAGCAGTTAATTAAAAAAAAATTACATAATTCCAAAAATAGTTATGTTACATGTTTATTCACTTTCGGAGCTATCTAAAATCACGTTCCGCCGACATCTTTTTTTAATAAAATCTTAATAGTAATAATATTTCACAATTTGATGCTTTGTTATTATCTTTACTTAAGAGCATATCTTCTTGTTCGTCTATATTAATTGAAATTTCACTATCTAATGATTCTTTGTTTTCTACTTTATGTTTTTTCTGAATTTTTACATATGGTGCAAGACAGTATTGAAGATTTATTTTAAATTCACTAGATCGTCCCGATGAAGAATCACAATTCGTAACAAGTACATATAACGTATGAAATCCCCGCCTTATACGGGGAAAAACACGTGTTATACGAGGGACATGAAATTGCGTAATATGAAAACTGCATTATAAGAGTACCGTGTTATAGGGGGAATACTGTATACGGCGTTTTAGTATAACAGATGGATAAACTTTAAAAGATGACAGTATTCATCCAGACAAAGCCGGCCAGCTTGTAAGATGAATAAAGCACCATACTAGGGCGTCGAGTTCAACTCCCGGCGGTCGGGTTCCGATCCTCGAATGGGCGTGGCTGTCATTTGCCCGTCCCTTCATAGGAGGGCGACATTGGTCCACCTACAAGGTGCCCCCATAATAAAATACCAACAAATCCGGCCTTAGTAGTGGACAGTGCCTATAAGGCAAAAGGCCCGCCATTGGAAAAAAAAAAAAAATCCACAGAAACAACTTTCACCAAATTGTGCACGGTCAGAAAATTAAAATGCAAAAGCTCTAAACTATATCTGCATAGTTATTTCCCAGGTTATTGGGTGGTGGTTTCACCTTAGAACAAAACGTAATCTACTTAGGAGTATATATTTCTGATAAAATATTTTTTTTCTAAACGCATTATAAGCAAAGTGCATGAAAAATGATTCCAAAAATAAACATATTATTTTATTTTTTCTTATTTCCATATCCATATACATCCATTTTAAAGTTTAAAAAATATACTTTACTCAAGATATGCGTGTTTGCTGTTAGAACTGTATTAAGTGCTTATTTTTCAGGGAAATTAAAAAAAAAATTAAATAATTTATGATGTATTTACGAATGACCTAACAATTATCAAAAATTACCTAACAACATTTTTTAAAACTTTTTCGTTTGTTACTTCTTGATAGGTAATTAATTTTTCTCACACAATCAGTCTTCGTAAAACTTGCATTTCAAAATGTATATATATATATATATATATATATATATATTGTTTTTTAATTTGTTTTTTATTTTCAATGCAGCAGGCGATTACAGACATTATCCTTACGCCGTACAGAGATCAGAGAAACAATACAAACTAAGAATATTTAAAACATTAAAAGCACTAAAAACAAAAAATAAGGCATTATATATATATATATATATGTATATATATATATATATATATATATATATATATATATATATATATATATATATATATATATATTGTTTTGTTTAAATGTTTCGTTTTCCTTTAACGCGATTTATTCACGACAATAAAATTAAATATGAGTTTTGAGCGAATGTGCTAAGAGCCTTTTGAAACATAATCTTTTTTTTCTGGAAACTGCGTTGATGCATAATGTTTATTTCATTAGGTTTTAAGTACTTCGGAGAATGTTACAAACAAATACATGGTTATTTTTCCAATTACAGAAAATTCCAGGAAAATACATGTATAATTTTAAGTCCTGTAAGAAACGGTTTGCAAATTTGTTTCTCAGTCTTTATAAACTATACGTGTTATTCTACAAAAGTATTAGTTACTAAACAAGAAAAAGGGTAGGAAAATAAAAAAAAAGAATAGCAATGTAACAGTTGACATAATAAGTCTACAAAATTTGAGTCATGAAATTATGTTAAAAATATAATAGCTGATTTTTCTATTGTTTGCAGCACTAATTTCAAAGATAGCATTTAGGCATTTATTTTCATCAGTAATGAAAGACTTTTTCACGAAATAAGCTTCAGTATATAGGTAAGAAGAATATCTGGTGAAATATATACATTCCGTTGAAACATAGATATATATATTTATTTTTTATTTTGCAAAAAATATATTTTTAACCTATTTTAACAGCATGCAGACATTCTGTGTACATCTTTCGCCGTCATACTGACGTTCCACTTACCTTGATATTTCGTTTAATGGTTTTTTTTCACAGATAGTTCCTCCTGAGAACGAATTGACATACAAGACAACAATTCTTCTGAAGCAGTAAATACTCAATATTTTATCTAACAAAATTGGTGGCCAGATAAAATGAATATTGAGTGAACCGTTTTATACAAGACATTCATTTCCACTGCAAGCAAAACACATATCTTTTATGCAAAATGAGACTTAGGAAATTTCGTGCAGTTGAAGTAATGTGTTTTCCATAGCGTGATGTGAATTTAGTGAACTAGGTATTAGCACCTTCTCAATATGAAACCATACTCCTCCCTGAAATAGTCTTTACAAAATACCTTGGTTATAGCGGAAAATTATAGTAGCATTATTACTTGTAATGTATTTTTATAGGTAAAAAAAAAAAACACTCTTTATTCAATATTTTGTTTGACTGTTTCACTAAAATAATTTATGTTAAAAAATCGTATTCATTAAATTTCGGCGCGCATAGACCGTTAATTAAGATAACGGGACTAATGCCCACATATCAAAATGAAACATAATACTTACTGTGAACGGTAAGCCTTACAACTGTGCTGAGGCCTTCACCTACGCCGTTGTTGGCTTCACATAGATAATATCCTTCATCCGATAGCTCTACGCTTGGAAAATTCAGTGATCCGTTCACTAGTATATGTACGTGGGAGCTGCTCACGATTGTTTTAAATTGCTCAGGAGGATGTCCTGTAAATATACACGATTGCAAACAGTAAGTAGTAATACTATTTAAAAGTATAGAAACATATTTAATCGTTTAAATCTGCAGGACGGTAAACGCAGAATATATAACATATTTAACTATACCCAACGAAATCATATATATAATGTTTACATTCAATCTTATAACCCATTTATGCCTAGTGTCCCTTTTTTGGGACGGCATTTTCGCTATTAGTCGAAAACGGTATTTATTTTTCCTAGCCTTTATTCATGAGTATTGAGCCTCAACTCTACAAAATATTTTAACATGACCCAGTAGGATGTTGATATTTCGATTTTTATTCATAAAGATTTTAAAAGAAGTTATCCCTTGTTCAAGAAGTTGACATCAGAAATTTATCTACTATTTCTATTATCAGTGAAAATCGAAGAAAGTCGCAAAAATATCCAGGCACAAATGGGTTAATATAGGAATGAAATAAACTAGTTCAGAATCATCGTTCATGGCTCAGTAAGTACGATTTGATTACATTTGCGACCTTCTGAAACATTAATTCCATGTGTAGCTTATTATGCATGGTGTCAAGGACTTCTTGCATAAACTTAAACGAAGGTGTGGAACAGCGCAGGCAACCGCAATTGCATGGGAAAATTTGGACGGAATTGAATACATGTCATTGTATGTGAATGGAGAAGGTAATTACTTGTGGCCTCTTAGTTATAGGCGCTGCCTGCGTGCACCCAGCAGATATGGTTTCTGGAACGCCGAATTTATGTATAACTATTTTGTCAGTAACTAAATCAATGGAAATGAACGTGTTTCTTTTCGGTGGTACGCGGAAATATTTTCGATGACTCACACATCAAACCGCAAATATCTTACCTTCCTTCAGTATGTTACTATGGAGATACTTAACATTGGTATAATTTCTTTTTCAAAGAAGAATTTTAATTCAAAGAGGATTAATTCATACAGTTGGTGAATAAATTTAACCCATTTATGCCTAGCGTCCCTTTTTTGGGACGGCATTATCGCTATCAGTCGAAAACGTTATTTATTTTTCCTAGCCTTTATTCACGAGTATTGAACCTCAACTCCACAAAATATTTTTACATGAACTAGTAGGATGTTGACACTTCAATTTTTATACCTAAAGATTTTAAAAGAAATCATCCCTTGTTCAAGATGTCGACATCAGAAATTTATCCATTACTGCTGATATTAGCGAAAATCGAAGAAAGTCGCAAAAATATCTAGGCACAAATGGGTTAATTATTTACAGCGTATAAAACTGGCAGCAGTGCAATCGTTCATGAAATATCTCAATTATTAGAAATCGTTTATTTTTTTTATAACTTTATCAATATTACTTTTTAAACTATTTTTTACACTTTACTTTTTTACTTAATTATGTAGAGAGATAAGGAAATTTGAGAAAATCCAAAATTTTATTTATTTTTCAAGTTCTGAACCTGCTTTGTTGATTTTCAGCAAACCGTAAACATACCGAATAATAACCTTCACACCATATTCCTTCGAAGAACTTTGGAACACCAAACAAAATGAAATTTAATATCATTGAACATGAGGGACATGATTTGTAACATTTTTAAAAGTGGCATATATATGTGTTGCGGTAGGCCCTATGAAAGGTTTGTTGAATTGATTGACAAGCAAACGCAGATTACTAGAACATGAAATGCCAATCACCTGTTGCTTTCTTCCACCTTATGTGAGGGTGTGGAACACCATCCGCTTGGCAACTAATTTTTGCTGGACGGCCAGACACAGCTGCGATATCGCTTGGTTCAAGGATCCACCGTGGAGGAACTGTAAAAGAAAAATCAAATCAATATTCAAAATGCTTGAGACTCTTTTTTTTTATACAGGAGGGTACTTCCCGATTAAGCATTGCCCTTCTGTTTACAAAATGGCCACAATAACTGTCCGAAGTTATTGTGGCTATCTTATTATGGAGGTTCCCACTGGATGGTCAGCGTTACCCCTATGGAGGAACGGAAGATCTAACATCCAGTCTTCAATTACATAAATAACCGAATATAAACTACAAATCTCACAAAATGTGTGAGAAAAAAGACTGTTTAAAATAATTGGTGTTATATTTGAAACTAAAATCACTACCTCACGATAATATTTCTAAAAGTGTGGGTTAACCTAGTTTCAGTAGCCGGTTGACGAATGTACATTTATTTAAATGATATTTCTGAGAAAATATCAGTGTATTTTTTACTTTAAATATACACACATATATATATATATATATATTTATATATGTCAAGGCCAGGCCCGCAAAGCCCTCGCGAATGACGAAACACCATTGACTCAACATCCACCAGTTCCAAAGCGACAGACAACCCGGAAAGGCCTCAGTAGCTTTCCCCCCTGATTAATAAAATGAAGACGACCTCAACACGAAAGAACTCTCACCCCTTTTTCTAGGAATAGACATTCGAGAGAGAGCTGCGGTCCCAAGCAGTTGATTGCAGTATGCTTATGTACGACGACATAAAAAACGACGAATAATGTAAATTCGATCATGTATATTACTTTTAAATATAATTTTTTTATATTAACTGAAATAGTAATTATTCATCCCTAGATACCAGCCTAATACTCTCTCTTTTAATATATATATATATATATATATATATACATATATATAAATACATGGTGGTCTAAAAGAAACTTCCCCTATTCCCTATATATAGTGTTTCCCGCGATTTGGACGTACCTAAAACCACAGTTCTCCAAATTCTGCGCTCTGTTCCGCGAATGTATCCTTATCGATTCCAGCGTTTCCAGGCGTTGGCACACGGAGACAACCAACAGCGTGTCGACTTTGCGATTTTTTTTTCTAATCAGATATGATGGAGAGAGCAGGTGGCAGCTGCGGATATTATGGACGGACGAGGACTCATTTCACCCTGACAAAGAACGCAAACTCAAGGAACTGCGTGCATTGGACGGTGTAGTACCAGTGCCTTTATACCACAGACACGTGACTGTGTGGTGCGGCGTCGCAAGGACATTCAGTCTGGGTTCTTACTTCTTTGAAGAAGTCACATCCAGTGTTATGCAAACGTGCTCCGTCACAGTTGCTCGGTATAAAGCAATGTTGGAGAATTACGTAATTCCAGAATTGCAGCAGCGAAATGTCACTAATGACATTGTATGGATGGCGCTCGTAAACACATTGCTAGAAGTGTTCGACAAGTATTAGACAGTGCTAGATGTGTTGGACACAACAGCACTTTGGTGATAGAGTCATCGCGTGTACCTTTGCAGTTTCGGGGAGTAATCTGAAATCAAAGGTGCACACATAAAATCCCCGGAATTTGTCAGACTTGAAAAATGCCATAAAACGGGAAGTTCTAGAAATTCCTCCTGCCATGATATGTTCGGCATTGTTATCGACAATCTCCAGCATGCAAAGCGTTATCTTTTACGAAGGTGGCCACGTTGTAATTCGAATAAAAGTATTTTCCCCCCTCTCCTCTCTGATGTTATTATTAGTTCTTTACGATGCTCTTCTTTGCAATTTTTACGCCGCCAATTTGCTCCATACGTGTCTCGTTCCAACGCCATTTAAGGTTTTTGCATGCTCGGATCAATTTCCGCACGAAAGAAGCGGGTGTTGCCATTCGCAAATTTCAAAATTTTGTCTCTGTAACCGTAACTGCGAGAGGTTTCTTGTTGGATCTTGTATCTTATTCTTGGCATGGGTGTTAACTAGTCCGTCCCTTCATAGGGGGTAGTGCTGTCCGCCCACTGGGTGCTCCCATAATAAAATGGACAGTAACTCGGGCCTTTGTAGTGGCGAATGCTTGATGAGCAAGTGCCCACCCATTGGGAAAAAAAAAGTTCATTATTTGGATGTAACGAAAACCACAAGTTTCGTTCTCCAAATTCTACACTCTGTTCTGCGAAAGCTATCTGAATGTATATTTAATTAAAAAATTGTATGCAATCGGATATTTCTTAAAGTTTCCACGAGATTGTAAACGCGTTCCACAGCAATATCTTAAACGTGATCATACACACTTACAGTGAGAATACATCCTTAAGATTACTAAACATTCGCTGTAAAAAGCCCATTTGAACATAATTTTTCAAAACCGAAGAGCTTTAATGAAACTTATATTGCTTTGTCCATCGGGACTCTAAATAGCTTAAAACGGTTATCCAGATACCATTCACAGTTGAATTTTACGGTGCCGTTAAAGCGACTTTGGAGCTAAAAGGAGGGGAAGATGTATTTGTTCAGAAATATATTCCTGCAATCACTAATTATGTGACATTAATTTTATAAATGTTGTCGTGATGCACAAACGCAAACACGCAATAAATATAAAATCATTCAATATTTCTCTAACTTTCAGAATACCTTTAAAAATGCAAATTTTGATATATTCGAATAATAATGATTGTGGAATATTTTATTCCAGAATTCGATAAGCTACCCTCAATCAATATTATCACTGGGAATTATACACGGGGTTGTGATTTTTCCTTTCCAAACAAATACTTTACCTTTTTTTGCAAGCGTACATCGGAACATGTGAGAAATATTAAATGAATAATTAATTTTTTTTTTCCGTTGTAAAACACGTCATACTTAGTGATCTCTGTTTTAGTAGTGTTTGCATTCTATTACTACTTGCATGTTAGACATTTCTTAATGTTCTTCGTATCTGTCTCCTAAATTTCAGCAGAAAATGTCGGTATGAATTTCATTCCATAAGAACTATATTTGAAAGGAAAACAGGTTTTAGGAAGATGGGAGACATTGCACCTTATCTAACTTTTATATGTATATATATATACTATTAATTTCCATGAATTCTTTTTATTTTTACCTAATTTAGGGCAAACAAGATATTACTGCATCTCCTATGCATTTCTCTACAAATTAGCACATACTTTTACTTGAAAATTAAATATAAATTTTGGCAGCAAATTGTTAAGTCTAATCATTTTAACTTGGAAAATATATCGGGTATGTGTGGCAAGATATTTCAACAGTGCAAATGGAAAACTAGCCTCGTCGCCATATTGGAACTTTTACGCTACCTGAATGAGTAGTAGTGCAAATTGTTTGCAAAGCAAACGCATAGATATGTGAAGAAAGAAAAGCACTTTTTAGTACATGTGATGTTAAAATATTAATTCTAGTACGTTTATCGTTCTAGGGTGCTATTTTGTTCAGTCCCAGAATTTTGTCCACGCAATTTTGTAGACAGTTTTTGTAGATATGAACTGTCACGATGAAGATCTTTTCAAAGTGTTTGCCAGATAACCTGAAGGGAGGGGGGGGGGCGTTAATAAAATGTTGAAAGTCGCACAAGGTGTGCAATTTTTGATAATGGATCGCTAAGTTTGGTGGCAAAACGCGACAAATTATTACAAATATATTACGAGTACAGTTAGAAAATACCCGGCGAAGATTATAAAATAGTTTTGGCAGGCGATTTTTATATAAATTTCAATTCCGAAGAACTGTTTTATGGAACATAGAAGACAAATACAGTACAGTCATACATTATGATACACTTTCCAAATAGTATTTATAAAGGTGAAGAATAGTTTGACTATGCCTGGCAAAAATTGTTAAACAGTTTTGGCAGGCGATTTTAATATAGATTTCAATACCGAAGAAGTGGCTTATACAACAAGGAAGGAAAACACAGCACTATCGATTATGATATGCTTTTCAAACTGTAAATAAAATGGTAGAGGATAGTTGGATTATGCTTGGACAAGGTTGTAAAAAAGTTTTAGTACTTGATTTCAAGATAGATTTCGGTTCCAAAGATGCGTTCTATTAAACAACAAAGGCGGAACAACATAGACGGAATTTCTGCACGGCATTAATCTTGTGATCACTAATCCAAAAATTTCATGAGGGGGGGGTTATATACCCCGATATCCCCCCCCCCCCCACCTGGCTATGCCCTTGTATAGTTGGAATATGCCAGGCGGAGATTGTAAACAGCTTTAGTAGGCGATTTTAAGATAGATTTCGATTCCAAAGATGAGTTTTATGGAGGAAGTAATTAAAATATGCGCACTCATGAATAATGATGCAATCTCCAAGTTAATGGAATAAGGAAGAAAAACAGAGATGGCGCATAAGTTATGATACGATTTTAATATGTGGCACTTTACTGCGTATTTAAAATTTGAAAGTGTTTCGGATTTTCTTGCTTTTTCTTCTTCTTCTTCTTCTTCTTCTTATTATTATTATTATTATTATAATCTTTTTCAGCTAATACCTGAAAGTTTTCACACTGCTGAAAAATGGAGAAAACAAATTATCTGACTATTTGACTACAGCTACTGAACTAAAACTATAAACGCAGATTATGTGCTTTGCGTTAATATATCTGACATTTTGCTCTCCGGCATCCTCCGAGCAGCTCAGCACATTTCAAAACTAAAGCGAGTTGTGAAAACAGGCTCTAATTGAAAAAAAATGCTCTCCTCTCCTGAAAACACAATCATTTCAATAAATACATGCAGAATAATTTTATCCATGAATGAAAAATAGTATAAGTCATTTTTTTTCCAAGTCTTCTTAATCCTCTAATGCCCATTATAAGAAATTCCCAAGCAGAAGCATTCTTTTTCATTGAAATGGTGCTGTTTGAAGTAAAATAAAGTAAATATACTAAAATATTGTGAAAAAAATATTCTTTATGTGTTCTTTCAATGGTTGTACCATGATTTTAAATCTCTTCTAAACTTTAAAAATGACACTCTTTAAAAAGATATTTGTATCTAATGAAAAAGCGTATATTTTCTTGCATATAAATAACAATTCCTAACTTCTTCTTCATATTAATATATTATTAAAATAGTAAAAGACAAATTTCTTATCCTTTCATTATGATCATGCTTTTTTTTTTACATTATCCATGTTGCCTCTAAAATAATTTTCATCCATTAGTGATGGCATCTCTGGACTAAAATTAATACCGTTATTATTGGACCGTGCAATTAATGGTTTTATCACTTCAAAATTACATTTCGAAAAATTTTCCTGTAAAAAATAGAGAATAAAGTATGGTACTATGTGTGCTACCATTACATTAGGTGGTCAATCATTACATAAACTGAAATCAGATCGTGAATTTAACATAAAAATCCTGCTTACACAATCAAAAGTTTCAAATACTCATATTTTTCTTTATTTTCTAATTTACATAAATAATATACATTTTAGTCGCTCAAAAGCTCAATATGTAAAACAAGTATCTAAATCTTTGTTTCGAAACGTCGGATTATTACGAAGTATTGAAACTTTAAATGCTTATGTAAATTTAAATAAAGAGGTGTAGTATGTTTTAACCCTTGCGTCAATGACCGGGTACCAGGGTACTTTTAAAGTTGGGGTCATGGATTTTTAATCATTTCTAATTAATTCTAATTAAAATTTATTTTAATCCGCATGATTTACATGAATCAGAACAAAACATATCACTTTAACCTCTTTTGGGAAAAAAAAATTATTGTTCGGTTTTAGTGCGTTATGCTTTATCATTGCTCTATATTCAGGGTACTAAGGTATCCATTACTGTCTCTCCTGCACCTATCGACTGAAAACAATTATTACGTCAAATATAATCAAATATAATAATAATAATTCTTATTATGAATTATTTATTTTTCTTTTAAATATTTATTATTATTATTATTATTAGTCATTCGAGTGTGGCAGAAAGTCATTACTTGATTAAAAATTGGTAAGAGTTAATGAAGCAAACGGGGAACATAGATATTCTATCTGAGTACCGCAGTACGCGGTTTATTAAAGTACGGTAAGCGTTTGGCAATTAACGCTAGGATTAAAAAAGTCCTAGAGGATTTTACTTGATTAGTTCTACTATACTCAACATATTACTTTTCACCAAACGATCTTTATATTTGTAAAGCTAAACACGAGAACTTCAGTTTATATTAAAATGTAATAAACGTAAAGTATAATATTCATATTTTTAATAAGTTTTTCCGATCATTTTATTATGAAGAATGTTATAATAAAAGTATTTTCCGCAACTTTCAACCCGATATCCCTCGCTTGGGTTTTTGTGTACACCGCAAAAACGAAATGCATAAAACATAGGCGCGTGCTATCTCCTGTTAAATGCCTTGGCAGTACTATCCGCTCTTATATTAAACGAGGAATGTTTGTGTGTGTGTGGGTGTGTGTGTGTATGTCCGAACGATCTCGAAAACTGCTCTAAGGATTCTTTTTAAATTTCGTACCTGGGGATTTTTTGGGCCCCTGAAACGATTGAGCTAGGTCAATTGATTGAAAAATCTCTAAAAAGCTCAAAATTTAAAATTTAAAATTTTTGGACGGTAGCGCCATCTATTGAGCATTTGAAAAACACACTTGATGCAATCTTCCTAAAAGGGACGCTCAAATAAGTTTGGGGCGGATTAAAAATTACACGCCATCGATATATAATAGTAAAAATTAATTTCGCAAAGAAATAGAATAAATGGAACTTGATATTCAGTACACAGACAAATAAATATTTTAGAAACTAGATATATTACACCATTCAGCTACATAAATTTGTTTAGAATTAAAAAGTTATTTTTATTTCAAAATATCGTCCTGGCAACCAGCGAAAGAAAAAGAAAAAAGAGTCTTCGTTGCCATCCCCGCAAGCACCTTGATGTAATATACGTAAATAATTTAATTATTCTTAATTCATAGTTATTAATACAAAACTATTCGTAAATCTTATATGAAAAATTGCCTGAATTTATTACAATTATCCTTTTGTAACTAACGTAAAGCTAAATGTATTTTCGCGTATATTCTAAAACAATAAATATTTTTCATGTATTTTATTGATCCATATGATGCGAATTTCAAAAGTGCATAAAAGTTTCAGCTTAGCCGAATAATTTAAATGAAAATGACACCCTTTTCAGTCATTCACAGTAAGAAAAAAGATCCTGTGACGTAACATGAAAATTCCTTTTTTTTTTTTTTTTTTTTAAATAACGGCACTAGGTCGAATTCTATTTTAACTGCCTTATTCCGCCAACTTTACGATAAATATTTAAATGTAGTTACCCTGACGATTTTTTTTTTCTTTTTTTTTTTAATGGGTCAACCGTTTATAATGAAACGATGTTCGAAACTACGATGAAAAAATGATACGATCGATTCCTAAATTGGGCTCGCAGCCGATATTCAAATTAATTTTGCAGATGATCAGCCATCAGTTTAGTTTTCATTCACTTCAGTTGATGATTTCAACTCATTTATTTTACAATCGTATGGACAACCTTTTAAAATTTGCGGGCAGAACTTTACGATAGTGGCCTACTGGGCCTGACTTCAGGATGTTAGCGATATCGCGGGCCGTATAATTCGGATTTATATGGAAGTTTGAATGTTTTATATAGGTTTTATACAGGGTTTTGACTTGTTCTGAGGGCTGGTCCAAAAGCCATGGCGGGCCCCATCCGGCCGCAGGCTGGGAGTTGTCCATATGTGGAAGCAGTAAATTGGGAGGCTGAAATCTGGTTACTAAGATTTTTTCTAATAAATTTTCAATTCTTATTTAGACGTGGATTAGACTGTGTTGTTTTGTGTTGTGTACTATCATTAAACTAAAGGATAAAGCCCTTTGTGGAGACAATTACAGCGGGCGATAGAATGTCTACACTCAGAATATTTAATATTTACCCACTTAAAATCAAATAACTTCATATTCAATTTTTATTATACATCGACATTCGAATTGTATAATCTGCAGAGACATTTCGTATTCGAAACATTTCGTTTTGTATCAACATCTTCTCCTATATCCATGCTTAATGCGTAGAAAACGGTTTTATTTTTGAAAAAAAGTTAAACTGAGTAGTAATTTAGAAAAGCTATCTTAAGCGAATTGGAATCGTAATTTTTCCTCCAAAGCCTGATAACCGTGATTTCAATGTAACTTCAATGTCACTTGCAATAGATAATTCTTACACTCAAATGATTAGCTTTTTTTATTCTCTTAAATGAAATAGAGCTAAAAATACAAAAAAAAAACGCTTAAAAATCAGGGAACGGGCGGATTATCAGATCTTTTCTTTCTTTCTTTTTCTTTTTTTTTTTTTTTTTTACATAATTATGATAATTTTCAGGCTGATCGCACCAACGAACCGTGTAAATTTTAAGTTATTAGACAATACATTTTTAATCTGTTTGGATGGTAAAAGTTTTATTTTGAGTGGTTGAACTCGAATTGTGACAGAGTCTAGGATCAGCGTAACTATATAGGAGCGATGTATTTTTGATTTATTCGAAGTTAGAAGTTCATTTTCTTGAGTCCATCCGTTTGTTCTATTATTGTCAACGTTTAAGTAGTTGTTAGGGTTATTATAAAAGAATATTTTTGATCTATTCTGTTTTTGATTTCATGATTTCGAAGTGTCCTTTTATACTAATAATTTAAATTGCGTTACACTTTTTATTTTCTTAAGCGCGAGTTTATAAAATAAAATTATGTTTAAAGCATATTTATGTAAGATTATACTTTTATGGCATCTACATTTATGTATCTATAAGATTGAATTTACGTTTGTAGAATTTGTTTATGCATGATGTATTTTCTTTGAATTAGAAAAAAATAAGTATTTTATGTTTGAATTGAAGCACTATAAATTAAAAATGTGTGAACGTGCAGTTCAAACACAAGCAGATGAAACAGATGATTAGTATTTGGAAGGAGAACGACATGGAACAGCTAGACGTCGACAAATACTTCGGATAAACAGTCTAAGTATCTACAAAGCTGCCACAAATATGGGTACTTATTATCACAGTTTAAAACTTTTTAACATGGATTGCATTCACCCTGGAGCTTTGCATTTTTATGAAGAGTAAAAACAAAAATTAACCGAAACCATTTTGGGGACTGTAAGATTGATGTAGGACATTCCGAATTTCCTAATGAATGGGTGTGGTTGTTTCTTCGATGTCACCCACATTTCAAAGAATTCGAAATTTGAAAGCATACTTTACAATGGCTTTGTTCACAGTATATGACGAGTGAAACTATTAACGATTTTGGTGTGTACTGCTACGTTGCGAACAGTGTATAACAGACTTGATGAATTTTTTTTATAAACTCATTCATCTGACAGTTCAAGCAACTCAAATTCTTGATGCTGACTTTGAACGTCCTCAATATGGATAGATATATTTCTGAAGTAATGAAGACGCTGTTAGTGAATGCATCGCCCAAGATCTTCGCTGATACCCTCGTTGATCTGCTACAGAAGGAAAGGAGGCACCTTACGTTAAACTACTTTTTCCTGAACTCTGATGGCACCGACCATCGAATATTTAGCATCCCTCTTCAAAACAAAGTATATGCCATTGTAACATTGAATGCCGACCAAAGATTACCTGATAATGTATGAGTGATCCGACAGCGATGAAAATCTTTGGCAACCATGAAGATTTTTGATACGTGCCAAGGCATTTACGTATTCATTATTTTACACTTAAGGAGCCTTTAGATTCTGAGCATGGCTCGGTAACCTGGTACTATATTTATTAATTCTTGTAAAAAAATTCACAAAATTAATTCAACCCCCTAAAATATATTATAGTGCAGAATAGTGAAGTTACTTTTAATACTCTTAACTTGAGCACCGTACTTTAATTATCAGAAGGCACTAGAAACTTAACTCCCACATGTGTGATATGATATCTTAAATTTCAAATGTGCTAGAATTAATATCCTTCGCACCTTTCACTGTCAGCGTGGCACTGTACGATCCTGTAGCAACATCATTTGTAGCTGTGCACGTGTAGTTCCCATTATGCTTGTAATCCAGAGCTTTGATTGTCAGCGTCGAAACATAGCCTTCCTGCGCGTACAAGATTGTAGCGTCTAATTCATCTTCTGCCAAGATCTGTCCGTCTTTAAGCCATCGCGTTGATAGCGGCCCGTCCCCGGCATCTACGATGCAAGTCACCGCCGTGAGCATTCCTTCGTGAAGATTATCTTTGAAGCTGAAGCTGGCGACTTTGGGACCGGCTGAAATTGAGGAAAACATTCTGTTAAAACGCATCTAAAGAAGCTGTTTCGAGTTTCGTAATTAAATTTAAATATTCTCTAGCGAGCAGGGAATGTACGGGGAATTAGATATCCACCTACATAGAATTTTGCGCTGTCTTTTCAGAAAACGAATACATTTATTAATTTATTTCTTATAATGCCAACATTAATTAGATTTTACTAATTGTTTTGTTCTTAAATTACTAGTTACTAGAAGGGTTACATGCATACAAATATATTGTGGGCAACTATAAGAGTATTTCTAAGGAGAAGGAACGTGTGTTCTCAAATGTTTTAACCCTTTTATGCCTAGCGTCCCTTTTTTGGGACGGCATTTACGCTATCAGTCGAAAACGTTATTTATTTTTCCTAGGCTTTATTCGCGAGTATTAAACCTCAATTCCACAAAACATTTTAATATGGCCAAGTAGGATGTTGACATTTCAATTTTTATACGTAATGATTTTAAATGAAATCATCCCTTGTTCAGAAAGTTTACATCAGAAATTTATCAATTACTGCTGGTGTTAGCAAAAATCGAAGAAAGTCGCAAAAATATCCAGGAACGAATGGGTTAATACTAAAATAATACAAAAAGTTCAGTACGCTATGAATAATTCTCACTACAGTGCGGGCGGGGTCGATTCCTTATCTGCTAGTCCCCGTCTATAATAGAGTTCATGGGAGTCCATAATTTTTTATCGAGATTCTTAATATGACAAGAAATTTAATCTACATAGCGTGTTGTACTCTTTCCTTTCAGCAACCGGTTTTACGAAGAAATACTAGAGTGAAGAATACTGTTTGAAGATATATTCATATTATCTTAAGTAGATTTTTTATATTATAAGAGAATTTTATTTTTCTGATGTAAATAAATTTTCTGCAAATTAGTAGGCAAAGTATGGAGTTTTTTTTAAAGAAAATGTATTAGATTATTTAAATGTTATGTAGATGCATGCTGCCCTTAAAAAGGATGGATCCATGAATCAATGTACAACACTAACATTCGACGAAATTATTTTATTTGTTCTAAGAACTGGAATGTCACTCGAATGCTAAAGATTTCAATCAACGGGATGCTTTTTAGTCATTTTTAGATCCATTTCACATCACTGGAGGTTTTTAAGCAGTTCAAGATAGATTTTTTAAGAAATATGTATTTCACGTTTCTGCTCTAAATTTAATATCTTTTACACTTTCTAATTTCCCTTTCTGCTGTTTATATATATTTTTTATTTTAAATTAAGTCACTTTTGATTTCGCTGTTGGTTCCATCATTTTATTTAACCGTAAAGCCCCTCTATGTTTACCTTGTTTCTGAAAATACAAGTTCTATGTCGAGTGTTTCCAAATCTTAGTCCACGATAAAAAAAATTACAATAAATTTAAAAAGTATGTTATCAAGATGTTATCAAGAAAATATGTGAATTTTAAGCTAGTTCCTGGCTTTGCACGAACTTTGCTCAAGCCGACGTACCGTTCTGGCGTATACCCAGAGTATGTACCCCCCATTTTTTTTAATGTACACGCAGTCTTTCCCAAAATATTTTGAATGAGCTTTCTATTTACTTTTCGACTGATTTGATTGCAGTACTATGCAGTCTTACATTATTATCTAGGAATTGTTATTTCTGAATGGTGCTATATTTTTAAAATGTATATCTGTGAAATGAAGATTTGCAAAATCATTTTTTTTTTTACCTTCAAAATTGGGTAAAACGGAGCTTGGGATAAAGGATTGTCACTTACACTATATGTTGTTTTTTTAAATACGATCTAAAACCTGTGTATAAGGGTGTTTGATGAAAGTAATTTTTTCCATTCGTGTGGTTAAGCGGATAAATCAAATAAATATTAAATTCACTTACTCCTTACTTGTATCCTGAAAAATCTTGAAACAGGTAAACCATGACTGGCACTCACTTCACAGCTGTATCTTCCATCATCAAGCCTCGGCTGAATTCCTTCTATTGTTAAAGTGCCATTAGGGAAAACGCGCTGCCTCTGATTAACTGGCAACAAACGCCCTTCTGCAAATGAAAGCACACATATGAATGCGAGCAGTACATACTCCTACAGCACGGGTTCATGCACGGAGAAATTCTGATCATGTTCGTATAGCACACTAGAATTGGCTCAAATAACACGGTAAAAGAATGTGACAGATGCCCACGGATGCTGATGTTAAAGATGTGATACGGCTTTTGTATATGTACAACCAAAGAGACTCGTGCAGTACGGATTCACATAACACGAGAGGTATGTGTTTTGATACACAGGGGTGTACTGTGCATTTTACTTGAGATCGCTTAGCACTCACTGCTCGTAACTAAATGAATAATTGTTGTATTGACATTTAATTTTATATTAAATTTAATTTCATTCGAAGTTTTGACACGTCCATTATAGTTTAACATTTTAATCAAGAAAACACAGTTTTGTTTGATTACAGAATTACATAAAATAGAACATAAATTTCTGGTTCCATGATCTATATACAGGGTGTCCAGCCTTAATGTGACCCAATAGCTAATTCCCGAACCGTTCGGTTTAGATATGAACTTCCAATTTAAAAAATGTTTTAAAAAGGGTAAAGAATGTTTTTGCGTGCTTTTCGAACCAAAAAACCCATTTAGAAAAAAATAACAAAAAATAAATTTTTATACGGTCCCCAGGTCCTATCACTTTTATTTAGGAAAAGATGCAGTACACAAAAACAAAGTAAACACAAAAAGTTTCATTTTATTACGATAAAAACTGACCAAGTTATGGAACTTTGAAAATCATACATTTCATCCATTTTCTCGGCCAATTTCAAGAAGCTAGTAAGGGACAGTCTCCAAAGTGAAATTAATTGGAACTCTGCCAGGAAACTTTCGCTCTTGCACGTCACTCTTATGTAAATCGTTTTTAAATTTAAAAGTACATACATTACGTTAATATTACAATAATTGAGTACTTAAGAAACAAAATGTATTCTGTGTACGTGTAAAACATAGATGAAATAAAATATTTTGGACGAAGAAAACTTTTTAAAAGCAGTTCCAAGAACTTAGACTTATTTGCCTGCGGCTTCAGACTGATTTGCTGCGATACTGATCATGGCGAACGTTAAAAATCTGTTGTGTAGTCGCTTGCAATTGCATACAGCCGTATTCTAATATTACGAATTCAAAGTATTAGTAATCAGAGTGCTAAATTAAGACAAGAATCAGTAGCTCTCAGGATGCGTATATCAGGGATTACGATATTTAAATTTTTCTGTTATCATCACAGTCATGTAGCGTAGGGTGTGGTAAGTAGTTGGAAGGCTGATTAAGCACACAGAGAAAAAAAAAATACCGCTCTCATCTAGTACGAATAGATGGTTGCTTTCTGTGACCCAAAGCTAGAACAGATCATAGAATCATCCCTCTAGGTGATACACAGAAATGATATAGGCAAAATGATCAAGAATTACTAGTCTTTTGTATTCTAGCTAATCACAGCAGAATGACTAGCGTCTGTAACGAGAAATTACCTTACAATTTTGGAGCACTAGAATTACTGTTTGTGAGTCTACTTGCTAGTGTGCGCAACGATTTAGAGATATTTTCATCTGGGTACAAGCACTAGCAAATAAAGGAGATACCTAAAAAATATGAACGTGGGTTCAATATTACCTCGTACTATGATCTGGTATTTATAAGGAGTACATAGACTCATAAATTCTAGTTCCGTCCATTATTTTCTAGATGTCAGTGGCATATTTTTTTCTCAGTGCATGTTGGTATTTCTTTTTCTTTTATACCTCTGAAAACTAATACTATAATTCTTATGAAAATAAGCATTCAAAAAACTGGTTTTATAAGATAAAATAGATAAAAACTTTGTGAAAAAAAAAACACACTTTAAAGGTTACTTCAAGGCGTAACGATCGTTTCGACCGAAAATTCGTTCGGTCTTCTTCAGACAAACCCTACCGTCAAACAGAGCAGAGGGAACTGAAAAAGATAAACAACCAAGCATGTTGCCACAAGGAAACATGAAAAGGCGGAAAAAAACCAAGGAGAGGGGAAAAACAAAGTGGGGAAGAAAATAAGGACAAACAAAGAAATAAATAAATAAATAATAAAAAGAAGCAATAAAGAACACACACAAAAAGGAAAAAGAAAAGAAAACAGAACAAACAAAAGAACATAAAACAAAGAAAACATAAAAACGCCAAAATTAATTAAATAATATTATTTTTTTTTTAATAGACAATATACAGGACTGCACAAAAACAGGACAAACAAAATAAAAGAAAAGGAAGGGGGAAAAAAAGAGGAGGGAAGGAAAAAGGTAGTAGAAGAGAAAGGGGAAAGTTAATAGAACATTACAACAACAGATTCCAAGCGGAATGAACGAAAGGAACGGAAGAACCATCGTTCACAAGACGTTCGAAGTGCTGGGCAATGTAAAAACCTTCCAAAAAATCAAGATGGGATAAAGATCGAGGAGTGCACAATATCTTAGCCTTAGAAAATTGAAACCGATGATTAGAATTCCAACAATGGGAGGCAATAGGAGATTTGAAAAGCTCATGCTTAGAAACATATTTCTCATGCTCTTTGAACCTAAATTTGAGAGCTCTTCTGGTCTAACCAATATAGCCCAAATCACAAGATCCACAAGGAATATAATAAACACCCCAACGGTTCTCAGTAGGAATAGGATCTTCAAGGGAAGAAAATTTAAGTTTATTAACAGGTTTAAAAATGACTTTGAAACCGAAATTTTTTAGAAGTTTAGAAATTTTGTAGCATAAAGGTGAAAAGAAAGGTAGTACGATTAATCCCCAATGAAAATTAATAGAAATAGTAGAAGTATTAGGCTTATTAAATTTAGAAAGAGCTTTATCAATAATAGAGGGGCACGAGAGACAGCTAAGGATTTTAAGTAACTAATCTCATTATTAAGAGATGAAGAGTCAGAGCAAATTTTGATAGCACGAAACATATAAGTGTAAAAAGCAGAAAGTTTTTGTTGGTAAGGATGATTAGATAGGGCATGAGGAGGTAAAAAGATAGAAAAGGGTTTGCGGAAAACAGACGTACAGAAACCGCCAGAATTCCTAGAAACAAGAACATCCAAAAAAAGTAAAGAATTGTTGCACTCCTCTTCTAGAGTAAACTGGATACACGGATCAACAGAATTAACAATCAAAAGTAAATTAAAATATCACAATTGGAATCCACAAGAACGAAAGTATCGTCAACATATCTGACCGAGCACGAAAAATTAAAGACCTTGAAGAGCTTCTCTTCAAAATAATGCATATAAATATCACATAAGAGAGGTGAGAGAGAATTACCCATAACAAGTCCCATAGCAAGAACCCAAGAGTCTGAACAAGATCGAACAAATTTTCTGTCGAAACGATCGTTACGCCTTAAAGTAACCTTTTATGCGTGTTTTTTCCCATTATTTATTTTACTATAATTATTACTTTCAAAATTATCAAACAACAAGAAGGACAGCGTTATTTTATATACTGTTTGTGTTTCATTTGAATAAAAGTTTGTTTTGCCGAAAACTTGAAACAAAAACAGTGATAAAGCAAAATAGAATCTGCAAGAAAGTGATGGTAATTGTATACTATAGAGAGAAACATGAGAAATTATCTCAGTAGATTTTTCAGGGTTCTAATAAAAAAATGTGTGTTTGTAATAACTCAAAATATTGTCTATATAACGTAGCTATTGTGTGTACGAATTTGAATAACATTCATCACATTTCTATGATACATTTTTTATGTGTAAGCATCTTATCTAGTTATGCATTATAATCGTTCTTCCTTTTGTCTTATTGTGGTTATGCCGCCAACCATCATAACTGCGGTATTTTTTTAAATAAAAAAAGAAAAATAATTATCATTTTTTAATGTAAAGCGAAATTGGAATTAATTAATTATGCTACACTGAATTAGTCTGCTAGAATCCTAAGAACACTTAATATATTTTTAAGTTATTAAAAATTGCATAAAATAAACGATATTATTAAAATTACTTTTTATTTTAATTTTAAGATAATACTTGTCATAGAATTTCTGGATATTTTAGAATAGATAGCATTGCGAATTCAGGAGGTCAGATATACAGAAGCAGATACAACAGGCGGAATTAGCAATTTTTAGGGGCAATATTTAAAAAAAAAACTCATTTTTTAAACACAAAAACCCCATTTGCATGTTAACTCATTTATGGCATGATTAAAAGAGTACAAAAAAAAACAAAAACAAAACAATCTTATTATTTTAAGTACTAAATAATTTTACAGTAGTATAAAATAATTTCTTTTTTTCTTAAGGTGGTACGATTCCCACTCTAGTAAAGCTTCTTTAATCTAAAAATGGTAGAAATGTCCTAGATTAAACTATATCGAATTTTCAAATCTAAAAGTAGAAGAGATTTTCGTTTAATTTAATTTTACTATCCCCCGACATTAATTTAAAAATTCTAGGATTTAAAAGACAGTCTGCAAATTTTCAAGTACAATCATCAAGTTCTTTATCGTCGAATTTTGGCAAACGTCTTCTGATTTCTTCAATAAATCAGAGCGTGTTATGATCTGTGGTATAAAAGTCACTTAGATTAAGCAAAGACATCAGCCGAATCAGCAGTGTACACGTTGTGTTAACAGGTAATAAAGAACGTATGTCTCATTCTTTTAACGTGTTATTATCAGAGCCTCTTTAGCGTTTAGCGTGTTACAGGAGCAGTATCAGAATTTTATGGACATTTTATTCGAATTCGTCTTATCGTGTTACGGGGTTCTACTATATTTAGAAAATTAACCCTCCTCATTTTGGCTTATTTTTAATTCAACAAGGATAAGAGTATTAAAATATTCTTCAACTAAATGCATAAAGCTGGGAATTTTTTATACACTGTTCTATAATCAACTCAATAAATCACCATACTCTTTTATTGCTAGTTCTGAAAGTAATATTTTATATCTCTGCAGTGAGTGTAATAAAAAATAATAAAATCGTATTTTTTATTTATCTGTGTAGTGATTCTATGCCAAGCCACATCTGTAATTTATTATGAAGTATTTAATTAGTTGAACAAGTCTTGGTAAGTAAGAAATGTTTTGAATATAATTTGGAGAATGGAAGATTATCCTATACACTGTTTATTTTATTTTATGTCTTATTTGCTTCTTCTCCAAAAGAAGATTGTTTTGCCACATTTGTAATATAAATCTCGATGTACCTGCGTAGCAGAGCAAATTTGCATCAAACTTGCTGTAAGCTTGATTTATCAAGTCGATAAACTAAGCTTGATATTTCAAGCGTGTAAGCTTAATGCAAGTCAACAACAAGTGTTCAAGTTTACACTTGCCCAACTTGCATTAAGCTTGACATATCATGCTTGATTCAAACTTACTACACTCTAAAATTATTTCCTAAAGTGCGAATCTACCCTTCATGAGCCCGTGTTATAGGAAGGTCTGGATTATATCACTCAGACATTTCAGTTGTATTATGCATACAAAGAAGATGTTTTTCAATAGTAAAAATGATAACCAAAAAAGAAAGTAATGGATTACCTCTTTTCCAGGAAATTGTATCGAAAGGAAAACCACCAAAAGGGCAGTTCACACTGAACCTTGTTCCCGCCAAAGCTGTCAAATTGCTAATAGGCCGGATGAATAAAGGTCCAAATACGTTCAGTCTTTTAGAATGGAAGGCTACCCCGGCCTCGTTCATTGCTTCACATCGATAAAGTCCGCTGTCCGAAACGTCGACAGAAGTGAAATTGAGGTAGCTTATCACATCCCCAGTAGTTCCCATGTAGGTACTCACAAGAGCGCCTGGTCTTGTTGAAACAGTCCAGATGCCATCCAGTAACCATTTCATCTGGGGCGCCGGATTACCAGACGCCACGCACACCAGCGAAACGTAACTGCCTGGCCGGACTATCTTTTCAGGAAAAGACATCTTCATTTTAGGAGCAAGATCTGAAACAAAGTTGAAGAAAAATGCATGGAAATATCAGTTCAATAATTATTAATAACTGCTCAGAGATGGGCAAGTAAGTATCCGTGTTTGTTAGATCTTTTAGAAATGTAATTATTATTTAAAATTTTACAGCGTCATCATATTTGAAATAGTTTCATAGTGAAATGAATTTAATTTTATTTTTGTGCAATAAAGATGTTAAGGTGTGGGTTTTAAAAACCTTCGACCTTAACTGCCATGATCGATAGGGTGTAAAAGTGAGAGGTAGAAGTACTTCTGAACAAAATTCAGATCAGAAAAAAGGTAGTACATTGCAGTTTGCCGCCTAGGCATTAAAACCTGAACTGTGAGAGACGAAAATAACTTATTTTAATTACACTCACCTGGTAAGGAATTGACACTCAGAACTTATATGTGATAAAAGCTGAAAAGTAAAATTTTACCTAAAATTCACTAACGCAAATCAAGCAATTCAAATTTTTGAGCTTTGTTTTTATTGAGCATTATGAATGACAAAAACATTAAATAAATCTCTTGGCTAAATAGTTGTAACATTCAAATATGAGATTCCTACATGCTAAACAATTCAAAATTTCAATTCAGTTCTGATACCTGACACTAACATAGGAATGAAAATAATGAAGCTGAAAGTCAGTGCACCTTCAAGCAAAAGTCATAATACTCAAACATTCATTTGTGCACTGTGATAATTGAAAATCATTAAAATTGTCCCAAACTGAATTACGTTAAAAGTCTGGTTAAGTTGAGTTTTAGAAATTAAATAATTAGTGGACTACAATGAGATTCAATTATCACACACACTGAGATAACATGCCAATTAAGATTTTCATTTCAATTTGTCCAAAGAACAGATTAGTAAAAAATTAAACTTTACTTGACTAAAGAATAAAAAAATCAATGGGCATATTATCAATTTAAAACATCAAATCGATATCATTTCAGAATTTTAAAATTAAACCAAGATACTTTAACCAGAAAATTCTGAGTATGCAATGTGACAAATCTTACATTTACAAGTATGGGATACGAAATCACTCCCAAAAATATACCAGTCATGAATTACACATAATATTTACCCAGTTCTGGAATAGCAGATTTTTTATGAAGAAATCTTAGAAATCACTGTGTTTTTGCAGCTTTCACATTATCTAGGAGCCGAATCAATTCTTGATTCTCATTAACAGTTCTTATGAGAAGTTTGTAAAAAGTCCTTTGAGCTGTACACTCCATGCGCAACAGTTTCTAAACTGCCTTGTAAAAAGCACCTTTAATGCTGCACACATAACACACAATTTTAAATACATTCACCGTGGGCGATACTACACATCATCTATGTTGATTTTGGGATTTGCAGAAATCTTCACCATATTTGACCTGCATGTCGTTGATTCGTATGTAGACACGTGACGTTCACTTTCTTTTAAGATCAGCTGGAAAAAAACACAATTTCTCTTTGAACAAACACTTCTGTAATATTGAATTGGAACAAAATTCAGGTGTGAAAATTATTTCTTGAGTTTTCCATTTAGAACTTGACAGCGAATTAGCCTGGGCTGGGGCTCCCCACGCTGCAAAATGGCTCGAAGCCTAACACTCGAATGAATGGGGAGCCCCTCCGAAAAACACACCTCTCACATAACGACTTTCTTCTTAAGTGAGTTCTTAGCGTCTCTCAACGTACTTATTTTAAAAACTGTTGCCAGACTACGCGTGAGGAAATTTTCCTCTTTCTTTCGGAGTCATTCCTTTCGACTCTGCTGATCGGAGATACGGAAAACCAGTTTCTCCTATGACGTAGTGTTTCACAGACTGGGGATGTTCGCAAGGTGCGATTGATGACGTTTAAATTTTTCTCTTGCCGTGAGTGGCAAAGAGTTGTGTTGTTTACAAACACATGTGTTGTTGATATCTGCTAATAGTGTTACATTTTTATGTAACATCCTTCCCCTCCAACGAGAGAAAAGGCGTGCCTGGGATAAATTTACACAATATGCAATATACACTATATATGAATTTGTTGTATGAAAATAAATGCAAGGTAGAAAAAGAAATTTTATATATACATATACAAATGCATTGAATTGAAACCTAATGTTAGCAAATAACATACCCCTCAAAAAAAATATGTACAATTGACTCAAGTATTCACATCAAATTCTTTCACATACACAGCAATAAGTGACTCTTGTGGCAATTCTTCCCTTGCCAAATCAGTATTTTCATGTATCAATTAGAGAAAAAAATAGCTTGATTTGGTTATGAGAAATGAAAAAGTACCAAGATGTCAAATTTTTCCTGACAGCCTATGAACATACAGAACAACTTGATTTAATTCTTCTTATTATTATTTGTTTTCTTTTTTTTTTTTAAAGAGCATGGCCATGAAATGTAAGAAAAAATTTAATTTTATGTCTTCACCAGACCGCTCTGAAGAATCCCAGCTATAGGACCAGCCTTACATAACTAGGATTGCAGTGAATTGAAGTGATCAATTTCAGATCATTGACACCCCAGAGAGCCCTGGTAAACCATAAATAAAGGGGAAAAAAATTCCTTTTACAATTTTTTTTTTTTTTTTTTTTTTTTTTTTTTGTGTTCTGATATTCAGAAAAGAGCTGTCGACTAAAATGAAGTTGTTTCATTTTGGAAGTTAGGGTTGAGAGGTTTTTGCACAAATATTTTACTGACATGGACTTTCCTTTCTCTTGGTGTTCCATTTTCAACTTTTTGAATTATTAAATTATCATTTCTTAGAATCTTTTTGACTTCCCAGGGTCCATTGTATTTCTTTTGAAGAGCACCTGGTGCTATAAATTCCTCTAAAAATACTTTGTCACCCAATTTGACATCTGGCTTTTTCCTTCCTCTTACATATTTACTATGAACTTTGAAATAATTTTCTTCATTAATTTTGACATTTTGCTGTATTTCTTTAGCTATTAGTTTTACAGTTTCTACATATTTATTAAATTCAAAGGTATATTTTGGTTCATTAAAAGCATCTATAGGCAGGTTGAGTTTGCGTCCAAAGAATATTTCAGCTGGAGAGTATTGTGTAACAGCATGTGTGGTGTTGTTGTAGTGAAGTTTAAAGAATAATAGACTGGTTGTCCAGTCACAAATTCTTTCTGAAATGGCTGCAACACTCATTTTTAAAGATTTATGTGCGCGTTCAATTAATCCATTGCTACGTGGGTGATATATCGAAGACTTTCTATGTTCAATTTTTGCTTCTTTCATAAAATTTTCAAATTCGTTTGAGCAAAAGTTTGTGCCATTGTCTGTAAGTAATATCTTCGGGATACCAAACCTTGAGAAATATTCCTGTAGATGTTTAATTATTATATTAGAAGTGAAATTTGAAATGGGAATTAATTCAAGAAAACGAGAATAATGGTCAGAAATGCTTAATATATAAAATTTTCCATCAATTGATCTTGGTAATTTTCCTACAATATCTATTGCTATCATTTCTCCTGGAGCTAGATGAGTCTTAGAAACAAACTCTGAAATGGTGTTCTTCGGCTTTGGTTTATTTTCAAGACATTTTGCACAGTTTTCACAATAATTTTTTGTGTCAGCAAACATGCCCTTCCAAAAAAAATTTTGGCTCAGCAGTTCATAAGTCCTTGCAGTGCCAAAGTGAGGAGCATGAGCTGATTCTAAGCAGGTCTTGATTAAAACTCTTGGAATTACAATTTTATTTTTTATTGACTTATCTTTTTTATGTTTATTTTTTGGTTTTAACTTAATCATTAGTAGTTGCGAATGAGAATCTATGAAATATTGCTGTTTAATTTTTTTATTATTTTCTTTAATGTCCTGAATTATTTTAGCAATTTTCTCATCTTTAAGTTGTTCTTTTAGAATGGTTTCCTTTGATAGATCAGTTTTGTTTTCAAAAATGTTTACATTATTTACGTTTAGATTTTCACTTAAAACTCTTGAAAGAAAGTCAGCTGGATTCTTAAATCCAGGTATATGTTGAATGTTGTAGTCAAATTGTTGTAAGTATAATAGCCATCTGGCCACCACTTCAGGTTGTTTCTCTAAATTGAGGTGAAAAGTTAAAGGTTTGGCATCCGTCAGTATTGTAAATTTTCTCCCAAATAATTGTTCATGAAAATGCTTGCAAGATAAATAAATTGCAAAGAGCTCTCGCCTTAAAGAAGGATACCTTGACTCTGACTCTGAAAGTTGTTTGGAAAAAAATTCAACAGGAAAAAAATGTCCATCATCTTTTTGCATAAGAATTCCACAAGCGGCAATTTTTGAGGCGTCGCACACTAAATAACATTCCCTATTTTCATCAAAATTTTTTATAGTGGGTTTACTTAAAATGATTTTTTGTATTTTATCAAAGGCCTCCTGACACTGTTCAGTCCAGACAAACGGAACGTTCTTTCTAGTTAAGTTCACGAGAGGTTCGACTATCTCTGCATAATTGAAAATTAAATGTCGAAAATAGTTCAGCATTCCTAGAAAGGTCTGTGTCTGCTTCAAATTTTTGGGAATTGGAAATTTATTGACTTTATTGATATTATCCTCAGAGGGTGAAAAGCCATCTTTATTTACTGAAAAGCCTAAGTAGTTGATTTTTGTTTTACACAATTGAATTTTATGAGGATCCAAAGTTAAGTTAAATTTTGCCAATCTGTCGAAAACTTTCTGAAGAATTATTTTTAAATGTGGAATAGTGTCAGCTGCTATTATGATGTCGTCGAGAAAAAATTGTACGTTAGGGCCTTTTAAATCATTTATACATTTTGATATTAAAGTATGAAAATAGGAAGTGCTATTTTTGCTGCCAAAAAATAATCTGGTTGGCTGAAAATTTCCTAGTTCACAACAAAATGCTAATTTTTCCCTGTCAGATTCTCTAAGTTGAATTTGGAAAAATGCAGACTTTAAATCTAAAACACAATAAAAATTTTTGCCTGAAATGTTATGTAATATGTCAGAAATTTTTGGAAGGCAAATTTTGAATGATTCAGTTATACAGTTCAGTAATCTGTAATCTACCACCATGCGAAATTTTAATTTTTCTTGCTTATTGTTTGGATTAGCTTTCTTCTTAACAAATAAAATTGGAAAATTGTATGAACTACTAGAATTTTCAATGATTCCTGCATCTAATAAATCTGCAATTTCTTTTTGTGCAAAATCTTTGGCTATTTTCGGAATAGGATATGGTTTGGTGGAGATAGGAAAGTTGTGAAGTAATTTAAATTCAGGAACTACAGCATCTGTTGAGCCTAAAGTTTTGTATGATTTGGAAAAGATTCTAAAATTTTTCATTAACATTTGAAGTATATCTTTTTTATCTGTCTCATTGAGGTGACTTAAGTCAAAATCCTCTTCTGTTAGTTCCTCCTGTCTTAATTTTAAAACTTCAGTTAAATTTAAGTTGTTTATTTGAAAGTGTTGATCCTCTGAATGCTGTATAACTGAATCCTCCTTAAAAATGTGCAAAGTCCCCATTTTAGAGTTCTTTCGAATAATAATTTTGGTATCTAAGGGATTTTCGACTATGGAGTAGATAGAGTTGTCATGCGTCAGTGTGTGCAAAGAATCTTGCATTATATATTGTAATTTAGAAGAGATAGGATTAAAAATAATTTGTGTTTCTTGCTGAAGTGACTGAGGAATGCTTAATTTAATTATATTTGTAGAATTAGGTAAAAGTGTTACATTATTTACAGATCTAGCAAAAAGTTTTTGTGAGTTCTTTAATTTTAAGTTGTTATTAAGATTAATAGAAGGGGTAGAATGTTTAAATTGAAATTCTTGATTGTTCATAATTAATTTCTCATTTGCAGTGTCCATAATAATTTTGTTTCTCTGTAAGAAGTCATAGCCAAGAATTATTTTGTAATTAGAGTTCCAGTTGTGCTGAGTCACAAAAAACTGGTTTTGAAACCAAGTGGTGTTAATTTTAAATTTAATGTTTACTGCGGAAAGATATGGTATGGTAGAAGAGCTTAAAGTGTGAATTTTGACTGATCTGGATATGTATTCTATTTTGGTGGTTTCTTTAATTAATTCCAAAGCACTAGGCTGAATGAGGCTGAGATTTGCACCTGTGTCTAGTAAACTATCAATATTGTTGCTACCAAATTTTAATTGTATGATAGGAAGATGGTTATTTTTATATTTGCACGACATGACAACTAAATCTGTATCCCTTATTGAATTTTTTTGAATTTTTCTGTTTTTTTTTTGTTTGTTTTTTTTTGGAGTTACTATTTTTTTTGTCAAATTTTTCTTTTTCTTTTTAGCATTTTTGGAAACAGAGACTTTGCTTGTAATCTTATCATGTTTATCAAAATTGTCTGACTGGGTTCTTGCTTCTGATGATGTTGAAAAATTGCAAGAACCCCATTCTAGTTTAAATTACTTCTTCGATATGGGTGTTGTCTGTTTTGTCTTCCCCTAAAGTTTGATCTAGCATTAAAATTCCCCCCAGAAGTTCTGCCTGGTCTGTGTGACTGAAAACTGTTTACGTGATTAAAAAAATTGCCTCTGTGGCTCCTAAATTGTCCTCTTTGTGGACCAAAATTCCCCCTGCGTGAATTTTGAAAATTGAAATTGCCCCTCTGAAACCTTGGATAAAATCTACATCTGATGGTTAAATGTGATTTTCCACAAATTAAGCAAAATATTTGATTGTTACCATTGTTGGCTGTTTCTTGATTGTCTGTATGTGCCGTGATGTTATTTATCGTTGTATCTGATGTCAATTTTTCCATCTTCTCCTTCAATTGTAGCATCTGCTGATTGCTCTCAATCTGACTTTGTAAGAGTGCTTGCATTTCCGTGGAAAAAGTATTATTGGCCTGGTAAGCAGGATCATTTAAGGCATTCTCAATATTTTTTGCTGTTTCAACAGCATCTTCAAATGATTTTGGATTCAATTTCTTGACCTCTATTTTAATATCTGGTCGCAGGGCATCATAAAATTTTTGTAGTTTAATTTTTTTTGCTAAATTTATTAGATCATTTGTGGAGGCATCACTTATTTCAAGATAGGCGTTAGCTTTCTCCTCAATTTTTTCCGCCAAATCACCAACAGTCTGGCCTGGCAGCTGAGTGATATTGGCAAAATTGGTTAGTTTTGTTTGAAAGGAATCACTTTTCGAAAATTTCTTGATTAGGGCATTTTTTAATTGCTGTGCATTGGTGGCCTTGCTGGCAATAGGATCATTAGCTATAAAGCTAAGCGCTTTCTCCTTGCAGTTAAGTTTAATGACTAAGAAAGTTTTGTTTTCAGGCCATTTTTCTAATGTGGCAACGTCTTCGATTTGCTTAATGAAAAAATTTATGTTCTCTTCTTTCTTACCGGAAAAGTAAGGCAAGTTACTCGCCAAACTGGTGTTAATTATGTTTTTGGCCATTGTACTTGATTGAAAGTAATAAAATGCAATGTTGAAAATTATTAAATGTAAAATATTTAAATGCCTAGCATGTGTCTAAATGCATCTGTTTAAATATAAATATGATATGAAAATAATAAATTATATATATATACACTGGTAATAACAATAAAAATATATAAATATTCACTATAAAATATACATTCTCCACCTAATTTCAAAATTTCAATATTTTTGATTTTCCTGATTTTATGTAATTTCCAGGTGAGTGTACTAAGACTTATTTGTATTCATTCTATTTATATATATATATACATATACTTTTTTTTTTTTTTTTTTTTTTTTTTGAATATTAATCCTAGAATAACCCGGTAGTTTAAAACACTCTCACGGCACCATTAAATATGTTAAGGTGTGGGTTTTAAAAACCTTCGACCTTAACTGCCATGATCGATAGGGTGTAAAATGTGAGAGGTAGAAGTACTTCTGAACAAAATTCAGATCAGAAAAAAGTAGTACATTGCAGTTTGCCGCCTAGGCATTAAAACCTGAACTGTGAGAGACGAAAATAACTTATTTTAATTACACTCACCTGGTAAGGAATTAACACTCAGAACTTATATGTGATAAAAGCTGAAAAGTAAAATTTACCTAAAATTCACTAACGCAAGTCAAGCAATTCAAATTTTTGAGCTTTGTTTTTTATTGATCATTATGAATGACAAAAACATTAAATAATTTCTTGGCTAAATAGTTGTAACATTCAAATATGAGATCCCTACATGCTAAACAATTCAAAATTTCAATTCAGTTCTGATACCTGACACTAACATAGGAATTGAAGAAAAATGAAGCTGAAAGTCAGTGCACCTTCAAGCAAAAGTCATAATACTCAAACACTCATTTGTGCACTGTGATAATTGAAAATCATTAAAATTGTCCCAAACTGAAATATGTTAAAAGTCTGGTTAAGTTGAGTTTTAGAAATTAAATAATTAGTGGACTACAATGAGATTCAATTATCACACACCGAGATAACATGCCAATTAAGATTTTCATTTCAATTTGTCCAAAGAACAGATTAGTAAAAAATTAAACTTTAGTTGACTAAAAATAAAAAAATCAATGGGCATATTATCAATTTAAAACATCAAATCGATATCATTTCAGAATTTTAAAATTAAACCAAGATACTTTAACCAGAAAATTCTGAGTATGCAATGTGACAAATCTTACATTTACAAGTATGGGATACGAAATCACTCCCAAAAATATACCAGTCATGAATTACACATAATATTTACCCAGTTCTGGAATAGCAGATTTTTTATCGAAGAAATTTTACAAATCATTGTGTCTTTGCAGCTTTCACATTATCTAGGAGCCGAATCAATTCTTGATTCTCATTAACAGTTCTTATGAGAAGTTTGTAAAAAGTCCTTTGAGCTGTACACTCCATGCGCAACAGTTTCTAAACTGCCTTGTAAAAAGCACCTTTAATGCTACACACTTAACACACAATTTTAAATACATTCACCGTGGGCGATACTACACATCATCTATGTTAATTTTTGGGATTTGCAGAAATCTTCACCATATTTGACGTGCATGTCGTTGATTTGTATGTAGACACGTGACGTTCACTTTCTTTTAAGATCAGCTGGAAAAAAACACAATTTCTCTTTGAACAAACACTTCTGTAATATTGAATTTGAATAAAATTCAGGTGTGAAAATTATTTCTTGAGTTTTCCATTTAGAACTTGACAGCGAATTAGCCTGGGCTGGGGCTCCCCACGCTGCAAAATGGCTCGAAGCCTAACACTCGAATGTATGGGGAGCCCCTCCGAAACACACACCTCTCACATAACGATTTTTTTCTTAAGTGAGTTCTTAGCGTCTCTCAACGTACTTATTTTAAAAACTGTTGCCAGACTACGCGTGAGGAAATTTTCCTCTTTCTTTCGGAGTCATTCCTTTCGACTCTGCTGATCGGAGATACGGAAAACCAGTTTCTCCTATGACGTAGTGTTTCACAGACTGGGGATGTTCGCAAGGTGCGATTGATGACGTTTAAATTTTTCTCTTGCCGTGAGTGGCAAAGAGTTGTGTTGTTTACAAACACATGTGTTGTTGATATCTGCTAATAGTGTTACATTTTTATGTAACATCCTTCCCCTCCAACGAGAGAAAAGGCGTGCCTGGGATAAATTTACACAATATGCAATATACACTATATATGAATTTGTTGTATGAAAATAAATGCAAGGTAGAAAAAGAAATTTTATATATACATATACAAATGCATTGAATTGAAACCTAATGTTAGCAAATAACATACCCCTCAAAAAAAATATGTACAATTGACTCAAGTATTCACATCAAATTCTTTCACATACACAGCAATAAGTGACTCTTGTGGCAATTCTTCCCTTGCCAAATCAGTATTTTCATGTATCAATTAGAGAAAAAAATAGCTTGATTTGGTTATGAGAAATGAAAAAGTACCAAGATGTCAAATTTTTCCTGACAGCCTATGAACATACAGAACAACTTGATTTAATTCTTCTTATTATTATTTGTTTTCTTTTTTTTTTTTAAAGAGCATGGCCATGAAATGTAAGAAAAAATTTAATTTTATGTCTTCACCAGACCGCTCTGAAGAATCCCAGCTATAGGACCAGCCTTACATAACTAGGATTGCAGTGAATTGAAGTGATCAATTTCAGATCATTGACACCCCAGAGAGCCCTGGTAAACCATAAATAAAGGGGAAAAAAATTCCTTTTACAATTTTTTTTTTTTTTTTTTTTTTTTTTGTGTTCTGATATTCAGAAAAGAGCTGTCGACTAAAATGAAGTTGTTTCATTTTGGAAGTTAGGGTTGAGAGGTTTTTGCACAAATATTTTACTGACATGGACTTTCCTTTCTCTTGGTGTTCCATTTTCAACTTTTTGAATTATTAAATTATCATTTCTTAGAATCTTTTTGACTTCCCAGGGTCCATTGTATTTCTTTTGAAGAGCACCTGGTGCTATAAATTCCTCTAAAAATACTTTGTCACCCAATTTGACATCTGGCTTTTTCCTTCCTCTTACATATTTACTATGAACTTTGAAATAATTTTCTTCATTAATTTTGACATTTTGCTGTATTTCTTTAGCTATTAGTTTTACAGTTTCTACATATTTATTAAATTCAAAGGTATATTTTGGTTCATTAAAAGCATCTATAGGCAGGTTGAGTTTGCGTCCAAAGAATATTTCAGCTGGAGAGTATTGTGTAACAGCATGTGTGGTGTTGTTGTAGTGAAGTTTAAAGAATAATAGACTGGTTGTCCAGTCACAAATTCTTTCTGAAATGGCTGCAACACTCATTTTTAAAGATTTATGTGCGCGTTCAATTAATCCATTGCTACGTGGGTGATATATCGAAGACTTTCTATGTTCAATTTTTGCTTCTTTCATAAAATTTTCAAATTCGTTTGAGCAAAAGTTTGTGCCATTGTCTGTAAGTAATATCTTCGGGATACCAAACCTTGAGAAATATTCCTGTAGATGTTTAATTATTATATTAGAAGTGAAATTTGAAATGGGAATTAATTCAAGAAAACGAGAATAATGGTCAGAAATGCTTAATATATAAAATTTTCCATCAATTGATCTTGGTAATTTTCCTACAATATCTATTGCTATCATTTCTCCTGGAGCTAGATGAGTCTTAGAAACAAACTCTGAAATGGTGTTCTTCGGCTTTGGTTTATTTTCAAGACATTTTGCACAGTTTTCACAATAATTTTTTGTGTCAGCAAACATGCCCTTCCAAAAAAAATTTTGGCTCAGCAGTTCATAAGTCCTTGCAGTGCCAAAGTGAGGAGCATGAGCTGATTCTAAGCAGGTCTTGATTAAAACTCTTGGAATTACAATTTTATTTTTTATTGACTTATCTTTTTTATGTTTATTTTTTGGTTTTAACTTAATCATTAGTAGTTGCGAATGAGAATCTATGAAATATTGCTGTTTAATTTTTTTATTATTTTCTTTAATGTCCTGAATTATTTTAGCAATTTTCTCATCTTTAAGTTGTTCTTTTAGAATGGTTTCCTTTGATAGATCAGTTTTGTTTTCAAAAATGTTTACATTATTTACGTTTAGATTTTCACTTAAAACTCTTGAAAGAAAGTCAGCTGGATTCTTAAATCCAGGTATATGTTGAATGTTGTAGTCAAATTGTTGTAAGTATAATAGCCATCTGGCCACCACTTCAGGTTGTTTCTCTAAATTGAGGTGAAAAGTTAAAGGTTTGGCATCCGTCAGTATTGTAAATTTTCTCCCAAATAATTGTTCATGAAAATGCTTGCAAGATAAATAAATTGCAAAGAGCTCTCGCCTTAAAGAAGGATACCTTGACTCTGACTCTGAAAGTTGTTTGGAAAAAAATTCAACAGGAAAAAAATGTCCATCATCTTTTTGCATAAGAATTCCACAAGCGGCAATTTTTGAGGCGTCGCACACTAAATAACATTCCCTATTTTCATCAAAATTTTTTATAGTGGGTTTACTTAAAATGATTTTTTGTATTTTATCAAAGGCCTCCTGACACTGTTCAGTCCAGACAAACGGAACGTTCTTTCTAGTTAAGTTCACGAGAGGTTCGACTATCTCTGCATAATTGAAAATTAAATGTCGAAAATAGTTCAGCATTCCTAGAAAGGTCTGTGTCTGCTTCAAATTTTTGGGAATTGGAAATTTATTGACTTTATTGATATTATCCTCAGAGGGTGAAAAGCCATCTTTATTTACTGAAAAGCCTAAGTAGTTGATTTTTGTTTTACACAATTGAATTTTATGAGGATCCAAAGTTAAGTTAAATTTTGCCAATCTGTCGAAAACTTTCTGAAGAATTATTTTTAAATGTGGAATAGTGTCAGCTGCTATTATGATGTCGTCGAGAAAAAATTGTACGTTAGGGCCTTTTAAATCATTTATACATTTTGATATTAAAGTATGAAAATAGGAAGTGCTATTTTTGCTGCCAAAAAATAATCTGGTTGGCTGAAAATTTCCTAGTTCACAACAAAATGCTAATTTTTCCCTGTCAGATTCTCTAAGTTGAATTTGGAAAAATGCAGACTTTAAATCTAAAACACAATAAAAATTTTTGCCTGAAATGTTATGTAATATGTCAGAAATTTTTGGAAGGCAAATTTTGAATGATTCAGTTATACAGTTCAGTAATCTGTAATCTACCACCATGCGAAATTTTAATTTTTCTTGCTTATTGTTTGGATTAGCTTTCTTCTTAACAAATAAAATTGGAAAATTGTATGAACTACTAGAATTTTCAATGATTCCTGCATCTAATAAATCTGCAATTTCTTTTTGTGCAAAATCTTTGGCTATTTTCGGAATAGGATATGGTTTGGTGGAGATAGGAAAGTTGTGAAGTAATTTAAATTCAGGAACTACAGCATCTGTTGAGCCTAAAGTTTTGTATGATTTGGAAAAGATTCTAAAATTTTTCATTAACATTTGAAGTATATCTTTTTTATCTGTCTCATTGAGGTGACTTAAGTCAAAATCCTCTTCTGTTAGTTCCTCCTGTCTTAATTTTAAAACTTCAGTTAAATTTAAGTTGTTTATTTGAAAGTGTTGATCCTCTGAATGCTGTATAACTGAATCCTCCTTAAAAATGTGCAAAGTCCCCATTTTAGAGTTCTTTCGAATAATAATTTTGGTATCTAAGGGATTTTCGACTATGGAGTAGATAGAGTTGTCATGCGTCAGTGTGTGCAAAGAATCTTGCATTATATATTGTAATTTAGAAGAGATAGGATTAAAAATAATTTGTGTTTCTTGCTGAAGTGACTGAGGAATGCTTAATTTAATTATATTTGTAGAATTAGGTAAAAGTGTTACATTATTTACAGATCTAGCAAAAAGTTTTTGTGAGTTCTTTAATTTTAAGTTGTTATTAAGATTAATAGAAGGGGTAGAATGTTTAAATTGAAATTCTTGATTGTTCATAATTAATTTCTCATTTGCAGTGTCCATAATAATTTTGTTTCTCTGTAAGAAGTCATAGCCAAGAATTATTTTGTAATTAGAGTTCCAGTTGTGCTGAGTCACAAAAAACTGGTTTTGAAACCAAGTGGTGTTAATTTTAAATTTAATGTTTACTGCGGAAAGATATGGTATGGTAGAAGAGCTTAAAGTGTGAATTTTGACTGATCTGGATATGTATTCTATTTTGGTGGTTTCTTTAATTAATTCCAAAGCACTAGGCTGAATGAGGCTGAGATTTGCACCTGTGTCTAGTAAACTATCAATATTGTTGCTACCAAATTTTAATTGTATGATAGGAAGATGGTTATTTTTATATTTGCACGACATGACAACTAAATCTGTATCCCTTATTGAATTTTTTTGAATTTTTCTGTTTTTTTTTGTTTGTTTTTTTTTGGAGTTACTATTTTTTTTGTCAAATTTTTCTTTTTCTTTTTAGCATTTTTGGAAACAGAGACTTTGCTTGTAATCTTATCATGTTTATCAAAATTGTCTGACTGGGTTCTTGCTTCTGATGATGTTGAAAAATTGCAAGAACCCCATTCTAGTTTAAATTACTTCTTCGATATGGGTGTTGTCTGTTTTGTCTTCCCCTAAAGTTTGATCTAGCATTAAAATTCCCCCCAGAAGTTCTGCCTGGTCTGTGTGACTGAAAACTGTTTACGTGATTAAAAAAATTGCCTCTGTGGCTCCTAAATTGTCCTCTTTGTGGACCAAAATTCCCCCTGCGTGAATTTTGAAAATTGAAATTGCCCCTCTGAAACCTTGGATAAAATCTACATCTGATGGTTAAATGTGATTTTCCACAAATTAAGCAAAATATTTGATTGTTACCATTGTTGGCTGTTTCTTGATTGTCTGTATGTGCCGTGATGTTATTTATCGTTGTATCTGATGTCAATTTTTCCATCTTCTCCTTCAATTGTAGCATCTGCTGATTGCTCTCAATCTGACTTTGTAAGAGTGCTTGCATTTCCGTGGAAAAAGTATTATTGGCCTGGTAAGCAGGATCATTTAAGGCATTCTCAATATTTTTTGCTGTGTCAACAGCATCTTCAAATGATTTTGGATTCAATTTCTTGACCTCTATTTTAATATCTGGTCGCAGGGCATCATAAAATTTTTGTAGTTTAATTTTTTTTGCTAAATTTATTAGATCATTTGTGGAGGCATCACTTATTTCAAGATAGGCGTTAGCTTTCTCCTCAATTTTTTCCGCCAAATCACCAACAGTCTGGCCTGGCAGCTGAGTGATATTGGCAAAATTGGTTAGTTTTGTTTGAAAGGAATCACTTTTCGAAAATTTCTTGATTAGGGCATTTTTTAATTGCTGTGCATTGGTGGCCTTGCTGGCAATAGGATCATTAGCTATAAAGCTAAGCGCTTTCTCCTTGCAGTTAAGTTTAATGACTAAGAAAGTTTTGTTTTCAGGCCATTTTTCTAATGTGGCAACGTCTTCGATTTGCTTAATGAAAAAATTTATGTTCTCTTCTTTCTTACCGGAAAAGTAAGGCAAGTTACTCGCCAAACTGGTGTTAATTATGTTTTTGGCCATTGTACTTGATTGAAAGTAATAAAATGCAATGTTGAAAATTATTAAATGTAAAATATTTAAATGCCTAGCATGTGTCTAAATGCATCTGTTTAAATATAAATATGATATGAAAATAATAAATTATATATATATACACTGGTAATAACAATAAAAATATATAAATATTCACTATAAAATATACATTCTCCACCTAATTTCAAAATTTCAATATTTTTGATTTTCCTGATTTTATGTAATTTCCAGGTGAGTGTACTAAGACTTATTTGTATTCATTCTATTTATATATATATATACATATACTTTTTTTTTTTTTTTTTTTTTTTTTTTTTTGAATATTAATCCTAGAATAACCCGGTAGTTTAAAACACTCTCACGGCACCATTAAATATATTAAGGTGTGGGTTTTAAAAACCTTCGACCTTAACTGCCATGATCGATAGGGTGTAAAAGTGAGAGGTAGAAGTACTTCTGAACAAAATTCAGATCAGAAAAAAGGTAGTACATTGCAGTTTGCCGCCTAGGCATTAAAACCTGAACTGTGAGAGACGAAAATAACTTATTTTAATTACACTCACCTGGTAAGGAATTGACACTCAGAACTTATATGTGATAAAAGCTGAAAAGTAAAATTTTACCTAAAATTCACTAACGCAAATCAAGCAATTCAAATTTTTGAGCTTTGTTTTTATTGAGCATTATGAATGACAAAAACATTAAATAAATCTCTTGGCTAAATAGTTGTAACATTCAAATATGAGATTCCTACATGCTAAACAATTCAAAATTTCAATTCAGTTCTGATACCTGACACTAACATAGGAATGAAAATAATGAAGCTGAAAGTCAGTGCACCTTCAAGCAAAAGTCATAATACTCAAACACTCATTTGTGCACTGTGATAATTGAAAATCATTAAAATTGTCCCAAACTGAATTACGTTAAAAGTCTGGTTAAGTTGAGTTTTAGAAATTAAATAATTAGTGGACTACAATGAGATTCAATTATCACACACACTGAGATAACATGCCAATTAAGATTTTCATTTCAATTTGTCCAAAGAACAGATTAGTAAAAAATTAAACTTTACTTGACTAAAGAATAAAAAAATCAATGGGCATATTATCAATTTAAAACATCAAATCGATATCATTTCAGAATTTTAAAATTAAACCAAGATACTTTAACCAGAAAATTCTGAGTATGCAATGTGACAAATCTTACATTTACAAGTATGGGATACGAAATCACTCCCAAAAATATACCAGTCATGAATTACACATAATATTTACCCAGTTCTGGAATAGCAGATTTTTTATGAAGAAATCTTAGAAATCCCTGTGTTTTTGCAGCTTTCACATTATCTAGGAGCCGAATCAATTCTTGATTCTCATTAACAGTTCTTATGAGAAGTTTGTAAAAAGTCCTTTGAGCTGTACACTCCATGCGCTACAGTTTCTAAATTGCCTTGTAAAAAGCACCTTTAATGCTGCACACATAACACACAATTTTAAATACATTCACCGTGGGCGATACTACACATCATCTATGTTAATTTTGGGATTTGCAGAAATCTTCACCATATTTGACCTGCATGTCGTTGATTCGTATGTAGACACGTGACTTTCACTTTCTTTTAAGATCAGCAGGAAAAAAACACAATTTCTCTTTGAACAAACACTTCTGTAATATTGAATTGGAACAAAATTCAGGTGTGAAAATTATTTCTTGAGTTTTCCATTTAGAACTTGACAGCGAATTAGCCTGGGCTGGGGCTCCCCACGCTGCAAAATGGCTCGAAGCCTAACACTCGAATGAATGGGGAGCCCCTCCGAAAAACACACCTCTCACATAACGACTTTCTTCTTAAGTGAGTTCTTAGCGTCTCTCAACGTACTTATTTTAAAAACTGTTGCCAGACTACGCGTGAGGAAATTTTCCTCTTTCTTTCGGAGTCATTCCTTTCGACTCTGCTGATCGGAGATACGGAAAACCAGTTTCTCCTATGACGTAGTGTTTCACAGACTGGGGATGTTCGCAAGGTGCGATTGATGACGTTTAAATTTTTCTCTTGCCGTGAGTGGCAAAGATTTGTGTTGTTTACAAACACATGTGTTGTTGATATCTGCTAATAGTGTTACATTTTTATGTAACAAAAGAAAAAATAAACAATGGTACTAAAATCTTTTAAACTTAACCGTACACAAAATGACCAATGATACTAAAGCCGTTACTTGGATCGATGTTAGAAAAATCTTTGAGATACAATTGGGCTACATTATTGTGCATCAAACCAATTATTTTAGGCTAATTAGAAATGATTTAAAATGTGTTTATAATTTCAGTGATATTTTTTTCTTTCAATAGTGTAAAATGCACTCTTGTCAAGAACTGCATTTATCAGAAATTTTAACCTATAATTTAAACTTTCATAAGTAAAAAAAAAAGAAAAGAAAAAAAATCAGTTATAGACGAGCAGGTTTTAAGAGCCAATACGACGCATTCTGTGATTCTTCATTTATCTAACACTAATAAAATGTATTTGAATTTTTTGAATTTGAATTAAAGTTTTCTGTAAATGAAAAGTAATAAAGAAATCATTTGTAAATTCAAAAGAAAATGTTACAGAAAAACTCCCCGATAATTATAATGCGTCAATTAAAAGTGCTTTGAAATAAAAGATACATCTAACATATTGCATAACCCCTAAACGCTCAATGTTTTGTTATATTTCCTATAATATTTGCCTTTCTCTGGTCAAATACCAAAATGCAAATGCATGTATCAATTTTCTCATATTTCGAAGGATCGGGTATTTTTTCAAAATTATATATATTTTTTTAAGGAAAAAATTATTAATGTTAAAATTAATGAAAAAATCAAATTCATTACTTTAGATGTATCATATATTAGATACATTACAATAAACATTTGACAAATTTTGGTGAAATGTAGCCAAATTTGGCGCCAAAAGTAAGTTTCCAAAAGTGAAGTCAGCTAATCTCTAGCATCAATATTTACTGAGAATTCGTGAGAACCCTTTGTTAAGCAATGGGGACGTCCGAAACTCCCCATCTCGCATTCTAGATTTTGTTGAGCTAAATGCAAGTTTTAATTATTTGAAGCGTTGATATGGAATTTTAGACTATAAACCCTTCACGGCAGCACAATCCAGAAATTCGTAACATTATTTCAGTTTTTGTAATTAATACATAGCAGTGATGTCCATGAGCATTCACTTAGAACTGAACTGAGAGCAGACATGCTGCTCTTAAGCAAACATTACAGGCTCCATTAATAAACGGTAAAGCGTAAAATTAGAGTTTTACACTTAAGTAGCATCCGAAGAGCAGATTACCCCAAAAATTCGTAACAATATTTGTCTTCCCAAATAACAAGTGGATTAATTTTCTTGAATCATCATGTACAGTTTTATAAGTGATAATACGAATATTTCGTATGATAGATATTTTTCTTGTATTTCTAACAGGCTAAATTAAGATTAACTTAGAATCAAATCTGCATTTTCTCAAACACATTGTAATTAAATGAATATTAAATACATCATTTTTTGTACACAATTATTCTATTTACTTAATTACGGTGATTTTAAGATATTACGTCGAAATAAGGCCTAGCTAACATATATATAAGATTAAGTAAAATGAAAATTTGAAGTTATGCGATTGTTTATTGTGAAAGAATTTTGTTTAAATATAGGCGTGACAGCTTACTCTTATTTTCGTATATCTAATCATTGTTTGAAGTTCTATTAACAAGCGAAATAATGCATTTAATTACGAGAAAATAAAGCTTCAGTTCAATTAGCAAAACTTTTACCTTAAATTCATTATAATGAGTAACTTTGATATACGAAACCCGAGTTAATTTGATCA
The DNA here is from genome assembly GCA_038373885.1 of Cheiracanthium punctorium. Lineage (NCBI taxonomy): Eukaryota > Metazoa > Arthropoda > Arachnida > Araneae > Cheiracanthiidae > Cheiracanthium > Cheiracanthium punctorium. Next base: position 634,414 of record JAWZYV010020331.1, on the reverse strand, counting down.
AAACTAATATAAACTAATTAATTGTGCAATTTCAGGATTTAATACTAGCGAAATTCCCTTAAAACAATTTTCTCAATAACTTTTAGTTTAAATATATTGCATCTAATACTGCCATTGTTAAAACAAAATTTCAAACGTCAAACTTCTAAAACAGAATTAAAATTAATGACATCGCTGCTTAGTTTCAAATTAAATATTTGTGTATTTAACATAGATTTCTTAAAGGCTTAGTTACTGATCATTAAATTTAACTGCAAGAACACTATTTAATTATTTGTGTCAATATAAAAAAGGGATACTACTTTAACTAAATTCGGTGGCACATTTGCCAGATAAGAATCAAGGCTTGCGGTACCTAACCACACCTTCTGAGCTTTGAACCTCCGGCACTCAAACTTATGCCTTTACCAAATAGTTAACGTAAACTGACGTCCCCATTATGTTTTTTCTTAATCAAACTTAGCTTCATTCTATCGAGCCACTCAAAGGATGAAAGGCTCAGTCAAACTAGTCCAGTCCAAGAACTGAACCTTAGATATGACTATACAGTAAACTTACTCACAGCAAAGCAGTGCCCAACATTGTTTCTTCTGGGCTGCCATATTCATAAATGCCATATCTAATTATGAAAACATAATACATGATTTGAAGTAAATAATTAAATTATTTGTAACAATCTTTCGGTATTTGAAACCCTGAAACTGCGCAAAAAACCTTGAAATTGTTCAAATCATTGTTGAAGCAATTTACCGTAATCGAATAAATTCCAAATCCCCACCCAGTTACCCCATCACACAATCCCCCATCTCCCCTACTATATATTTTTTTTATCCGATATTATATTTTTTTCCGATATATATATTTATCTTTGAGGATTTAATCCAAAGTTGTCATCAAATTAAGTGCAGTTTAACTATTATAATTGACCCTGTATTATCTACATAAAGCACAATGTTGAAACTTAATTTACCCGAAACTTAAAAAAAAATCTACTAGACACATTTCAGCACGTTCTTTTTTCTACGAAATGATCACTGTTGTCATGGGAAGGTCTAAAGTTACTGAAATTCCAGATCTGACCAGTAGAAAGAAATCCGTGCTTCAAAATTTTCTTTCCACACTGACGCTTGGATTTTACTATGGCATTTCTATTTATCCTTGCAACAGCACAATGATATGCATAGGTTGAAAGAGAATCTATTGATGTAAAAGCCAAAATCCAAAGATGTTTTACCCCTTTAGACTAACAAAAGACAAAAAGAAAAGAATAGAAAAGAAAAAATGAAAAATCTTGGACATTTTAAGCGCGGCTTTTTGCTAAATGTTCACTGTTGTATGGATGAGGTTTAAGGCTATCAAAATCCTAAATCTGACCAATAGAAAGTTAAGCCCAAAAACGAACTTTTCACATTCACTCTTGGAATTTTTCTCAGCAAGGAAATCGATAATGCTTTTTTAAAACATTCCAAGTTGACTAGGAAAATATGAGTTTTGAATCTTTGCTCAATAATCACAATCGTATGAATGATACATGTATAAAGGCAATGTGCAAATATTTTTTTCCATCTTTATACTGAAAAAAAATCTGGGCCGATTTAAGAGCAATTCTTGGTTAGATGACCCGGTTTACGAATTAAAAACTAAACCAAAATAGTTTTGCACAGCTTGTGGCGTTATTTTAGAGGCGTAATTGCGAAGTTAAATCGGAAGACAGAATTTTATTCTGTATAAAAAGACATTTGAAATTGAATAGATTTTCTGAAAACAAGAAACGCTGACATTGTTTTTGTCTGCAGTTGCACTATATTTCATCTAAGGCACTATATCTGAGGCATATGCTATGTTACGAATTTCGAATTAAAAGAATTGAATTGAAAGAATTTTGAACTGATATTCTGCAACCATGAAGTCAATTTCAATCACGTGAGCTAAAAGAAACATATTCGATTATTTCTGTGCGAAGAACGGGTACGCAGCTAGTGTAAATATCGTTAAGCAATAAAATTGAAATAAAGACAATCAACGTCTAAGTAAATATAATTTCATCTAAGGTTGATGTGTATCCTGGAAAATATTCGATATTCAGTTGAACAATAAATTAAGCTTTATTAGTGTACACTTATATCTAAAGGGTATTAGTATAATTTAGTTCAAAAATAAAGCGCTTAACTTCAGAATGTTAACTCGATTGTCAAATAAATACTTATTATGTTTCACAATAGTGACTTTATTTTTAAAACGTTTTACAATTCAAAAGGATAGCATCATTTTTCCTAACAGTAGAGCTAATGAAGTATTACTTGGAACGTGAGAACACCTTTTAATCCTCATCATTAACGAAACTATTCTAAATGTCAGTTGCTTAAGTAATATTGCATGATGAAAACTGGGTCATCAAAATCATTGGATATGATCATTTCCTTTGTTAAATATTAAGTGGTAATTGTAGTGATTGTTTTCTATCGTGATCATTTCCATTTCAGAAAAGGCATAATTACCCGATAATGACTCTGAAAACTTCACCATTAATGTATAAATGTAGTGTTTGTCTGTAATACGTACACTTTTATTGTAATGGAAATCAATTTTGAAGGTAAAGCATGAAACTTAATTACAGAACTAAAAATGATTCATCATTTTCTAAATTGCATTTTAATAATTTGCACAGTTACATATACCTTATATCTCAATTATGAAGAGATAAAATGATTTTTAAAAGTAATTATGCGGTACATCACATCATTTGTTTCATATATGATTTAAATATACATCACACCCACGCAACAATGTTGTCTTAAATCAAACACGTAGTATTTTGTATTATTACTGCCGATGGGTGAATGTAAAAAAATTCAATTTATGACGTAAATTGTCCTAACTAGCTCCACTTTAGTATCTAAAAGATGGCACAGTGTGCAGTAGAATAACAGTTCTTATGGCAGTTGCGACAGTTTTGTGCGCGTTCTGCAAATCCACATTTTTGAGTTAGGAGACATTTCTCGCGAGATGGTAATATGCAATCTGTCCTCGTCTTCACAATGAAGAATGGTGAAGACTTAAACTGGCGATATCAGTTTCTTTTTAATAAATCGAAGAATATCATGAAGTTAATGAGCTATCAGGAGATGTTCTCGGCTAGATAATATAGACGGGCATGATTCGTTCAAGTCTCTTTTCCACACCTAGTATGGCCCTTCGCGCTCGGGGTGTGTACTGTAGCTCAAGAAAAACAGCTCAGATCAAATGGCTGTCTCACGAATCAAGGGAGGAATATATATCATTGTATATCGGAAAACCGAACTTAACAAGCTACTTGGTGGATATAATTCAACTTCCCTATGAACAGTGCTCTATAGCTAAGAGGGGTGGACGCGTTGTAACCAAAATTGGTATATTGGCTAAACATATGCTCTCAAGGAATTAAAAAAAATAGTTCAACAAATGTTCACAAAGTACATGAAAATCGGCCAATTTAATGATGGAAATGGCTAATTCGAAACATGCAAAAATTTTAGCTTTGTTCAATAGTTTGGGGGCATTTATTCACTCATTTTGGTCATATTTGAGCTGATTTCACTATCCAAGTGACATCTAGTGGGCATTTGTTTAACTAAACGTTCTGAAAAATTCCCGTGAACGTTTTCGCGTACAGTGCATATGCCAAATTTGGTAGCAAAATGGTTACCGGTTACTGCTGCAGAATGCTGTTTATAGGGGAAGATTAATTAAAATCACCCTGGATATATGGGAAATCTATCTATCTATCTATCTATCTATTTATCTTATCTATCTATCTATTTATCTCTCTCTCTCTATCTATCTATCTATATATATATATATATATATTGAAGACAACATTGTGGAACTATGAACAACTGGTAGAGAAAGTAAATGGTACACAGATGATATAGTCCTAGATGCGCAAAACAAGAAAAAGAACTTGTATAAACTTGAGATCACAAGTGAAACGGACATGTTATTGAAAAATGGTCTTAATACAGGGTGGTTATTAATTAACGTGAGGTGTTCAGAGCCCTATAGCGAGTAAAGTATGGGACGAAACCTAACCAAATTTGATGAGCATGCATAGTAGACCATGGGATTTTGATTAAAAAAAAAGTTCCATAATTTGCCACGGGGACAATTTTGGCACTGCAAAAGTGCCCCAGAGGTCCCCCGATCTCAATCCTTGCGATTTCTGGTTGTGGGGATTTCTTAAACGTGTTGTTTATGAAGGACCTGTCTCCGATATTGCAACGTTACAGGATCGAATAACGTTACACGTGAGGCAAATCAACTCTGCGAGCGGCAGTAGAAAATGCCGTGAATCGTATGCAGTTCTTGGAATTCACCGTGCGCATATTGAACCAAATTTGTAAGTGAAATTGATGTTTATTGTATTGTTTTGTCAATTAATCATTCAATATTTACGCTAATACACTTTTGCAGCGCCAAAATTGCCCCCGTGGCAAATTTTGCAATTTTTTTATTTATTTATTTTTTTTAATCAAAATCCCATGGTCTACGATGCATGCTCATCAAATTTGGTTAGTTTCGTCCAATACTTTACTCGCTAGAGGGCTCTGAACACCTCACGTTAATTAATAACTACCCTGTATATGTGCTTACAAATTAATTCTTTGGCCTCCTTTGTGTAGCAGTTAGATTGTTAAATACCTAAATTATGTTGGATTTAAAGTATTTTTTTAGGTAAAGTGGGGAAAGGAACCGTAGAATTTTAAAAATTTAAATTTAAAATAACCAATATTAGTTTGTTTAAAAATCTTTATGTTAACTTATTAATGTTATATAGACATGTTTCATAGACAAAATAGTAAAATATACAGAGTATCCCCTAAAGGTGGTAACTGGCTTTAATTCTTTTCCATTGACATGTAAATGATCGACGTAAGTTAAGAAAAAAATCAACATGAGGTAGGAAAAAACCTTTTTAAGAAAATATTCCACTCATTAATTAATAAAAAATGCACAAGTTAAATTTGTATACGACGTCCGTACAAAAACTTACCAATTAGTGAAATGTTCCCCATGCAATAATTAGGTCACAATATCTTATTAAAAAGATGGTCAGGGGCTATACATGAATTTGAATGCAATTTCATGTATAGCCCCTGACCACCGCCCTAGCACTTTTATTACTAGAAAGCAAAAATGTATTTTATTTCACAATTTCTGTACGCCTGAAACGCTATCATTCGACGTGATAGTTTTCTTTTCGAGAGTCTTTGCAGTTTAAATCAGAATATGTTTCTCATCATACCTCTGACACTTTTTAGAATGTAACTATCATATTTTGTCCATCACCTCATTTGGGCATGAAGTACAGTATAATAAATGATATTTATTTTGTACGGGGATTTTATACATTTTTGTTAAAATAAAACATTTTTTTTAATTTAAACAATTTTATTTTCTTAATGCAGCGTTTTGCCCCCACTTTAGATTGAACATTTGTTTTTTTTCAGTTCACATTACCCACTTTTCTCTAATAGACAACGAGTTTAAGCAAGTTACCATCTATTAGGAACACCCTGTATATTATGCACACAATGTTTGCGTGTAAATAATAAGTAAAGTGTCTGTGAATGTTACTGTTTTTTTTCCTTGAAAAACATTGAGCTGTGTCCTAATAGCATAAAAACACGCTGTTGTTTCTTTGATATCGCTGTATTATATTGTCAGACTATCATTGTGACCAATAATTAGAAATCACAGTGCGATTTGGGACTATTTGCTTCTAAATGCGCTGAGACATCACCGTGTAACTAGAAATTTTACTTTCAATTTATCTTCGTAAGATGCTATTGCGACGTCACGATGGTGCTAAAGAATCTGTACATGGAAAAAAAAAGAAAACATACAGCAGCACAATTCTTACCTCCGATAATCAGCCTTGCACTAGCTTGTTCAGATATTTCTTCTCTATTGACGAAGCATTGGTAAATTCCAGAGTCCTGCCGCCGAAGTTGGCGAATTTGTAAGGAAGTTGGCGTGGGAAAAACAGCTCTCGGATTGTTGGTAAGCATAGTCATGTCTTTTCGCCATGTGACTGAGTTAAAAGGCCCACCATGTATGGAGCAGTTAAAATTTGCTGTTAGGCCAACATCGAGTTGAAGATCTGTTGGGTATACTACCACGCGGATAGGTTCTAAACAATGAAAAATAAATTATTTTTTTAAAAATTATTTTCAACATCATTTTCTTTGCAGTCATATGCTTTCATAAAAGTTGGAAATATGGCACAATTTCATTGTAATAAATACTGATAAACTTCATTATACTAATAAAAATTCGTCGGTTTATCTAATGTTTTTATTATACATATTCAAAATTTTATACACATGGAGCTATTTAATCATTATATGTAAGCAGGGCTCGCTCTGGCTTTTTTGAAAGTTTCGCCAATCCATTCGCCAAATTAGATTTTGCCGGACATCATTAAGAAATGCAATTGCCAATATTTTCGCCAAATCGTATTTTCTTTCGCCAAACTAATTTTGATATCGCAATTTGCGACGTTGGCGATCGACAGCGCTACACCTGTGTCAGCATTATTTGGCTAAACGAAACTTATTGACAAAATTAATGGTATGTGGATGATAAAGCCGTAGATGTCCAAAGAAGAAAAAAATGCGTCTAAACGGATGATTATTAAAGAAATATGATTGAAACAATTATTGACGTAAGTGTTTGGAAATTAATATTTTGAGATGTTTTGTATTGGATTTAGGTTGTTAAATATTTTAACTTTTGTATTTATTTATTTTTTTTCAAGTAAAGGGGAAAAGTCTGATGTATTTTTTCAATATTAAAAATTAAAATAGTCATTTTTATTTTGGTTTAAGTATCTTTATGGAAACTTATTATAAATAATATTATCTTAAAAATTATACACAAATAAATACTTGATAAGTAAAACTTTATATATTAACACACATAAAGACGTACATACTTATCTAACTGTACGATCGTTATACATCATAATCAGTCAGATAAGTACGTTTTTCTGCGTGTTATAATAGAAAGTTTTACGTATTTCATCTTTTAACACCAGTTTCTTTTTGAGGGATTTTTTTCAAAAATCAACTTTAAAACTCTTGCTAAAAACAACTCTGCAAGAAACAACTGTTTTGAGCCGTTTCACATACGATGAACCTTGCATTTTTTATTCATATTGTTGTGTTTAAGCATCAGCTTTTTGTATATTTTTGATTAGAGACTTTTTTTTGTGGTCGCGTGGAGGATATTACCCACTTTTAAAATACAGAAACACACATTTATGCACATCGATTATGATTTAGAAAAATGCCTTTTTTACCAGAGGAACTATATATATATATATATATATATATATATATATATATATATATAAAATTATTAGCAATGCAAAAATGGCATATAAAGTCAAATCAAACATCCATAATTAATTATTTAGAATATATCCTATTTGTAACGCGCAATTGCAGCTATGACAAACAGAATAGAATATAACTAACAAGTAAAACACAAAACATACTACAAATAAGACATATCTCGCATAAAAATATAACAGCTATTAGCAAGAATTAGAAACCAGATTTTGAAGCCAAATAAAGTGCAAGAATTATTGTGATAATATAATGGAACGGAAATTATAACCACTGTCACCATCGTCAGGGGCCACAAACAGTGGATTATAATTTACAGCAAACCAAATAGTAGGGTTTTGCCAATAATAATAATCATTATATTTTTAAACAATATGTTATATTTAATTTTGCTATACTATTTATTTTATTCAATAATTTTAATTTATTATTATACAATATATATTTATTATATTAATATACCTGGATATTCTTAAAATTTAATAATATTACCTTTTAGTATTTGGCAACTCCTATGCTTTCTTCTTTCGACTTTTACACTTTTATTTAGTGGCAACACCATTTTTCACTTTTTACAATTCTTAGCATTGGCAACACATGTCAATTGTTCAAATGAAATTTCCATGTGCTCAAGGTCTGGTATGTAAAATTATAATTCCTATTTCTAATTTTTGTTACCTTTTTGATTTCTTCTTTATTTTATATAGTCGGGTAGAGCCCAGATGTGTGGAGTTAATATCTCTTCTGATATGCCACACAACCGAAACCCTACTATTTGGTTTGCTGTAAATTATAATCCACTGTTTGTGGCCCCTGACGATGGTGACAGTGGTTATAATTTCCGTTCCATTATATTATCACAATAATTCTTGCACTTTATTTGGCTTCAAAATCTGGTTTCTAATTCTTGCTAATAGCTGTTATATTTTTATGCGAGATATGTCTTATTTGTAGTATGTTTTGTGTTTTACTTGTTAGTTATATATATATATATATATATATATATATATATATATATATATATATATATATATATATATATATATATATATATATATATATATATTACATTCAACGTGAATGTTTGATTTATAACAAAAATATGTTCACGGTTTCACAACAAACAGTAACAATTTATAAAGTTTTACAGGAGATCAGAAGCAAATTCCAGGACGATTACGGTATTTCAGAACTTTAAAATTTAGATTTTATTCTACCATTGGTATTTTTCTCGAAAATCATAAAACCTTGATGATTTTTAGAGTAGTCATGCCCAATCCAAGCGCTTGAAAAGAAGAAGAAAATTCACCTACACTGACAATATTACATGAAAAAGCAGAAAAGACGTCAAATAAATCGAACGGATAAAAAATTTGCAACAGATTCATAAATTTATATGGAACTTTTAAAATATATGTAGCTCTTTCATCCCTTTTTTTAAAGCTTAATCATGCTGGTTAAACTTTTCTCACGTCATCATTTTCGACTCATAAGTTTGATAATGGAAGCACATAAAAGATATGTTTGATATGAACATCTGAAAACCTAATAAAGAGTCATTTTCCCCAAGGATATTTTTAACAATAGGAAAGCAACAAAACATTTTTCTAAACATATGTAGTTCTGAAGAAATAAAAGAAATGAAACTATTTTACTTCAAGGGATGTGATTTTTCATCAAACAAACATACTTTTTTATGTCATTTCTGCAGATCTTTCACTACATTTATTGCTGCAGAATGTTTTAAGCTCCGCTGAAAGAGCTAGTTTTTATACTCCTTTTTCTTTAAAGTAGAATTACCTGAATAACATAAAAAAAAATCAGTACTTTTCTAAAGAAATCTTATGTGCGGAGTTTTCGTTTAAATGAACATATTTCTTTTTACTATGTGTGTATAGTTAAAGTGCTTGTTATACTAAAAGTATATTTTTATATTGCTGTTTTAAATTTTACTTTCATGTTATATTTACAAGTAATATAACATGAAAGTACATATTATATCACTTGTAAATATAATATGACAAACAAATACACAAAATTTCTTACAAAATTTAATGTAAAATTTAATGTACAAATTTTACATTGCAAAATTTCTAATGTACCAATCAGTGTTCCTTTTTTAATTGATGTTAAGTATTTTTTATTACTCATTTGTGTTCTGATTGACATAGTTTATTTATTTAATTGCTTAAAGGTTCAATATTTTCTTTTTACTGGTGACAGTTTCGTTTAACATTGGGACGTAAATATTTATATAGAAGCAGGAAATGTTTTACACTAATGGACTGTTCATTAAATATGCAACTTTCTACGCATAGCTTTTTATATAGCTTATAGCTTTCTACGCATAGCTTTGCAGGGTGTCCCGTGATTGTTGGGACAGGCTCTAAGGGGAGAAATGGGACATCACAAGAATTCAGAATTGCATAGCAATGTGGGTCAAAAACACCGTTTCGATTTACCTGTTAATAATCACTTTGAGGAATTGTAGAAGAGTTCGACTCATTTCTCAACCAAGTTTGATAATACGTGAGCTTAAAATAGAAACTTTTAACTATCAATTTTAGTCACGTGTTTTCCGTGAATCATAGATTAGTTTTTGTCGAACAACGGTCGGAAAGTTCACTATTACTCCAGTACTTGTTCCAAATAAACTATTAATAGGTACATGAGCACGACGTTTCTTACCCCACATTGCTATGGTATTCTTGTGGTTTTTAATGTAACTTATCTCTCCTTAACCCTTTTATGCCTAGCGTCCCTTTTTTGGGACGGCATTATCGCTATCATTCGAAAACGTTATTTATTTTTCCTAGACTTTATTCGCGAGTATTGAACCTCAATTCCACAAAATAATTTAATATGGCAAATAGGATGTTGACATTTCAATTTTTATACATAACGATTTTAAATGATATCATCCCTTGTTCAAAAAGTTGACATCAGAAATTTATCAATTGATTCTGGTGTTAGCAAAAATAGATAAATTTCTGATGTCAACTTCTTGAACAAGGGATAATTTCTTTTAAAATCTTTATGCATAAAAATTGAAATGTCAACATCCTACTGGGTCATGTTAAACTATTTTGTGGAGTTGAGGCTCAATACTCGGGAATAAAGCTTAGGTAAAATAAAAAACGTTTTCAACTGATAGCGAAAATGCCGTCCCAAAAAAGGGACGCTAGGCATAAATGGGTTAAAGCTTTTCCTAGTAATCAAGGGATATTCCGTATAACATCAAGATTTTATACGAACATGAATTTTCCAATAAGAGCTTACGACTGTCGTCTTCACAGTCTGTTTTGTGGAAAAATCTCCGTGGTCCTCTTAACTAGGCTCCAATCAGGATATTGTTGCGCATGTTTGGATATTGCTCGCTAATTCCCGACTTATGCTCTAAACTCATTCTCTTAACCCACGAACGCAGGATGTTTGGAAACTCATGGGCCAAAAATTTAAGAGGTGGCAGAGGAAACCTAAACGGTTTAGAATCACATAGGTGTTGGATACGAAACGTTGTTTTCATTTACCTCTTATTAATCACTTTAATAACCAATCTTGTAATCATTGTATAATCTCTACTTTTGTAATCAATCCTCTTACTAATTAATTTTAAAGAAGTGCTTTTTGTGAAAGATATATTTGTTTTTGACGAACCGTAGTCAGAAAGTCCACTATCATTCCAAAATGATTTTTAACGGGTGCATGAGGACGAAGTTCCCGACCCCACACTGCTATTTGATTATAAACGTTCTTGGCTCACGGTACCACTCCTTAAATTTTTGCCCATGAGTTTCGAAACACCAAGTATATCACGACAGTCGAATAGCCGCATACGGGCAAAATAACGTCAAACTCTCAAAAGAATACACTTGAACGACGCAAAGTGGCGAATCATGATGAAATCTACTACTAACGCACGCATGCTAACACAGCATCAACTTAATGATGACGACTCACTATCTTATAGGAAAATTTTGCACAGCCCTTCCAGAATACGCCGATGGTCTTCCAAGATCCAAGTCCATGTCTTGACCCGTTCTAGACTGGAGGTAAACGGTCGAGGTCGACAGCCTCTTCCGCGTTTATTTGTTCACGACCTAAGAGGATTTTTCTGTTAAGCCTACCTGTATCTGAAAAGCGATAAAGCTGTTTTTCCTTGAAACTATGCTTGTTGGAAATGCGATAAAGCTGTTTTTCCTTGCAAAAATGTCGGCTGGAAATGCGATAAAGCTGTTTTTCCTTGCAACCATCTCGGTTGGAAGTGCGATAAAGCTGTTTTTCTTTTGAAACCATGTGGATTGGTTAATCGATAAAGCTGTTTTTCCATGCAACCATGCCGGTTGGAAATGCGATAAAGCAGTTTTTTTTTTCAGCCGTGTAAGTTGGAAACAAAGGAAATTAGAATATTTGGACAATGACTGAAATCAAATAAATTTTACAGCTATATACTGAAAAAGGGTATCTTCAAATGCGTGTTTGTTTTTAGAAACTTTTGAACCGATTTAACACAATTTTGTCCCGATATTTTTTCGACTTTCTTCGATTTTTGCTAATACCAGCAATAATAGATAAATTTCTGATTTCAACTTCTTGTCAGTCCTCGTGAATAACGGCTATGAAAAATAAATAACGTTTTCGACTGATAGCGAAAATAATGCCGTCCCAAAAAAGGGACGCTGGGTATAATTGCGTTAAGCAGGTGTTTTTTTGCTTACGAGCTAAAAGAAGCAGCCGCCGACGTCGAGTGACTGTATTATAGACCTCATAGCAAGATGATGTTTAAGGTCTTTCTTGTTGATCGTAAGTAACACTGTCATAAATTTGCGTTTAATTAATTAATTTCACGCTTTTGAGATTCCCAAACGGTGGGTATAATTTCAACCATATCAGTAAGGAAAATATTTGAATATTTCTATGAGAAGAACGGGTATGCACGCACTCTTTTAAATAAGCAAGCAGTATTAAAAACAATACATAATAATAATTACAAAAACACTTTTCAAACATGCTTTTATTTATTTTCATTCACAGACATGTAAAAATATTTTTTAATCTATTTAGGATTTAGTATTTCTTATAGTTTTCTTAACTTTCAATTTCTTATAAAACATATAAGCATATTAAAACAGATGGTAAAGATTAAAATAAATAAATAAAATTTAATTATTGAAAGTTATTAATAGATATAGTTCTTATTCCATCCAAAAATTTTAAAATAATTTCCACTGAAAGAAATTTGTTAGCCTCAAATATCATTATCGCTGAATGCACAGTTCTGAAATCATTAGTCATTTAACTGCGTTGCAGTTACTTAAAAAGTACCCTTGCAGATGAAGTCATAAATCTATGTCTCGCTTATTAAGCGGAAGAACGTGGTTCAAAAGTTGAAGTGTTAATCAGAGATAATTAATTACCGAACAATAGTCAGTAAAATTACTTTGCTCATTTATGTACTTTAATTCTAAAAGCATTTAATTTGTTAATTATTACCAGGAATTAAAAATTAAGGATATATTAATTAATTCTTACTTGTAAATGTATCAATTAATGCGCATATACTTGAATAAACTTGCTGTTTCATTTACTTTTTGGGGTAATAAAACTGCAAAGTGCAAATAAATAAACTATTTATAAAAATTTCAAAATTATACTTAACTTATTTATAGGCTATTTTTGCCAGTAACATAATTTAAATAATGAAAATTTTTTCACCTGAGTGAAATGCCTTCTTTTAGGAGTTGCTTTATTAAAATAAGGACGTATTCTTTGCAAAGTACACTTTCTTTTATTTCGTACAAGGAATTAAAAAATATGGTTATACTATTACAGTACGCATAGATTTAATATCACTTCTATTGACATTTATCAACGTAATTTATAACACCTATGTTTATAACATAATTCCTAAGTTTATAAAAGAGAACTGTTTCTTTTAATTTTTATACATTTGTAAATTGTAAATAGGGGTAATATAATCCCCTTTTAACAAATTCAGTTCTGTGTTTTAACTTTTACGGTGGACAATGATTTATCGTAAGATAATGTCTGTACTTGTGTTTTGAAAGGCTTTTCGTGCAACTAGTGTGACAATCGCACACTTAATGCAATATAAACATATTGCAGTTTACTATTTTATTTATATAATAAACTGCAATTTGTTCCACCGAAAATAATTATTTCCTCATTTGAATAAAGTTGATTCTTTCATTTTTTTCCTTATATTTTCTAGATACATAAAGAAGGAATAAAAAATCATTGAAAATGCTTGCGTGTTTGAGTTTTGCAACATTACTACAAATAATTCTGAAATGTTTGCTGTTTGTTTGATGAAAATAAAATAAATGTTATTGTTTAAAAAACTAAACAAACACACTTTTAAAGCACGAAGAATTGTAAATGTAACTCTTTAAACTGGGAAAACATTCAGACATAACTTTAAAAAAAAGGTACGTCATTGTCTGTATAATTAATTTTGCGAGAACTTCCTTAAAGAACTTTAATCGCAATTTACTTTCTTTAAATGAAGAGAAAACTTTTATAAGTGTTTAAACTTATTGTCTTGTGCTTTAAATAGATTAATATTTCTAATCTGCTATAGCCCGTAGAGCATTAAAAATTTTCTGAGTGCTCCAGTAATAAAATTTGCACTTGATACATACAATCTTTTTGATGAAGAACACTCATTTGTAATCCTGAAAAAATTATATCAGTTTTATTTTCTTTGAAACAGATGAATATCTCTAAAATACGCATTAAATAAGGACTAACCATAGAGCGTTATGTATTGGAATATTTTTTCGGTGTTCCTGTAAAAGAACTATAAGCGCTAAGTGCACCATTTTCAGTATTGTTATACTGTCATCAATTTTTAGGCTGAGAGTGAACTGCATGCCTGAAGTGGGTGAAATTTGAATTACAAGATTCTGTTACATTCATTTTTGCATATACATGGGCGAAAGTAATAAGAATGTGTTTATATATCATTATATGTTTTGATATTGTTGAGGATGTTTATTTTTATGGCTAAGACATGTAGCAATAAATTAGGGGAAAATGAATTAAGGGATACAAATTACAGTTTAGTCAACCTCCTTTTACAGATCAAACAAGATGAAGCATTTGAAATTTTTGGTATGCACTCTGACTATAAACTGAATTGGTTATAAGAAGTAAGAATTGATAAAAAATTACTTTTGATAAAGTAGAAAACTGTGCATTTTTTAATGATAACTGTTTTTTACAATGAATCAGCTTCCGTCATAGACTACGGTCCGTAAGATGCAAGCCGATGTGCGTGTGTAATGCATAGTTAATGAAAGTGCGTCTTATGATTTGAAAAATTAAGCACTTTAAATAAAAGTAACAGATATACAAATATTATTTGACTAATAATAATCCAAGATTGTATTTAACTTGCTATTGTTTTATATAACGGTATTCCATTTCTCACGACAGAAAATTTCATCAGAATTCATCTGAGACAAGATATAGAAGTTTTGAATATATGCTGTGTGTGTGTTGCCTTAAAAATAACTAAGTCTATATGAAGTATACAGGATATCTGAAAAGGTCGTTGTCAAACTTAACATGCTGGTCTGCCATACCATCACAAACAATATTTACGCAGGAACTTATGTCTGGAAATGCAAACAGCGACCGCTAGATGGCATTACTCGCTGTCTTATGGAAGCGTGATCTTTTCAGCCTATCAAGTTGCCAGAGATGAGTGAATCGGTGTACTATTTCAGAATTGTCTGATATTGCACTCAAGGTACAGCCGTACAGATGATCGCCCATTTCCACCTGCAGAATCATACACGTAACGCATATTGGCCAATTCTGTATCAGTTAACCGATCCATCAGGCTCCGTAAACGTCATAGGCTAAAATTATCACACTTCCGTAAGTCTGAGAACATCGCCCTCTTGCGGTTACCTTTTTATTTCTGGAATCAATTCCTGTGTAAATCTTGTTTCTCATGGTATGGTAGACCAGCACGTTAAGTTTGACATTAACCTTTTGAGATACCTCTTATATACATACGAATTAAAATAGCTTGAAAGGGTGTTCCACACTGGAAACTCATTTATCATAATCTGCCATTAATAACCTGATATTTCCATTTAATAAATAGTACAACTGACGATAGTAACATTCACTTATAGATTATTTTCTTATAAAAAAGGTATATTCATTATAAGAATTACAACAGTACAACATTGAAGTCTTTTCTTGTAAAATTATTTCGTTTCATTTAAATAAAATAATTTAAAACATCATTTTAGAGAACATTCTGATATTTTAAAGGATTAGTTAAAATATCAAACAATTCGATCCGTACGAAACTAATTTAATCTGACACATTTTAAGGGCAATTAAGATAGCTGCTCGAGTAGGAAAAATATAAAAACATTCCCTTTTCTCAAATTATCTCCAGAAAATACTACCCCGCTTGAAAATTATTTGACATGTTTTGTTTCACGTAAGTGGTTTCGCTGGCAGGAGAACTCGTTAACTTCTTTTCAATAAATTCCCAGTGGACAACATTTTATTAAACACCGGTACTCATTTGCAGAAGCTGCATTGGTTGATTTACAATGGTGATAACTCAAGTTCAAACATAAAAATAACTATTTTTTGTTTTCTATTTTAGCTTGGTTCTAATATGTGAACTGGTGTAATCTATAAAGCGGAACAGGATATATTGTAAATTGTACCGTTCAACGTAATGTAAACGAAAATACAAATTGCTCGTCAATTATTAAAAATAATCAGGAGGAAGAAAAAACCAGTAAAAGCATCCAATACACTCTTACCGAAAAATTCCTTATAAATAAATTATGTTAATGTACATTAAATTTTTATTTTAAAATGTCCAATAAGAGAAAACTGTTGCATTAGTTTATTTATTTTTTCACAGCTGATTTGATAGGAAGCGGTTAAAAGTGGTGAACTTCACTTTGAATGCAAATACTACACTAATAAATCAAAGAATGGTGCAGCGTAGGTTTCGGGTTATCTCATTTCCTCCCGTCCTGTCCTGGTTTCCATATCACGAATAAGATCAAATTTCTCAAGTAGTCGTCATCTCATCGGTCAGCGAATTTAAAGCAAATTTCTAAACTTTGAAATAGATAAACCAGTTATTTTCTGAAATTGCTCAAGCTTGTTAATTAAAATTTCATGATTCACCCGATAAATTCAAGCTATACCATGAAGAGTCACAACCTTAGAGAATCTCATATCCATTTACATTCTTTTTTTAATGGTGCCTAATATCAACTGACTTCACATTTCGTGATTAAACATTAAGCCTTGCCTATTGATAAAATATAACGAAAAAAAAGAAAGAAATATGAATATATATATATAAGAGTATACCTAAAATGATAAATCTATGTATATATATATATATATATATATATGTGTGTGTGTGTGTGTGTGTGTGTGTGTGTGTGTGTGTGTGTGTGTGTGTGTGTGTGCATATGTAGTATATGTGCGCGAATGTCATTTCTTTTTTTTAAATCTAATCTTTTAGCTTTTTAATTTCTCTCTTTTTTAAAGCCTCTGTCATATTGCCCCCTCTAACTTAATTTTGGAAGTCATCCCATGAAGATGTAATTATTGAATTATTGCTACTGTTTTTAGTCACCGTAGGTTCTGAAATAAAATAAACAATTAACTATGAATATTCATATAGAAGACATCTAGAATGACCGCTTCAACCAGTCCAATGTCATTTTTTAAACATCCAAAGGCATGTCGGTTGTCCACTGTACTGAATCTCATCCTTGTCATTTACTAAATGTTAAATCTGGACTGTCATATCCTGTAGGAAGAGTAAGTTGGTCCTCTATAGGGCTTAAGCTGTTCCTTCCTATTTGTCAATGTGTATAATACAGAGAAAGATACTCATTTTTTTACACAAACAAATGCACACCTGCTGCCTAAGTAATAAAAGTCCTGTCGATAACGGTTCCGGGATCAACTCATGGCTCCCGGTGCACCTGTCATCTGCGGTCATGCTGAAATTTTGATAAAAAAAAACATTTTTATCTCTAACTAAAAGCAAAAACTTTTTGTACAGTTCGAAAGATCCCTAAAAAGTTCACCTTTTTTAACTTGTCGCTACTTTCAACTCTAAATATCTAGCGAGATATCGCGCATTGAAAAAGTAAACACAAGTGAAGCAATCGATTCCATCCTTGATTCTTAGAAAAAAATCACGAAACATAATCGCTAGCGTAGATCGATGGGAGAAAAAGCGCAACAGATTGTTTGGTGGCGACATCTATGAATTATGTTGTTCAGTAAATTATTAAAAGTATCCGCTTCAAGAGGATTAAATAATTTTTTAATTGCGCAAAATGATTTCGAAGCCATAGTTTATCTAACCAAAATTTTTAATATACTATAGTAAAAAAAAACTATATAAAACCATTCATTATAATAATTTTTTTTTACTAATTTTTCACTATTTTTATTTATTTAAGTAAAATGCATGTTCGAGCGAAAGTTTTATTGTTATAAAGAAAATTTTTTTTAAAGAAACAATGCATTGCTGCAGGGATATAGTGATAAATATCTGGATATGTTATTTTTCTCTTCAAGTGTTATCTCCCTAGCCGCCCCCTTAAAGAGATTTTGCTACTAATAGTTGTTTTTTTTTAAAGCGCATGGTGTGGTTGCACAAGCCAGTCGCGAAGCGGAGCATGTCCTCTAGGTTGCACAGTTCGGCCGCGAAGCGGCCATCGGCGGCCAAAACTGGTCGCCGAAGGCGGCTAGTCTCCTTAAGATTAAGAGTTAGAAAAAAATCTGGAAATTATGGTTACGCACATACAAGCATGTACCTCAACAACAAAGATCATGGGATCCTAAAAGGAATTACATGAGTTTAAATAAATAATAAATGACACAATTTGAACAGGACGCTATAGTTAAAAATAGAAAAAGAATACTGAAATTTTAAAAGTATATAAAAAGAAAAAAAAATGAGAGTAAATATTGAAAAATGAGTGAAAAATGCTGGAGTTACATGTCAAGAAATTTCTGGGACTTTGCGACCCGGACATTTTAATGCCCAATAAATGCACTTCCTTCGGAACATGTGATTACCTTGTAAACCATGTGACCCTCGATTTTTGAAGTTTGAGCATCGATCGCAGAGTAACTTTCGTGACTTCTATTGCCATGTAAAGTTGTGTGAAAAGTTAATAAAATATGTTCTGAACTGAAAGTGTAAAGTAACTTACATCGGCAACTAAAGCCCTGAGTACCGGGGTTTGCTCTTACGCCCACGAATTAAATCTAATTCCGGCCGGACTACATTGGCAAGGACCGGTTTCTACTCACAATATTACATGAATGCATATACATTATTTTTTAATCGAAAAAGCTGTTATTATATATTCAACAGAATACACATTTATGAGAATTTTAACTTCAGCCACATTTAATTAAAATATTATACAATTAGAGCTAGTAACGGCTAATTTAATCCAATACTTTATCAAAAGTACAATTAAATTAACAATCAGAGTGGGAGAAGGAAAAAACATATACACCTTTACTTATCTCGAATTCTCTTCAGAATATAATACCCTGCCTGAAAATTATTTGACATGTTTTGTTTCTCGTAAGTGATTCCGTTGGTTAGAGAGCTCGTTAACTTTCTCTTTCAATAAATTCCCAGGGGACAGCATTTTATTGAACATTGGTACTCATTTGCAGCAGTGACATTAGCTGATTTACTAGGGTAATAACTTACATCGAAATTTAAAACGCCGTGTACGCACTTATATTTTATGAATATGTTGAACGTTGTCAAGTTTTCGATCGATTATGAGGATTTATTCTTTAAGATATATGCTATTTTAAATAAACTGTTTGTCGTTTAATCAGCACTTAAGTTTCATTTATCAGCATTTTGCTTATTGAAAATATATGCTATTTTAAATAAACTATTTGTCGTTTAATCAGCACTTAAAAGTCATTTATCAGCATTTTAATTCTTGAATATGTTACAATATACATTTTTTTTTCTCTTTGCAGATCCTAATTACTTTTCTAGTTCAGCGAAATAGATTTTGGCGTATTAGAAATGTATCTAATTATGAAATTTTCTAGCTCTTAAATTTGAAAAGTAAACGTAAGCGGATATGTTTTCGACAGCAATGTTTAAATTTGGAACTTACATTTACGAGTTTAAGAGAGTTGTGAAATGTATATCCTGAAAAAGAAACTTTTAACTAAATGTTGGATAATAAAATATTTGATCATTTTCTAGAGATTATAGTACATTTGTGCTTGTTAACTAATTTTTCTGACATTAATAAAAGAACAATTTGTAGATTTCATTGAAAATATCTATCAAAACTGTAAAAGTCAGTAATTTACTTTGTCATGCTGTATCATTCTGCTGAAATCCAGTTCATTCTTTATGAAAAGAATGCAAACAATATCTAATGCTTATGAAATATCTGTGATCGTCAATCGATTAAAAATATGTTTGAAGTTCAGATCGTAGAGTTAGAATTCATCGGACACTCACATACACACACACACACACACACAATGCACTCAACTATTAAACTATATTAACCCTTTGAGGCGCAACCCTTTCCCAATGCTGAATAAAGGGCAGCCGTTGCCATCGCCCGACTTAACTACCAGCAAGATGGCGGACGATCGAAACGTTCATCGCGTGCCACAGATCTAGAGACCCTCTTTTGACGACAGCTGGCTGTACCCGGTACAGCCCCTCTTTTGACAGTACAGACCCTCTTTTGACGACAGCTGACGACGATCTGTGGTACGCGATGAACGTTTCGATCGTCCGCCATCTTGCTGGCAGTTAAGTCGAGCGATGGCAACGACTGACCTTTTTTCAGCATTGGACAATCTATCCGTCTGTTCTCGCACTCTTCCATTTTTCAGCAGATGTCAGTGCTGTTAAAAATAATCGTGACCATTTTTTTTGACGGCAAATGACGTGCTTAAAAAGCAAAGGGTTCTCGTGGAGCTATCCCTACCATCAATTTTGCTCGGGCTACCACCGGCCACGTAGCCAGCCGATGATGGCCCGAGCAAAATTGCTGGTAGAGATGTCACCCGCAACTATTTTTATAGAAATCAAATCTATTCTTCTGGACTGGCAACTGTCAAAACGTCAGAGTTTGGTGTTCCCAGAGCGGGATCACTGCGCGTTAAAGGGTTAAACTAACTTCCATGCAAAAAAAGTTCAGTAAAAGTAAGTGCTAGAGAAAATAGAGAGAAAGGGAAATGCAGCAGTTCTTATTTACCTTCAACAATAAGCTCAGCTTCAACTTTATCTTGCCCAACGCTGTTGCTCACTTCACAGATATAAGTTCCTGCATCTGCGGGAACCACTTTTGGAAAGACCAATACACCACCTTCCTGCCGTACTGTGGATCCCAGATCTGGCAGAGTCCTTAGTTCCCCTGCAACTTTGTGCCACCTGTAAGTGGGGACTGGATTCCCCTGTGCCATGCAAGACAGGGTAGCCTTCTGTCCAGCAGGCACAGACACACGGCTGGATCTCCGAATTATCCTCGGTGGTTGATTGTGATGGGGCTCTGAAAATAGAGATAATACAATCTCGTATAAAAATAATCATAGCCCAGGCCTCTCAATTTATCCTCGTTATTTAAAATTCCTACCTCTATAAATAATAGAGTAAAATGCTCTGCTTCTTCAACAGTTGTTAAATGTTCTTTTAGATGTTAAAGTTTCGTCTATCAAGCCATTAAAATACTAGGCTATATAAATAAAACTTTGATGAAGGTAGGAATTTTTAAAAAAGAGGACCAATTGAGAGGCCTGATAGCCGTACTATCAAACTATCCAGAATCTCATTTTATGTTTTAGAAGTAGGGATAGTTTCTAGATAATAAATCGGAAGTGGATTATCAACGTATGTAATATAACTAGTTATCTTCATTATCTAGTAATTTGATAATTCCTAGATAATGAAGATAAAAGGTCGAGCGACATGAAATTTACTAATTAACTAGAATGCCATTTGGTGCTTTAGAAATGTCGATAGTTTCATTCGGATAAAACACAAATGAATGTCAAAAATAAGTTCGTATCTCGGCTATTACTTTTTTTTGATAATGAAAGAAAATTTATAACAAGCAAGGATTATCATTACTAAAAAGTCACAAAAATATTATTCATTTTTTAAAAAATAAAATTTTACATTAATTAATCACAAAGGACTCCTAAATAGCTACAATTCTAGATATTTAATAAAAACAGATAGTGGGATTTATAATTATTATTTCTTTTAAATCATTGTTATTTAGCAGGGGATTCCGGATTATTCATGACGAAGTACACACTTTCTAGATTCTGTAAAACAGTAAGTCAAAGTGTCGCACCAGCTCAGCGAATCACAAGGTAGATGATATAAATAGAAACGATCGTACTGATCGATAAGTACTTTTTTATGTGTGTTTTCATTTATATCATTTTTAACACAACTTTTTTTGAGTGTTTCTTTGCCATAAGGTAGATATAGGGGAAGATAACCCATAATGGCTCCCTAAACGTTGAAACTTGTATAAAATAACATAAATAATTAACTAAAACTTTCAGCCTTTCCTAGCATATTTTACACTATATTTTGCATCATAAACATATTTTAATCATATTATAAAAGCACAGTGAATAATGAAAAAAAAAATTTAGAAAGTTTCTATAGGGTCATTTTACGGTCAACCAAGGACAGAATTATCCTTCACTTGAAAATAATGTAGATTTGTTTTTATCTGCATAATAAAAGATAGAAAAGTACTTATGATTATACATAATGAAATGAAATAAAATTTACAATCCTGTATTACGCATGATATATTTTATGAAAATTTTAAAGTAAAAATTTGTCACAAACAATGAAATGAATATTTTAAAATTATAATAAAAAATCTGATCCTACAATAAGCGCAGAAATAAATTAAATAATGTTATGGGAGTCACAAATTTTGAGAGCGGTTGAAGGGCTGCCATGTCGACTAGAACCTGGTTCTGGCGTTTCTTCGGTGAAGGGATCATTTTACCCTGTAATATGGCTTCTCACAGCGGCATTTTCGATTCACGATTCGGAAAAGAACCTGCAACTAGAAGAATATATCTATGAAAGGCATGGGATTACCTCAATGGACATTACCTCGCCGTATAATTGGACGAGCCGCGGGCTACAACAACTTTAATATGCGTTTGGAAGGAAACAGATTACCGGCTGGATGTGTGTCATGTGACTGAAGGTACGCATATAGAACATACGTGACTGTCTCGAATAAAACTTAAAATAATCCCACAGAGTTCTGCCACTGGTAACACATAATATGCTACATCATTCGTAACTTTTAGTGCATGGAAAATGTATACTTCTTTATGAAGGACCCTGTAGGGTTTCTCATACCTTAAGTATACACAATTATATAAAGTCAGTATTTTTTAACACTTTGTGGGAGACAGTGTGATTCAGATCAGATATTAATTATTATTTATCAATTACTTTATGTTTCTTAAAATTAATTTATTCAAAATCATGCATTAGAACTTATTTCTTTTCTAATTTATTTTTTTTTTATTTTTATTTATTTTTTTTTTACTATGGCTTTTAACACTAGAATCGCGGTGTTTCAGATATACCTAAAACCGCAGGGCTGGGTCAAATTGACGCAAATTGCAGAAATCACGTTGCGATGCAACAATAATATTATATTTCAACGGTAATGATATTAGTTCAATCTTAATATTCAGATTAAGTTTAATGTTACATTAAAAGTACAAAAATATTTTTGCTATAATTCTTAATAGAACCTCTTCGCTTGAGATAGGTATACATAAAACCGCTGTATGGGTCAAATTGAACCGACTCGTCAAATTCACGTTGCAAAGAAAATGACATAATGGTATGATATTATACCATTTATTGTGTCATTACCGTTCATTTCATGAATGATAATGACATTTATTCAATTTGAACTTCGGATTCCAGACTCGTGGGAAGTTTTGGGTCAAACTGACCCATTCCGCAATATCAGGTACACATATTATAAACAAAAAACATATAAAAGTTACGAGCTGAAATTTTTTACAGATAATTAATAATATAAAGTCACGATTTTTTTTTTTAATTTCAGTTTGTAACTTTTTGAAAAAAACGGAATCAAATCTGGTTTCGAATCAAAATGACCCATCCCGCGATTCTAGTATTGAATTGGTATTTCACTTCTCCCCGTATGCAATCCTATTCTTTTAATTGTTTATTTTTTTATCAGATTGGTATCGCCATCTCAGCTAAAAGTAGGTTATATTACATAAATTTGCAATCATAACGAATTCTTTTATTTACCCTATACTTACAACGTTTCGGCATAAATTATTCTTCATGCCCTGCACCAACTTTAAAATTACTATTTCGCAGTTTTATTACATTGGTTTTAATCGTTTTATTTGTTTTAATTTTATGATTGCTCTGTAATTGGCGTTTTTTTTTTATCTCGGCCAAGTTTTTGTTCCCGCCAATGTGAGATTTGATGTTCGAATAAGTTTCAATCCATTCTACCCCAGACATCACAACAAACTTGCATCAAACTTGCAGCAAGCTTGATTTATCAAGTCAATAAACTTGAATTAAGCTTGAAAATTTCAATCGTGTAAACTTAATGCAAGCTTGAATCAAGTGTTCTAGTTTACACTTGCCCAGCTTGCATTAAGCTTGACATAGCAAGCTTAATTTCAAGCTTAAAAAAATTTCCTAAAAAAAAAAAAAATCTAAATTTACGGGGCGCCCGTCTGCGAACTCGCCCCACCTACTTTATTTTTCCACGCATTTCCCCCCTCTATACTGAAATTTTAAGTTATTTTAATCTGCTTCCATCAAACGTCCACGGCTGGGTTGATCTCGGTAACTGTGGGCTGGGAAGCCGGCGTGCTAACCGTTCCGCCAATAAGCCTCAGGTAGATATGACGAAAGTTTGAAGTGACTGTTGTCACGCCGTTTTCTGGCCAGATCGATCAGTCTGGGCGATGATGATAATTTTCTTTTATTTTTCCATGGGATGAATCAAAATTTAAATAATATTATACGTGATTTGTAGATTCTACTAATAGGGAAATACGCATAATATAAACTTAAAAGCAGGACACGTTTCAAAACTTTTAATATCGCAACACTCATGTTGAGCAACACTGCTGGCCAAAATCGAGACAAACGACTGATTTTGAAATCAATTTCGTAGTAAAATTGTATTTCATTTTGAGGAATTTCCATAATTGGAATTATAGAATCTTTTTTTTAATTCTATGGTCAAGTACATTTATGACTGATTAATTATTTTGTGGAGGCCGGATTACGCCTCATTCTACCACCCATAAAGTGAAGTATATTAACTAACTAAATTGTGTTAATTATATTAAAATTTATTTTTAGGGATAATTAATTACTTAATGGAATTACTAATGTTAATTAGATGTAAATAAAACTAAAACTCCCCTCGTGTTACACTTCAGAGGGGCTTATCCCATTCATTCCTTCCCCTTGCGTGTTCTAATGTCCAGGTTTTGTGCGATAATAAAATAAAGCACAACTTTAACGAACTTTTCTTTATTGAGCAAATTTGAGAAACGCTAGACAATTAATGTCCTTTCTCTTTCACAGATGGTGCCATCAGCGTACGCTTTCGAAAGGGAAAATCAAGCTGTAATCCAGCTTGACAATTCAACTTGACTCCTGAAAGCTTGCTACAAGCTTAAATTGGATTCAACTGTCAAGCTTGTATTAATACTTCAAATTTAAAGAAATACCAAGCTTGATTTAAGCTTATGTGCTGTCTGTTACGTTAATTCTACTGTCGTTGTAGGACTTACTGTTTATCTGGGCGCCACCAGCCATTATTTTAATATCTTTATTCGTCAATAGCCATTTTTCAATAAACAGCTTTTGAAAAATATCTTCATCAGTAGAAAGTATCTTCATCAATTTTACAACTGAAGTATTTTAATTTAATGAATCTGTGGTTTTTTCCACCTCACTGCTTACTATCTCTCAGTTTAAAAAACTATAACTGAGTATTCTTCATTAAAGATTGCACTTACCTGTAACAATAATTTTTGAATAATTCGTGCTAACTTTTTTCTCCCTTGTTACAATATTCTCTGTGTGACATCTGAAGCTGTAAGAACTGTCATGTTCTGTTGTATCCCTTATGTATAGATCGCCACTTTGGAGGATTCCGTACTTGCCTGTATAAATTGAAAAAGCATGACAAAACATTGATAATACATAGAACATATATATATATGTATATATAAATATATGTTCTATGTATTATTTTATTCACTTCTTTCAACGACAAAGCAGAGTCTAAAAAATGTTTAATCAAATTTGTTTTTTACAGAAATAGTTAATATATCACAATAATAAAGCGTACTGAATTTTACATCTATAAAAATTCTGAATTTGTATTGCTTTATAAACTTAAAGGTATATATTTTCATCACACATTTGATCACAAGCTTGTTTTACAAAATATTTATTTCATACATAAATTTTAGTATTTTCTAAACCATTTTTAGCTGTTATAATTAGTTCTTTTTACTCTTAAAGGCAGATGTTTTTATCACACATTTTACTACAAGCATGTTTTGTTTAATTCGGACATTTATTTACTAAACCATTTTTACCTGTTAGAATTAGTTTTTTCACACTAAAATTATGCAATCTGTTTTTTATATATCAATAAAAGTCGTTAATATGTCACAATAATAAAACGTACTAAATTTTGCATGCAAAAAAGAAAATGTTGTGAATTTATATTGCTTTTTACTCTTAAAGACAATTATTTTTATCAGACATTTGCTCACCAGCATATTTTACAAAATAATTATTTGTGCATTTATTTTAGTATTTTTTAAACCATTTCTAGCAATTAGATTTTTTTTTTCACACTAAAATCATACAATCTATTTTTTGCTATATCAAGTGCTATATTATTTTTTTGCCCATATAAGTTACTCTTTTCGAATTTTCAGTTTAAAGTATCAATTTAGAATACAATTAAAAACAAGCTGTTTTCCTTTATGTATGAGGTATTTTATTTTCAATTTTCACAAAATACTAATTTCATACATTTGTATAATTAGAACATTTCTAAAAAAATAAAATATACTGTTTGAGTGTGAAAATGTTTATTTCCTTAAACTGCACATTCTTTTATAAACATTTTCTGGAAAACTTAATACATGGACTTCTACACTACAGTAATAAGCGAAAACTAAACATAATACTTTTTAACAAAAAATAAAGCAAACAAGAAATCTCTCTCTCTCTACTCCTAGAGTAAGCTGTACATTTGTTAGAATTTATACGAACAGAATTTTAAAACTTTCTTTTGATGATGACATAAATTTGAACTTCTTTCGAAATCTGTTGTTATTTGTGGAGATGGTGCAGTTGTGAGAATGTAGTTGATGTTTTCAAATATAGAAAAAAAAATCCAGTGTCGTATTTATAAAATGTGGACATAAAATCAACAAATAAATCCGGATTACACAATACTTTTTGAAGACAATGGAATATTTTGTTTTCGCTTTACTTTGTTTTACTTAACATTTTTTTATTAAGGCACTGGTGACGCAACTGAAGAAGAAAATAAGAGGAATTTCTGTAACAGGTTTGAACAAAATTGAGGAAAATAAATTTCAGAATTCAGGTTTGTGTATCGTAAAATACTTGGAATAAATAAATAAATAAAAACTCAAAAGTGCTTTTAAAGTTTACAGGAAATGTCAAAATAATAATCCTTTTAAACCAATCATGTACACGAATGGCATTACACAAAATACACAGCGTACGCCGAAACATTCTATTTGCAGAAAACGGTTGCATGCAAATGCTCTGTACAAGGAGTTTAGTTTCGTGCACTGAAGATATATATTTTTCTGTGAAAATATGTCGCGATCGACTTGTTGTCATAGGCGTACTCTAAAGAAGGAGGAAGAGGTTTTAAATACTACCATAGAACTACATAAGGCATCCAGTTCTGCAACGGAAATATTTAAATTCGGTGTTTTGAGGGGCCGTAGTAACCAGTGGTTAGGGTGTTGGACTGGTGGCAGATAGGTGATGGTTCTAATCCCACTTCACAAGTGAGGACCACCGTGCGCATGCGGCGTACGTGCAAGCCGTATTTGTGGAATCTAAAGTCTCCTTGGCGGTTGCTAGCGATTTTCCCGGAATGCCAATATTCAGAAATTTCCTCCGTTTCATGAGAATGTAAAATTGCGGACGGAAAACATCAGGAAAGGTATAGCTACGAAAATGAATCATTGCTATTAGCATAAATAGATAAACAGGGCGTTTTGCTGTCAGTCTGAATTACAATCCCGGGGCTAGTGTAGCGTAAACAGAACATCTTTGCGACCACCTGAACTAAGCTCCTTAATTAGTGTTATTAAAACTCACCTCGCGAATGATGGCTGGCAATCCCTGCTCCATACCATATAAATAAATGTTTCTAGCGATTCAGTTATTATTATTATTTGTTCTAATCATAAAGGAATAAGGTAACTGCATATTTTTATTAAAAATTTTCTTAATGCTATGAAAGAAATAAAAAGCACTCAATTAAATCTATTCTAAAAAATATCGAAATAAATAGTGCACAGAAGAGTACTTATTCCCAAAATATTTAGTTGAAGAAATAAAGTTCACGATTATCTCATTCTGATTTGCTTAGTGTGTGGCAATTGTTACTTGTTTCTACCAAATTAATATCTGAAAATAAAATAAACTAAAATTGCAGTTTGATTAGTCATAAATATTGCGCCAGGAATATTTACTAGAGGAGAAATAGAAATGTCAGTATCATTTATAGAAAATCATATAAAATTAATTCTGACGAGAGCAACATTTTACTCCACCTCATAAAAAAATAAAAATGTAAAATGAAATTTATAATTTGATTGCTAATTTTTATGTAATCCAGTTCTCTTGAATTCTCTGCATCAAACGACAAAGTTTTTCACTATCACTTGTTGACAGGCAGTATATTTAGAGCAAAAAGAAGACTTTTCGTACACATTAATGTTATTGAAAGATCCTAAATCTTCATTAGAAGTACTTATTATGTTCTTAAAATATATCGCCATAAAAAGGACATCTAAATTTTTATGGTGAAAAAAGGTATTTTTCAATATATCCCCATATCACTATATCCCCTTACTTACCCTACTAACATTGAGTATTTACTCTAGTTTATAAATCGATTCTATTCACTTTGTAACGCATTAATATGTTACTGTAATTTTTTTTAAGTTTAATTTAAAAATAATAAAACTATTCTAAACTTATTATGTGCTATCTTAATTAAGTATATTAACAATATAAAACAATAAGTTTGCAATACTTGTTTTCTAACACTAGACTTACAACCAATTAGTGTGATATTTTTTTTTCAGAAGAAGACTTCTCTAGAATACATATTAAGTGGTTACACTGAACATTTTAATATTATTTGAGAGTTAAAATTAGATAAAATATCCTTCTTTGTCATTAAAGTTCTTATTTGTGCTAATATTTTGATCAGAAAGTAAAACGTGGTACAAAGAAAGCCAGTATTATTACAATATGGGAAGGTAATAATGTGTATGGAAATATATGCGAAACAAAAATAATAATGAAATGAGGGACGTTATATTTGTTTGTGTTTGGATATTGGTGTGGACTTTAGAGAATCCAAATTTAAAAGCAAACGGAAAAACATGTATATGAGCTCTGACTTTTCCAGAAGAAAGTCTAGTTTGATATAAATATCATAAATATTTTTGGCTAGAATTAAATTGTTTGTATATACTATAGAAATATAAACATTATTAAACGTGCCATCATTAGTAGAAGTAAAACATTGATGCCGGTATTTAAAAACATATTCTCTTAAAAATGAGAGAAAATGAAAATAGAAGAATTTAATTAAATATTATAGCATAATGTATAATAAATCTATTTTTTATCAATACATTTACTATTGTACATATAGAAATGGCATTTGAATTTTATGGATATTTAATTGTTTTATGATGCTTTGAATGCTTTTGCTGTCATTAATTCAAGTAATAAAAATAATGCAAAGATTGAAATAATACATATGGAATAAATAAAATATATGTCGTTTACATTTACATTTAAACAGTAAATAACGAAGTGTACTTTTATGCGTATTTTAAATTCATCACCATGCGCTACATATATCTTAGGAATAAATATTTGTATGTGATAATTAAAAAAATATGTACATATAAAATATCCACTTACCACTTATAACACCAGGTGCTATTAGAAACCCGTCAATTCTTTCCCAAGCTGTCACATGAACGTAATCACTAACAAAACTTGGTACCGGACATCTTAATAAGGCCATGTTACCACGAAGGACAAATTCATCAGAGAGCCGAATTTCATATTTCTGATTTACAACTGAAACAATCCAAAATTCTATGTTAAACATTTTAATTCTCCAAGAGATAGTACATGGTCATCCATTTTTCATAATCATAATATTCTGCACTACTTATTTATAAATAAGTTTTTCTCAATATGCTAACGGATATTTACTGCAACTGTGTTCTGTTGCATTCATTATTTAATTGAAATAAATTATATTTAAAAAAAATCAGAAGGTATCATAGAAAAACTAGAAAATGATGATTCATTTTATTTCTCTTCATACACTTGTTTGGCGCAAAAATTTGGTATTACTCTAAACTGTTTGATAATTTACATTGATGTAGTTCCAGGTGATTCTTTTTTTTTTCTTTTCAACAATTAATGATTATACACTTTATAATTGATAATTTTTTCACAGTTTAATTTTACTTCGTGTCTTATACAGTATATATGCACAGAATAGGGATCTAAAACGAGATGGAAAGGTATTTTTTTATTTACATACTTATTTATTGCTCTGTAAATTTTTTAAAGCTTTCTGTTAAAAACTCTCTATTTTATGTTAAAGAAAATATCTTTATTCATTAGTACAGGAGTGCTATTTGGTTCATCCCGGTATCTTTTGTCAACATAATTTGTGGATATTTTTGCGGACAAAATATGTGGGAGATTTGCGTCGACGCATTTGCGTTATATTTTTCAGTAGAGTTTGCAAGATTTCGGGGGAGATGATGGAAATCCCGGGTATTTGAAATTTCTGATGGTTTTGATGGGCCAAGTTTGGCGTCAAAAATATGTGTCAAAAACTGAAATTAGCTTTGCCATATCTTTGGCATTTTATAGAAACTGGCAAACCCTACTGTTCATTATAAAGGAAAAGTATAGTTAGAATATGCCAGGCGAAGATTGTAAAAAAGGTTTAATAGCGGATTTTGATATAGATTTCAATTCCAAAGAACTGTTTTATGGAATAAGGAAGAGAAATACACTCATGGATTACGATGCCCTTTCCAAACAGTATTTATAAATTTGAAGTATCGTTAGAATATCTCTGGTGAAAATTGTTGTGTAACAGTCTAACAGTTTTAGTAGCTGATTTTAATATAGATTTCAATTTTGAAAAATGTTGAAACAAAAAACACAAACACGACACACTCATGTATTATGATGCACCATTCAAACAGAATTTGTGAAGGCGAAGTATAGTTAAAATAGGCTTAGCGAAGATTGTAAAACAGTAGTTAATTTAATTCAGATTTTGCTTCAAAGGAAAGTTTTATGGAACAAGAACGAAAAATACGGCGCACTCATATATAATGATACACAGTCTAACTTTGGAATAAGGAAGAAATATAGGAATGACGGATGGATTATGATACGCTTCAATTTATAGCACTTGAATCCGCATTAAAAATGTAATTTTTTTTTAAATTTTAAATTTTGCTGATTTTACAATCCTCAAACTTTATTTTTTTTTACCATTTATTCCAGAGTTTGTCACCCTGTGGGGCGCGACCCCCGAGAGGGGTGAAGATCGTTTACAGAGGGGGACGATGAAAACCAAAGAGCAAGTAGTTATGCATGTTTAAAAAAAAATCATCTAATTTATTCTCTTTTTTATTCACAAATATATCCATTTTCGCTTAAAATGTTCATTCAAACTTTTACTGATAACATTATTTTGTAGAAAATTCGACCAAATGTTCATTGTTAAAGATTAAAAAACTGAATGTATGCTGAAAAATGTGAGGGGGAGGCGCCACCGTAAGTTAGCCTTTGTTGGGGCGGGGGCGACGTTAAAAGGTTGAGAACCGCTGATTTACTGTGAATCTTGTGTTCCAGTTATATCAGCAAGACAGCTCCTTAATGTATAATGCTATAAATATTTACATAAAATGAACTGTAAAATTGAACATATGAAAACGCATGTAATCAACAAGATATACTATCTTCCTTCTCTTGCAAACAGATTTCTCAACCCATTTTATTTCAGATTAACTTAATGAATTACTTAATAAAGGTTTCTATTAAATATACTATTCAATTTTTCTGAAAACACACATCGTGTTTAAAAAAAGAAAAAAAATATGTATTCAGGGGCGTAGCCAGAAATTTTTCATAGGGGGGGGGTTACGACTATTGCAACTCACATATATGCATACATGTGTGTGATAAGGGAGTGAAGAATATACATTTTGTATGGCAAATAATTCCTCATGGGGAGGGGGTTATGACCCCCCTAACCCCCCCCTCTTGGCTACGCCCCTGTCTTTATTATATTTTGTGCTGTTTTTAATATATATATATATATTACTATATATATATATATATATATATATATATATATATATAGCTGTATTAATTTATATATATAGCTGTTTTATATATATATATATATATATATATGTGTGTGTGTGTGTGTGTGTGTGTGTGTAAAATATAACACGATGAAATTATATATCTGCAAGTAAATTATTTAACACAAATACATTTTGTACATTTTTTATTTATTTTCTGAAGGTGTATAATTAAAAGTAGCGTGTACTACAAGTATTTTTAATTTGGCAAATTTTTCCATCTACAACAATAATTAAAGCTCCCATACTTTCCTTTAGGAATTTTAAGAATGTTTTATTTTTCTGCAATTGTATTGCATTTTCAATTAAATGCGGTGGAAAACTAGACGATATATTCAGGGATAAAATGCATTTGAAACAAGTCTGAAAATAAAGAACAAGTTTGATGACAAACATATTTTACTTTTTCAAATTTCGCTTAGAATGTACCTAGACTATAATTTTCCAGAATTCAATTTCGTGTCCTCAACTTATTTAAGATAAGGCACACATGACTGTAATTTGAACGAAATTTATAAGTAGTAGTATATTTTTAGGACTCCTTTAATTAAGCCGCTTTACCGTGTTTTTTTTTTCTTTTAATGGAGTCTATTTTTCTTTTATCGTGCGATTCACAGAGCTTCGCGAAATGTAATTTTGTCGCTGTCTAGGTTACGTAATTTTGCTCCTCCTGTCAAAATGATAAATTAAATATTTTGTCGTTTGGAGAACTTTCCATAACCTCCCTCGAAGTTTAAATTTGTTTTGAAGCATTATGCTCTAAAAAATGACTTCATTATACATTTTTGAGAGTTCAGAGCACTGAGCTGTTTTTTTTTTTATTTATTTATTTCTAATTTTGATGCTCGTGCTTTTGAAGTCGTTATTCTCGTAATGTTGGAAACATTATATTCCAAAACATTTATTAAAACTAAGAAAAGGCATTTAGAAAAAAAAGTATAAGTCAATATATAATTTGTTTCGCTGTAAAATGGGACGGATTATAATGTAACTTAACAATTTACCACAATTCTCCGAGAAATAAGCACATCCACATTTGCATTATCAAATATATTAAATCTGAAAATATTTGTATTATGAGACCGGTGTAAAAAGTGCATAACACCGGTCAAAACGATTTTTGGGTCTGATTTCTGCATGTTGAATTGTAGTTTCTCCTACGCCAAAACTAAAGAAAATATTTTTTTTAAATGAAAGTTTGCTTTTGTAGAAATTGAAGTAATTTTTCAATTTTTTGGCAAAAATCACTGATTTTTATATATCTTTTTTATAATTCCACTCTAAATTATGATCAGAAAAGTTTTTGATGGATATAAAAGTCTTTTTTATTCAAGATTTGTGATAAGCAATAACATATTAATGTAAAACAATAAGAAATTAATGCCTAAAAGTGAATATTTTTCGTATTTCTTTTATGTTCATATGAGCAAATAATAATATAAACAAATAATAATATTACAAATAATAATACAAGCAATACTACTGAGTTACAAATAATAATACAATTTATTTTCGGGTTAATCAAAGTGCTGCCATTATATTTCGTTTATGAAATAAATTATAATATACTTATCGACATAAATCAGACAAAAGCAAACTTCTAATGAACTAAAAAATAAAATTTATGTCTAGAATCAGAATTTAAGAACGAGAACAGAAACTCATTTTTTGTTGTTGTTGTTGTTGACCGGTGTAATTGTTCGAGTAATTTCATGTTAGACCTACATACTTGGAGAAATAGACTGCTCAGCATTTATTCAGGATGTTTGAATTTCTACATGACGTACTAAAGCAAAAGATTCTTCTGGTGCACTCTTACGGGAAACTAATGCATTTAATAAACTCAGAATCAGTCTTATTTACTAGATAAAGGAACATAATGTACAGGATTTTCTCATTCACTTAGTGAACGTTGTTCACCGTATGCATAAACAACTCTTACCACGTTGCATATCTATCATTTCCAACAAGGCCCTTTTCTTATTTCAACCATTTTTAACATATACATTAATGGCATTGCCCGCAGTGAAAGCACCGTACTTGCAGTCTATACAGACGACACTGTGATATTCTACAGATCATTTCATCTTGATATTATAATTAAGAAACTTCATATGTAGATGGATATTATTGAAGAGATTTTCAAAAATGGATAATTAAATTGAATCCACTAATTGCAATGGTATTCA
>JAWZYV010020330.1:0-21451 GCA_038373885.1 Cheiracanthium punctorium | reverse complement strand
AGCGATGCCCTTTTTTCAGCATTGGGAAAGGGTTGCGCCTCAAAGGGTTAAATAGTTTCTTCAGATGTACTTGTACTCAAAATTAAAAAGATAAATTAAACTTGAACGTTTATTTTTTAAGTGTGATGATCTTTTATTACAGTACTTATGCTGTTCATTTTATTGTAGTTTAAATGCATGTGATCCTAAAAGTAAAAATTTCACTTTATCACTTTATTCCCCATTCGACGGTTATATCGCGTCCTCGGATATATCGCACATTTTTCTAGTCTTCCAACAAGCACGATATAACGAAGGGCTACTGTATGGTAAAAATTAGATGCAGGGTGAGGATTTCAAATCTGAAGAGGAAAAAACAACAACAAACAAACAAAAGAGAGAGAGAGAGAGAATACGTAATTTAAATCTATGCCCAGGTCCTCACATTCATATTTAGGGAAATTTTGCCCGTACAAAAGAAATTGCAAACACAAGAATTTCAATATTGGAGCGATATATATATATATACTAGCTGAAGTACCCGTTCTTCGCACGGGAATGAATGGACTTTTTGATATTAATATTTGTCGTGATTACTATTTATTGTAATAAAGAGATATAGCAAAATGGATATCGCGTTATATTGTGTTCAATAATCATGCATACTGAATTTCAAGGCAATCGTTTTTACGGTGCAGAAGGCGATGCGGCGTAGCACAATCTAGTGGCGAGTTTTAGCAAAACGGATACGGCAAAAATATTCTTCGCATTCAGATATCGATGTATACGAATTTTCATGACGATCGGCTGAATAGTCTTGAAGTTCATGTGTTGACGCGACATCTAGTGTCAAGTTATAGGAAAATGGATCGTGCCAAACTCTTCCCCGTGTTCAAATATCTATGTATACCTATTTTCATAGCGATTATTCGCACAGTCAAGAAGTGATACACTGCAGGGCCATCTAGTGGTTAATTAAAGTAATGATTTGCTACAGCGCCGTCATGTGGCGAGTTATAGCAAAATGTATAACGCCAAAATATTCTCATTTTTCAAATAGCTATGTATACTGATTTTCATAGCCACCGTTTGAATGGTCAAAAATTTGGCCTGCTGCAGCGTCATCTAGTGGCGAGTTAAAATAATAATGCATTGCAGTGCCATCTAGTGGTGAGTAACATCAAAAGTAACGCAGTTAGAATATATTCTTCGTTCTCAAATGTGTAAGTATAAAAAATTGTATGCCGATCAGTCGAACGGTATAGAAGTTGATGCGTTGCAGCGCTATTTAGCGGTAAGTTACAGCAAACGGATAGTGAAAAATATTCTCCGTGTTCTAATATTCGCGTGTACCAAATTTCATCGAAATTTGTTGGACCATATTCGCATAGCAAACGGCTAAACGGAATAGAATTCGACGTTCTGCTGCGCCACCTAGTGAAAAGTTAGAGAAAAACGGATAGCATAAAAACCTTCTCCATGATAAAAGACTTAGGTGAACCAAATTTCATGGTGATCGGTGAAACGGTGCTGGAGTTTTAACCTCCTACACACATACCAACATTCATTTTTATCTATAACCAGTCTTATTATACGTATATACCAGTCTCAAGTAAAATCCAGTTTCAAATCTAAGCCTCGCCAAAGTGCCAGCATACGCCATTTTGCAAGAGTTTTTTCAGGGAATCATTCGAAGCATTGACTTAGCAGCAATCAAAATGGGAAATGGTTCGACCGCCAGGCATTTATTTGAAAAGTGGAATCCCTTAATACAGCCGCATTTTTTAAATTATCAACTATAACATGTTTTATTCATCGTTACCTCGATGTACTAAATGCGGAGATGTCAATTTTCTGAAATTTGGCGGATTTCCCCCAAGTTAAATCAATGTACTCAATTGGCGAGAATTCTGAAGCTACATCGCTTGAAATGTCCTAATAACTGCATTATTTGTGCACGGATAGTTAAAATTTAATGCTGTATTCTAAGAAAACCTATACACTTGTTTTCAAAAATGCTATTCCCTTAAGCTCTCAGTAAATTGAGCCAAAAAGCCTAAAACTGTGCAAACCGCTAGAACTCACACTCTAAAAATCGGCCTATCAGCCATTTTATTTTTCGCCAAACTAAAAAAAATTACATATTAGTCTCGGATATCTTCGATCCTCATTGTTTTGCGTATAAAACATTTCATTCCTGCTCTCATTTCTTATGCGCACACGATATTATAATTAAAAAAATAACCAAAAAAATAAACTAAGAAAATCATTATTATTCTTTTATTTTTACTTTAAGAATTTAAAACATTTTATTCGGCAAAATCGCCACACATGGCAACCAAGATGCTTATTTCACACACTGTTTTCACTACAGGGGTTGATATTACGTAAAGCTTTCTGCGTGGAGAACATAAAAAATCTCTTAAATTCCGGGAACGGAAATTAAGGGAACCCTTCAGGAGGAAAACGTTTTTAAGTGGAGTTTCAAAGTTTTAAAGTGGACTATCATTTATTCTATATTATTTTACATATCTGTGTAAAATTTCAGGCTGACAGGTCCATTTTTGTGGAATTGTATACTACCCAAATCAACAAATTGACAAACATAATTTCATTTTTATTTATAAGATAACCTACGCTTGTTTTTAAAAATACCCTCTCATTAAATTGCGCCAAGCGCTAGAATCATAGAAAATCTGACACACTTTCAGATATTTAAATACGCACTAAAGTGCTATATATAAAAAGAGTTATAATCCATGGGTCTTCCCTATTTTCGTTCCATCTTTCATTAAGTTGGAAAGTGTATCATTATTCATGAGTGTGATTAAACAAAATTAAAATTGATATTTCTAACATCCTTTTTTCTGGATGTAATACATTAGATGCAGAAAAGCTGCTCTGAAAAATGCACAATTCCAACTGAATGAAAATTTCAAAAACTTATACGCAGGTGTATTCATAACCCAAATAGCAGACGATTAAATTACGATAAATAGCGCCAAGCGTTAGAATCCTCCTCAAAATCGCGAGAATGCTGAAGATAGATCGCTTGAAATCCCTTAATAACTGCATTATTTTCGCAGGGATCATTAAAATTTAACGCTGTATTCTAATAAAACCTTTGTACTTGTTTTCAAAAATCCGTTTCCTTAAGCTCTCAGTAAATTCGCCAAGCCGGAAACTGTGCAAACCGCTAGAACTCACTTTCTCGGCATTTGAGCCATTTTATTTTTTCGCCAAGCTAAAAAATTTTAACATATTAGCCTCGGAAATCTTCAATTCTTATTGTTTTGCGTATAAAACATTTCATTCCTGCTCCGATTTCCCATGCACACGATATTATAATTAAAAAAAATATAACCTTACGAATATAAACTAACAAAAAAAAAAATCATTATTATTCTTTTATTTTTACTTTGAGAATTTAAAACATCTTATTCGGCAAAATCGCCACATATGGCAACCACGATCCTTATTTCACACTTTTTTCACTACAGGGGTTACAATTACGTAAAGCTTTTTGCGTGGAGAACATAAAAAATGTCTTAAATTCCGGGAACGGGTGGACTTTCAAAATTTTAAAGTGGACTATGATTTATTCTATATTATTTTACATATCTATGCAAAATTTCAGGCTGATAGGTCCATTTTTGTGGATTTGTATACAACTCAAATCCACAAACAAACAAATAAACAAACAAACAAACAAATAAACAAACAAACAAACAAACAAACAAACAAACAAACAAACAGAATTTCATTTTTATTTATAAGATATATATATATATAATATAAAATAGCCTAACTTACGTAATATGGAATGCCAAGTAAAACATTAAGAGATAGCCCATAATAACAATTATAAAACCGAAACCATGAAATAATAATTGATAATACAGAAGCTATAAATATTGTAAAAAATAGAGCTATTAAAGCTAAAGAGAAGTGTGGAAACAAGCCAGGTGAAAACACGTGGAATGACGAAAAAACACGTGGAATGACGTTTCTGTTGAAACCCAAACTTTTTTTTTTTTTTTTTTTTTTTTTTTTTTTTACAATTTTCCAACAGGAAAAGTTGGATCTACCTCTTTTTTTGTTTGCAGCAGCTTCAATTCGAGGTTTTGCAACGATGGGGGCCAACAAGTTAAGCAGAAATTGAAGTACATGTGCAAATGAGAAATAAAGTGCCCTATAACCCTTTAACGCGCAGTGTTCCCGCTATGGGAACACCCAATTCTGACGTTTTGACTGTTGCCAGTTACGAAGAATAGATTAGATTTCTATAAAAATAGTTGCGGTTGACATAGCTCCAAGAGAATCCTTTGCTTCTTAGCACGCCATTTCCAGTAAAAAAAATTGTCACGGTTATTTTAAAAAATGGAAGAATGCGAGAACAGCTGAATAGATTGCCCAATGCTGAAAAAAGGGCAGCCGTTGCCATCGCTTGACTTAACTATCAGCAAGATGGCGGACGATCGAAAAGTTCATAGCGTGCCACAGATCTAGAGACCCTTTTTTGACGACAGCTGGCTGTGCCGGTCACTGCAAATCCGTTTTATTTTAACAAAATGATAAAAATGAAGCCTTCTTTGAAAAATCTCGCCTTTTACATCGTTTGGAGCCCCTCCCCCCCTCCTCCGAAATTTCTTTCTGGATACTTCGATGTCTAAAAAAATTTAAATATCTTTCTTTCCATTCCAAACACAAAATTTTATTTTATTCTAAGTAGTCTGAAATAAAAGAACATGTATGATGCCAGTGCAACGTCATGTTGAAACGTTTTATTGACTTTGAAAAAATGTTTTTGATTAAAAGTAATTTATACAGTCGTAAATTTTTCACTGTTTGCGTTTCGTATATGTTAAAAATAATATTACTTTTGAAAGCTACAACTCTTTTGTAATTTTTCTGTAAAATTTTAAAAGTGAAAATATGAGCTTTTGGGGTCCTGGCCATTGCCCCTTTTCCCTGCTGGTAAAGAGGCACAGTTAAAATCTACTCTATCTCAGGTGCTAAAATATTACTTTAGAAGAGGCGCTAGAAATACTATTAAGTTTGGTTAAGGACTTCGCTTCGACTGACAGACAACTGTCTTAGTACTTCAAAATCACTCGGCCGTAGCATGTAAATTGTTTTGTTAAAAAAAAAACTACTCTTTACAGGGGCGTAGCCAGAAATTTTTCATGGAGGGGGGGGTTACGACCACTGCAATTCGCATATATGCATACATGTGTGTGATAAGGGAGAGAAGAATATACATTTTGTACGGCAAAAAAATCCTCATTGGGGGGGGGCGGGGAGGTTATGACCCCCTAACCCCCCTCCCCCCTTGGCTCTTTATATCCGAGTATTAATTATACACCATGTCCTTATTTAATAACTTAAGTGCAAGTACTTAAGTTATTTTAAGTTTATTTGTTTACACTAAGTAACTAAAACTTTTTTGTGTGAAAAATATTTTCGAAATAGTTGGAAGACAATCTTTTAGAATAAAATCTTTTGGCAATTCTATATTTTTCACTTTTATTTCTTAACTTTACAGAGGCCTTTACTGAACGCCCCTCAAACTTTAGCTCCTACAAGCACCACCGTAGGTGCAGTTTCACCCCTTTGCACTTCACCAAACGTGCTGTTTGGTCACGTAGGACCAAAG
Organism: Cheiracanthium punctorium; assembly: GCA_038373885.1. NCBI lineage: Eukaryota > Metazoa > Arthropoda > Arachnida > Araneae > Cheiracanthiidae > Cheiracanthium > Cheiracanthium punctorium. Next base: position 15,816 of record JAWZYV010020330.1, on the reverse strand, counting down.
ACATGTCTTTGCGTAGGACAGTGGGGGGGAAAGCACGGGAGCAGGCCCTGGTAGGTGTGCCTGTGTCTCATTGTAATCTAAGTGACCAGTTGCACGCCATGAAATCTTCATTGTCCCTCCCTCCACCCATTGGCAGGGGACTCCAGAATTTCTACTGTCCCTCCCACCTACCTGGTGTAGTGTATATAAGGAACCCTCATGTGAAGACGACGAACATAGTCTTTCTGAACCGACCTTCCTGAAGTCAATTGAAGCTGATCACGATATGAAGTCTCCGATGAAGTCTACTTGTGACGGCGAGCAAAGTCCTTCCGAATCGGAATTCCTGAAGTCAATTGAAGCTGATAGTGATATGGTGAAGTCTTGTGTAACCGGCGACCACAGACCTGAATCGGACTACCCGAAGCCTATTGGAGCTGAACGTGATAAGACGAAGTCTCCGACGGAGTCTTTTAAAGTGGACAAAGACTACAGTCGTGACCATATGGCGATTCTGGATCTAATTTCCGAACAAATTGAACCTGACGTGCTCAGGCACACATTCAGCGTGTATCCTTACATGCTTAAGGATTTAAACACGAACAGAACAACGATCGAAGACAAAATTACAATTCTTCGCTTCCTAGACGCGGTGCAGACATTGAAGAAGGTGAAGTTCCTGGAGACGGTAAGCAATTCATATTTACAGTACACTAAGGAAAATTATGAGGGGTGATTGAATTGTTTCCTGTGTGTTCATGAATGATTAGATTCAAATTTTGCATTTTAATAATTTTGTAAAGTTGCTTCCTCTTAAGTGTATCCTAACTTCGAGTAATTTTCAATTTTATATCATTTATACTTAACAAAAAAGTCCTTCGCTGCCTTTGAATATACATTTAAGTGCCCTTTATAAAAAAGAATCGGGATAGATCTTCATCAGCTAAGTAAAAACGAAAAAAAAAATTGAGTTATAGGTAACTTTTAGAAACTATTGAAACATTTGGAATATAATTGCCAATTGTTTTCCTAAACGTGGCATGTTTTGAAAAATACGCCCTGGCGTGAGAGTTTTCCGCTAATCCGCGGAATTGTGAGGTTTTGTTTAAGATAAGCTAAGCGAATCTCCGGCTTTTTTTTTCAGATCGACGAATACTCCTGTTTGTTTATTAAAATTTTTGGCAGTAAAGATTTCATTCAGTATGCTCCAACATTTCAGTCTTTTCCCATCCGTCTAGAGAACGAATATTTCTTCGTTACTTTTTTTTTCTTTAAGTCTCCAATCTAATAGATGTAAAAATGAACTCCAAATTCAAATTTAATATTTTTTTTCCGTGTATAACTTTAAAAAATAGTAAGTAATTTCTTTCAAGTTATTAAAGCAAATGATGTAAAATAGTAAAAGTTGAGAAAAGAAGAAAGTGAAAAAAAAAAAGAATGTTCTGACTAAAAGGGGGGGGGGGGTGCTTTTCAGATGTTAAACCATTATACTCTTTTTTGTATGTGAAATAGAACTGCTTTTCCCCCTCTCTGAATGTATTTATAATTGTCAGGCATGAGGGTTTTTCGCGGAATTCCGCAATTTTGTTTATTTTAAGATCGAATGCATGTTTAAGATTTTTGGGCGAAAAAACTTATTGTTTTTTAAGATTACCCCCCCCCCTTTTCAAATAAAATACAAACAGGTTCAAATGTGAATAAAAATGATGCTAGATATCTAAAAAACTAGCATGTCCATATGTTGTTTTTATTTCAATTTACAAATATACATTCATTGTGGTTTTAATTTATTCTTTTTAAAAAATGTTTTGCGTAATTTTCTGTTGCCCCGAATTTTATTTCTGGGAATATTTTCTGCTGTGTACCGAATTTCGCCTCGCGTGTAATTGTTAGTATTTGATTGCTTTTTAATTAAAAGTTACTAATTAAACTTTATAATTTTTCTTTTAAGGAATATATATCTTAAATGTAATTTTTTATAACTGTGATTTCATTTTTATTCTTTATAAATATTGTTTTGCATAATTTTCTGTTGGTCCAAATTTCCCTTAACGTGATATTTTTTGTCCTGTCCCGAATTTCACTTCGCGCGTTAGTTCCTCCCCCCTCCCCCACAATTTTGACACTTTTGTTCTATTTTTTTTCCTGGAAACTTCATAAACAGGGTTTGGTTTTTGACATGACAGAGGTGAAAACCGTCAAATACTTAATTTTTCTTTTATTTTACGGCATAGCAAAGCAAACAATGAATTTCTGTATAATTTTTTTAAAAAACTACAATTATTTATAGTATTTATGTAAGCATATAATTATTTTATTACGCTTTTAAATAAAAAGTTACAAAAAATATAAATTATTAAAAGTCAGGGGTGCCACTTTTCCGGCGATCGGCGGATTTCAAATTTTTATTTATTTTATTTTTGTCATTCTGCATCTTCAGCAGAATTTATCCAAAAATTCCACTGAATTTCCTTTTTTTCCAGCGGTAATTAAGTATTAATTTTTAGTATCTTAGTTTCTTCAATCGTTTTCCATTCCTCTTGAAAACTAATATTTTTTTTTGTTAGCACTCCTTTATTAAAATCTCCAATGCTGTAAGAATAAAAATTAACTTCTATTTCAAACTTAAATTTTTTTTTTTTGAAGGAAACCAGTAAAGTAAACAACATTACGCACTTTTTTTAATGCTTTTCAGCCATGTAATGTCTTTTTATTTATTTATTTATTTTTTTTTTTTTTTTTTTGTTGCTATAATTTCCAGTTTTCTTATTTTCTTTATTCGTACGGAAATTCTTCTTTTTCCACATAAAAAAAAAAAAAAAAAAAATGCATGAGTTTCTCTTTTTTCCTATTTTATGAGTGGCATCACAGTAAAAGTCAATTTGTTTTGCAGTCCCGCTGTATATATAGCCGTTTTGATATACAGCTCGTTTTAACGAAGTCCGAGAAACTAGAGAAATCATTTTGCTCTAACAAAATTTCGTTGTACCGATATTGTATCTCGACATTTTAATCTGATTTGGTTATTACCAAAGTCTTTGCTATTACGAGATTTTCGCTAAAACGGGATTCCACTGTATAACCTTCATGTCTTGATTTTCGAAGAAATTTAAAATAAAAAATTTTTACTTAAAAATTACTATTATTTTTATTTTCTTTATTAATTTATTTTTAAATTTAAGCAACGTACAGCACCCAGGGATGAGATTCTTCAATTTTTAGGCTGATAAGCTTTTTTTTTTTTTAATTAAGAGGAATTCTTTTTTTGTTTGTCATTTTTTCTCTGAAAATTCCACTTTTCTTCTATAGACTTCTAATAGTAGTTTTTAATTGACTGCATAATATTTTCGTCTTGTAGCATGCTCTGATGTTTTCCTTCTTAAATCTTCTTTCGCATATATTATATACAAATATATAATGTACAAATTTTTTACTCTCGTATGATTTCAGTTTTTTTTTTTTTTTTTTTTTTTTTCACATTTCAGTCATCCCTTAGCACCATTCTATTTTGTTATTGCTATTTTTTCAGTATCTAAAAAAAATTTTCCGTGAAAATACGGAAAAAGTACTGGCAGCTGAGACGCCAGTACTTTTTCCGTATATTTACGGAATTTTATTTCTGTAAATTCCTGGACAGTTTCCGTTATTTTCAAAATTCCGTTTTAATGGTTTTCCGTTATTTACTGCATAATTTCCGTGAAATAACAAAATTCTGTATTTTGATTTTTCCGTTTTTTTACAGGATATTCTTCGGTATAATAACATATTTCAGTATTCTAAATCTTCCGTTTTTTACCGGATAAATTTTGTGAAATTAATAATTTCCGTATTTTGCTTTTTCCGTTTTTTTTCTTCACAGATTGAACGGTATTTGAACGGACTTCCGTATTTTATATTTTCCGATTTTGAACGGGACATTTTCCAGCATTGTAACGTATTTTGATTATTTACTTTTTCCGTTATTATCAGGGTAATTTCCTAGGTCTATAAAGTTTCCGTATTTCAATCTTTCCGTTATTTAACAGAAAGTTTTGTTGTATTGTACAGCTATATACAGTGCATCGTTAAGTATCAATATTATTAATACATAACGGAAAAGATTGTCACAAAAATTAGAGCAACATTGCTGGAGTTAAAGTTTTACTAATGAATGACAACACAAATTTTACTGATATAAAATTGACTTCTGATGCCTAAATTAACAAATTAACTTTTAATTATTGACAAATAATTAAATTTGCTGACATAATACATTATGTCACATTAACAAAAATATCAAATATTTAATTTAAACAATCTTTTTTTGTATTTTCTTATCTTTGGTTATCTTTTTCTCTAAATTTCCTATATATTATTATACAGTTATGTATTTTGAAGACTTCGGGAAAATCCCGTAAAACAATCGTTTCCATATCTAAGTAGAAAAAATTATTTGACAATATACTCATAAATTGACCATAATTACAATTTGACAGTATACTGATTTAGAAACGTGTTATCTTAAACATCCATAAGATAACATGTTTCTGCATTCCTCTCAACAAAATACTTTCTGAAACGTTACGCAATTAACATTTTTCTGTTCATTTAATTTTTTATTTCAATTTTTTTATTTTATTTCAATTTTTGTGTGTATGTTTTTTCTTCCCAGGATCAGTTTTCTTAGATAAATAATTAATTATATAAGCTCATTGTTAAAAAAAAAAAAATCTGATTTGGAGAATGCTAGGGGAACACTGTTATAAAATCAGGTGCTACTTCGAGTCAGGGGTACGATGAATATGCCTCATTTTGTATCAATATTATTGAAAGATAAAAATTACAAAAATTAGAGTGACATTACTGGAGTTAAAGTTTTGCCAATGAGTGGCAACATAAGTTCTACTGATATAAATTGCTTTCTGATATCTAAATTTTAAGCACATTAACAAAAAAAAACATCAAATATTTAATTTTAAAAATCTTTTTTGGTACTATATCTTTTTCTCTAAAATGATAGTGTATATAATGCAATTATTAAACTTGTAGCATGCACACAAAAACAATTCCGAATAATAAATTGACTTAATGCGAATTGTATTATTTTATAAAAATGTTGTGCTGACAAATCTACTGTCATAAAAAAAAATCCATCATGAGAAAAAAAATCAGAGAATAAACATACAATTCAAAATAATAGACATTTATTGTAAGACATTATTAAATAACAAGAAATTACAATTTTAAGATTTTAAGATTTTTTAGTTATATTGGATTAAATTACTAAGGTTTAAATTTTTGGGGTTTACAGCATTTTTAGTTTTTTCTTTTCATACTTCGTTCCTCTATCAGGATTTATATCCGCTAAGCATCTGCAAAAGAAAATATATCTTAAATTTCAAGGAGAAAAAATATTTATTATACACTTCAATTACAAATAAAATTAAAACAGCAGTAGTATCTCTCTTATAAGTACATTATTATCTGACAAATATGTTGTAATGTGGTTATAGATTCTGACTGTACTTGAAATAATACTGTTGACTGTACTTTAATACATTTCATATAGCAATTTCATATAGCATTCCAATGCATTTAATAAAAGTTACTCCAAACGTAGATATATCTTTATGATGAGTTTAAATTAAAATTACTGAACAATATTAGTATATTGATTTTAAACTGATGGTTATATTGATTTCAAAGGCGAATTTTAATTTCAAGAACTTAAAAAATTTTAGAGTAATTTTTTGTAACTGTGTTAAATTTAGAGAAAATTGTTTAGCGAAATGACTGCCACATATACAGACGTCCCAAAAAGATTGAAACGCTCTTTACTTTTATTCTTGTTAAAGATAAGTGATCAGTGTAAATTGAAAAAAAAAATGTTTTAAATAAAGTAGGTAGTAGAATTAGTAGAATTAAGGTTACATTTTGAAATATTCCTCTCATTCATTTTCAAAAAGTTACAAATTTTAATTTTGGCTCTTACACAAATTACGTCAATCAGAAAATTGTTGTGTTTAATTTGGAGATATCATTTTAAAAAACCGCATATCTGTATAACTGTATCTTTAATATGTACTGAATCACGTTGAAAGAAAAAATCTGACTTATGCCACTTTTCCGTAAAATAGAGACCATAAACGACGGTGGAAATTTTATGATTAAAAATATGCTAATGTGTGTCGACAATTTTTACCACATGAATCTAAACGAAGTATGGCACAGAGATCCTATAAAGCAGTCCTACTCCTTATGGGGCCCGTGAGCTAGCTGCATATGGCTAATATCATCCAGTTATATCTTTTTTTGTGATACGTCAAAAAATATCATTTCCCCAGTGATAGATGGTCCCCATTCACAAACATAACTTCTTCAGTTTTAAAAATACAGATGTGCGGTTTTTAAAATCATACTTATGTGAGTCGAATAATATTTTTCTAATTCAAAAAGTGCAACATTTTGAAGATTGATGAGCGTTATAATTACAATTTTGTAAACTTATTACTTTATTTTCTACCTTAATTTAAACATTTTTGTAATTTACACCACTTACTTTTATTGGTAAAAAAATAAAGCGTGTTTCAATCTTTTTGACACACCCTATATAATGCTTTGTTTCTTAATTTTTAAACAGAGTAATTACATAAAATAAAAATATACATGGAAATACGTTTGCCTTATTAATTGGTGTAAATTAAGTAATTTTAAATCACAATAAAGCAATAAATTCATTATACTGCAAAGTGAAAAAGAAGAAAAACGTTTCTTTAAACTTAGGGGACAAACTGTAAATTGATAAAAGTTAAATAATGATCTATTTCTTTGAAAATTACAATTAAACGCCTTCAAATTCGTGAAATTAAAATTTTACTTACCGAAAATTACACTTAGAGATATGATTTTTTCTTTTTAATTTGGGTTCTTAGACACTAAGCAACATATTCTAAATATTAGTGATAGGAAAAGAGGGACCACATAAAAATTAAATTTCGTATTTTAATATACAATGTAAAAAATTGCAGTGACGTGTTTATTAATTTTCAGAAAACGAATGAGATTAATACAGGAATTAATTAGTATTCATGGTATCAGATTGTTGAAAGCTAAATAATAAGTTAATTATTCCACAAATGAATGCTGCCGTGCTAGGAAAAAAGGGGGTAAATTAAAAAAGAATAATAATAATAATAAATGGAGTAATAACGCATATGAAAAAATAATCTTGATGTTGTCAATCCATACTTCCAAGGTACATTTAGGGCAATAAATTAACTTATTCATGTTGTAAAATATCCCTGTGATATGCATACTACTAAGCATAGAAAATTACACAAACTACATATATGATGAATATATAAAAGGAAAAGAAAGAAAAAAGGCACCATTTACCGTTGTATAAATTCCAATTATAGGGGTATTCTTGAAACAGCACCGTCGAAATTTTTTTGTCCGCATTACTGGAACCTTATCCATGAATATGATGAAGTCACTTGCTGCAAAAATTGAACCACCTGAATGAAATAAATATTTAATTAAAATTAATGTTTTGTTAAAACGAATACAATAAATTTTATATGAAATTTATAAATCTGAAAGTGAATAAACAAATTTATAAATAAACAAGTTTATTTTTCTCAAGTTGATAACTACCAAGTTTTGGGCTGATTGGCCCTAATAAGCTACAAATAACTTGTTAATAGTCCACAGGGGAAACGATCACATTTACTCACACAAATTCCTAAAAGGTTAGCGCTCGGTTTTCTCTCTGTAAATCAGCTGAACTTGTTTGTGTCTTTTGAGTGCTAAACCCCTACCCCGAAGACACTATACAGAAATTGTGCTTCAAAATGTATGGTAACAAGGTACCATGTGAATCAAGTGTTATACTCATTTATTTTATTAAACATACAGTCATCAGCTATTATCTTTTAAGTTCATACAACACGATTATATTACTTTAGCGATATAAAAAGTAAGCATAAAATTCAATTTGTCAAATAAATTACTTTGGCAATCTAAATAATAGTCCATCTGTTTTTCAGGAATATAAAAGGACTACTAAAAAAAAAAAATTGTGTGTGTGGGTTTATAGCAAAGCTACTCGAGGGCTATCTACCAAAAGGCGATGCCTCGGGCTGAGGGCATTTTAGAGGGTTCTATAATATTACAGGGATTCCACTAAATTTTCTATCTAGAAAAGGGGAAAAAGGAGCATTTCTGACGAAAAAGGGACCATTTTATAAACAATTGTTTTTAAAGAGGGGTAGGCTTAGGAGATGTCTGGGATTATAGTCTCTTTTTTTTTTAGTGCTATACAGGGATAATGCCTGGGATTTGAGAAAATCCGGGATTATTGAGGGTGGTTCAAATTCAGAGGTTCCAGACACCATTGAAGAAAAGTGTGTAGTGTAGAGTGTAGTGTGTTTAGGGCAAACCTCCACATCAGGTATCTGCAGAAGGTGAGGTGCCTTGGGAAGAGGACTTTTTAAAGGGTTCTAATGCTCATGGGCGAGGGGACACATCCCTCCAATATTTTGTCTTACTAATGATAAAATTTTAATGATGTTTGGGAAAAAAGAGCATGCTTTGTTCTCCACCCCCCCCCCCTCCACAATAATCAGCAGCTTGCGATGCTTATGTTAATTCATGTGACATATGGAGAAAACCACCCGAAACTCCAGAGCATTAGATCAACAGCCATGCGATTAGCCAGAGAACCATTGACTTTCACACTTCAGCCATCTATCATTTTCAATACTTTATCCAATGGACCATTGTGGGGCCTGAAGAGAAGTGGAGAGCTATTTTTCAAAGCTCTACAGAAGACTGATACTACATGTCGCAACATTCTAAATAGTTTGTTCTAAATTGTTCAAAATAGTTTAGGGTGTCTTTGCCTGGGACATCTGTAACGGGGAATATTTGGTCGGCAGAAAGGGGATAGACCTCCAGTATGTAATGTTAAGCATCTTCTAAACGTCAAAATTATTTCTGAACTTTCGTGTTGTAACTTTTATGATGTCATCATAACAAACAGTCATGTCTAATGAAAAATACAACTAAATAAATAAAGTTGAATATTCCAGTAAGGTAAGATTTTTAACTTACTTTATAAAATAATTTTAAAAATACTGTAAAATCTCATTAGAATAAACTAAATTTTTATGAATATTTCCGATTAACGAATAAATATTTTTATTAAAGAAAATCATTAGAACTAATTAAATAAATGAAATTTCCCTTTAATGAACTTTCCAGAATTACCAGTTCAATTTTGCCTTTAAATTCGTTGTAATGAAATTATACTAAAGACCCCACAAAAATATGTTTTGTCCTCGTTTGGCCTTAGAAATATATGGCAAGCCTAAACAGGGATGCCTTTTAAGAAAACCAGAAAAAGACGAAATCACACGTGACTCAAAAAATAGCAATATATATGTAATTATGCATGGCGTAAAGTTTGCGACATTATTTATAATTATTCGTAAAGTAATTTAAAATAATAATTATATATAATTAATGCATAATACAATGCAGAAAATTTCTTACATTGAAATTAGTGTTATATCACAACTATGTAATATAACAAACACTGATTACAACATCTATATATTGCATAAAAATGGCAAATGTTTCAAGTTTTCCAATAAACCTGTTGCATGAATATTAAAAATGAATATCTAAATAACATATTTTTCCAGGATTAAAAAAATATTTGAAAAATTACTAACAAATACTACAAATTGTAAAATTTTGTATATTTAGATTAGTAAAAAAAATGACTATAAAATATAATCTTTTTTTTACTTTTAGTGTTTGTTTTCGAAAACATCTTTCATATATATACGAGTATATATATACACACACCCCAGTGGCGTAGCCAGAAATTTTTCATGGGGAGGGCGGTTACGACTACTTCAACTCATATATACGTATACGCGTGTGTGATAAGGGAGTGAAGAATATACATTTTGTATGGCAAAAAATTCCTCTTGGGGGGGGGGGGGAGGTTGTGACCCCCTATCCCCCAACCCTTGGCTACGCCACTGACACACATTCATAGTAGAATTGTTTTAATTCTTTTTTTCCTTTAAGGAATTATGCAGAAAAATGAAATCTTAGGAAACATTGCAATTGTTATTCAAAACAGTTAAGCAATTATGACTTATGGATACGAAAACATAAAAGAATGTCAAACATATTTTCTGTTCAAACATAAAACACATAAAAAAAATATTGAAAACTTACAACACAGGATATTTTAAGCAGATGTATAAAAGCATACTGGGATTAAGGCTCATAAATGTAAATTACACCTTAATATTATTAAAATATATTAAACTAAATACATATTTCTAAAAGGAAAGCTTAATAAAGTAACTTTCATATGATGAAAATATATAAATATTAAGCAAATAATTTATACGATTCTAAATACATTAGTTGTCCCCCCCCCCCCAAAAAAAAAGCAACTTTGCCATAGGGAAGAGCAGAATATCTGAAAAGCAGTTACAATATCTAGAATATTTTTTTTTTTAAAGGTAAAAGTTTTTAAAGGTTCTGTGAGTAATTGCAAAGCTTTTATTTGTTTTTTTTTAAATTCTAGAATGTTAAGTTTATTTCTTGTTTGCTTTCATAAACATTTTTAGACTAATCAGAGTATTCTTTGTTACAACTTTTAATTCCTTTGCTTTTTTTTTTTTTTTTTTTCAATCATATCCAAATCTGTACTCGAAATGAAAATTTTTAGATGATTTTTTTGGGGGTGTGGTGGGATAAGGTTAAAAAATTAAGTTATAATTAAAGTAGGTATAAATTTTCACTCTCGTGGGATTGGAGGTTAAAAAAAAACAATGCTAAAGAAAAAAATATTTATTCTGAAGAAGGAATGGAAAAGATTGAAATTAGTCATCAAAAACTTTGACCTCAGATTTTGGTCTACATCAATAATTATTTTTAAAAAATTATTATTTTTAAAAAAATCTTCTTTAGTGAAGACCAAATAGTAATTTCTTTACAATTTATTCGTTAAGATTTAGAGTTGCACACTTCTTAAAATTCCATTTACTTTACCAGACCCTAAAATTTGACTTTTAATTTGTAGCATAGCATTTCTATGTGCATGAGAAAAAAAAAAATATCAACTGAGTAATTTTTAAAAGCAATACACTACAAATTATTTCTGAAAATAAGCCAAATAATCAAATAATTTGGCTTATTTTCAGTATATATCTATAGCATAATATACAGTTTACTAACTTCATTTAATATTTAAGGTATTAGGCACTTAGCTGCATGAACAAAGTAATAAATAAAATGATCAATTATCTACATTATTAAAAAGTTAATATTTTAGTATACATCAATAACATTTAAGAATTCTAAATTTCAAATGAAATATATTCTTTATGTGATTTTGGAACCAAAGGAATTTTTTATAAAGTGAAATAGCCTTCTTATATATAAGCACACCATCAGTATTAAAAATAGAATGATTTGCTAATAAAACATAATTTGGCAGCTTGAGAAATTTTGTAGTATAATGAACAGAGCCTGATTATTACACGGGCATGCGGGACTATAGCCCGGGGCCCCAGAAAAATAAAGGCTCCCAAATCTCCCGATTTATTGTTATCATGATTTATTACACATTCATAAATACTGCAATAATAAAATTTTTGCAACTAAATTTCCTTTGTAATATCTATAGCATAATTTTTGAAAATAAATGGACTTTGGAAATTTATTTACTGTTCTTCTAATTCAATGGTCTTTAAGACTCATGGATCCATAAACAAGAAGTTAGGAGATTTTGGAAACGTATGGTATGGCCATATATATATATATATATATATATATATATATATACATATGCTTATTACAAAATATCCATCAGTTAACATTTTTATTTCATGATTAAGTAAAGAAAATTTCGAACTTTTTGGTGTATGAAGAAAATTTTTTGGAGTAAGGAACTTTGCTCCCGTGCCTGGTAATTGCCATTCCTTGAATTATCGCACCTAATAATACAAACGGGCTAAAAAAAATATTAAAATCAAAATGCATAGTCTTGTTCTAAATAAGTATAAATAAATAGGTAATTTTTAATTCAATTTTAGTATTCTTTAAAAATGTTTTATTTTTATGTCGGGAAAATGCAACAGCAAACAAAAATAAGTTAAAATACTTGTGACAGTATGGGGGCCCTAAAATAACCTCTTTCCCCGGGGCCCCGTCCACCTATGATCAGGCTCTGATAATGAAAAACATTCTTATAAAAAGTATTAGTGCAAGATATTTATGTAGCTAAAAAAAGTGTAAAGTTAACTTACTTTGTATGGGTGAATATAGTAGAGCAGAGCAAACTATCCTCTCTCCTCCAGACTCTCAGCAGAATGGTGCCGCTTTACCTTGGGAAAGTGGAGGGGATCTCGGAGAACCTGTCCCCTTTTCTTAGAAAACGGGGTCTGGCTGGACACCACATGCTGTGACATTGCAATACTTCTTTTTAACATTCCCACGAACAGTGGAGGGGCAGTTTCGAAAATCGCTAATTACATTTTGACGAGGCCGGCGCTTTGGGGAACAGGAACACAGTACGTGTTTGGAGAGGCACACAAGATGGAAATTAATACTATAGTCACACGATCTCTTCAACATTAAAAAAATGTGTTGTTAAAACAGTTTTTAAAAAAGATTTAGCTCAAAAATTTTCAGAAAATTTTTCCTATTTGCCCCACCATGTCTCTCTATTTTTACGGTCCTATATATCTTTACAGTTTCTAGTCATTTTACTTTAGGGCATCAGTTATAAAATTTTAAATCGTATAAAATATGCTTTCTTTGTTATTTTCTACTTTTATGAGCAATTTATTTTTTAACACACAACAAGTGTGTTAGTTTTATTGTTGGGTTATTAATTCATTATACTAATATTGTCCATTTTACGTTTGTGTCCTTTCATTCTTCTTTCTTTTCTTTTAATTTTTAAAAAGGTAAATATCATACGGAAGAATAAATTACAATAAAGAAAAATAATAATTTGTCATTTATGTGTGGTAATCATAAATGAGATCTTAAGACCACACATAAATTGCTTGACATAGCACGTGCAGCCAGTTTTGAAAAACTAAGGACGACTAATAAAATTTTAAAAGGATTCAAAAATATTGCTTTCTAATTAAATTAATTTCCTCTCATATTGGTACCCTTTTTCCCTTACATTCAACAAAATTATGTGTATAGTTCCACTTAAAGTTAATATTATTGTTAGCTAAATGAATGCTTTTTTTTTTTTTAAATATTTCGAAAAATGTGATTTGAACCCCCTCCATCTCATACTCTTGCAATGTAAATTTTTCTAGAATGGGGCTGAAATTTTTGTAGGAAAGGCTTAGTCGCCCCCCCCCCTCCCCCAACTCAGCAGAACCCAGTCAGGAAGAATTATTTTTCGCAACCCTTGCTCATATACGTCAATGATGGCCATAAGAATATATGTTCTTTATTTTATTTTCAATATTTCTTGCTTGTTTTCCAGGACAGAGAAAAACACTGAAATGTGTCGTTTGAAGCAACTTGCATTTTCCTATGTAATTTACTCGTCAAAATATGAGGGACTTCTGAATATTTGCATCCCTTGGAAACTGCTAGCGACAGTCGAAAAGACTTTCGGAATCACGGATTTAACGTGCACGGACACCGCATGTGCACGATGGTCTTAAGTGGTGGGTCGAAATCGGTTACTTGTTTGACGTATTATCCACTCACTACCACGTGTGAATATTTGTCGATGGTTTCTTTTATTTTCTGAATATAGATCAAATCGAACAGGAAACCTTTTTATTCTACTTAAGGGTGCAGTTCGAAAAAATAAAATCTCCCTCACGGTCTAAGTACACAAATCAGAATAAGCTAATGGCACCAGGGGCTCGAAAAAATTCAGGAGGATTCTTTCTAAGCTGTATTACACACCGCAATAAAAGAAATAAAGGTGCCTTTTATAAAACTTTCGGAAAAAATTCTTCAACATGGAATTCCACGGCAAAAAAGTTTCGAAAAGTGGCATATCCTGCTAAATTTTCGATTTTTAAGAAATTTTCCTTAAAGTTTCGCTACTGATACAGGTTTATCTTTTATTACAGTGTATAATGCACATTGTAAAAAGATATTCTAAAAATTTTGAAGTGCATTACATAATTAGTTTATTTGTATTTATGTAACAAAATCCCATGGTTTTTTCGAACTACACCGTTAACTGTTTGGCGAGAGGCGAACCAGAATCCTGAATCAGGCAGCAGTATGCTCATGGATGTAGCAAACAAAGTTCTTACCTTAACATTTCCCATAATTTTATATCTATTATTTTTGTATGTGCCGGGCGCGTATAATGTGCATACACATGTTCTTATAAGTTTTATAGAAATAAAGTTTTCTTTAAAAGTACGAGTGTACTGTAATAAAATTTGATTTATTCTTTCTATATCTGAAAGAAAAGAAAATATTTTTAGAAGCAAGATAATATTTTTCTTTCTTGTGACTTCATTATAAAACAATTTTAAAATTATCTGTACATAAAATTTTTCTTAATCACTATTTTATAAAATTATATAATGATCAGTAATTAAATATCGTCCAAAATATATTTTTAACTTCGTTGTCCTTTTTCATTGGCACTTTCCTTCTAAATTGTAAAAACTTCGTACGAAACCCACTTTTGTAATAAACCACTATAATTCAAACTATCCCCAATCCACTTCCTCGTTTCCTTCAAGCGGTAATTGTTCCGACGTCTTTAGACCCCCCAGAGCTTTCTCGGAAAACCGGATGGGATTTTCCGCCAGTAAGGGCCAAATTCTTGATATACGGAAAAAGTCCTGGAATCTGATAATACGGAAAATTTCCGTAAAATTTCCAGGAAAGTATCCAGTGAATTTACGGTTATTTTTTAGAGTGTATATTTTTCACGGTACACTTGCATGCCTCAATAAACTTAAAATATTTAGCCAAAATTTATAACTACCTCAAATACAAACTAAAGAAAAAACCACTGCTACTTTATCTTATTTGAAGTTTTTATTTAATTAAAAATTCCCATTAATATAAACTAAAAACAAAGCCCCTTCTGTGTTTAGTCTCGAAGCAAGCTGCGTTTTTCTTGAGTAAGTTGATAAATCTTGCCCAATCCAGGAACTGAGACAGCAGCACTGCCGGATTATAACAATTTTGTGCCCAGGGCACTCTTAAATTTTTATGCCCCTGTATATATGTCTCAGTTTTTGTGCCCCCGTACATAGCTTTAAACTCGGTTTTTGGCCTATTTGTGTATGTGTGCCCAGGGTATGTACCCCAAGTGCTTGTGATAATTGGGGCCTGTTGTACATCAGCACAACATACTATATCCGTTGTATCACTGCACTGCAAAGTAAAATTGCTGAAGTATAATTTGGCATTCTTCTCACAAAAGATATAAATGCTCTTTTCCTAAGACTTATGGGGGGAAACTGATCCAGCAACTAAAATTTGGTATTACTTTAAGTATTAAAAATTTGAAACCTATACCTTAAAATTTGACTCTGTCAAAGTACCACCATAATATTCTTTCTGTTAATGTAAATTTGGGTGAAGCATCTACAGCATGGTTACATTAAGAACATCTAAATTTTTTTTATACAATGCATATAGAAATTACAAATTAATACTAGAAGAGCGAAGACAAAACCTTCTCCCATTTGGCCATTAAGTGTGCAAGTTCCTGTTGCAGCGACATTTCTTAAAACATCATTGTTATTTATGAATTATATGCTAGGAAGGGGTGTTAAAATTTTACTTAAAATCTGGTTCAGATAAATTTTA
>JAWZYV010020329.1:0-41719 GCA_038373885.1 Cheiracanthium punctorium | reverse complement strand
GTAAATAAATAGAAACATGTATTTTTTATACAGCCCTCTTTCTTCTAAGAAGGCTTACAGATATGTTTAATCAAAGTTGGTGAGGGGGCAATAAGCTTTGCTATATCAATAACAGCAAAAATACAATTATTAAAACTATTCTAAGAAAACAAATTAACCATTAATTTTAACCAGTGTTATAAATAGCCAATATTTTATATTTTAAGAAATAAGTTTTAAATCATTTTTAAAAAGTTTCCTGTAAAAAGGGGTTTTTAGCATTATTTTTCCTGTGCACCCCCAAAATTTCAGTAGGTCTGGAGCAGTGATGAGACTTCCTTAGGAAGCTATTGTTAATAGGTTTTCCTAAGAGTACAATACATTCGAACCATAGGCGTAGGGTCGAAGAGGGGGGGCACAGGGGGGGCTGTGTCCCCCTTTCCTCCCACTTCGTCAAAAATTTTTAAACGGACATTTGTTTTAAAATTTAAAAGAAATTTTCTTTTCTGCTCTTAAATTCGACATGTGACCCCCTCAAATCTTCATGTGACCCTCCAAATTTTCAGTTGGTCTGGGAGCGGGGATAATTCTGTCTAAAAAAGCTATTGTTATCAAGTTTTCTAAGCATATTGTACATATGAACTATCGCAATCGGGAGAGGGGGTTACAGGGGGGGGGTGTCCCCTCTGTCCCCAAATCTTTTTATTTTAAACATTTGTTTGAAGGGTCGTTTTAACCGTTCCACTTAAAAATGCAAAAAGAAACTCCAGCCTGTGACTTGAGAGAATATTTGTTTTTCTTAAAAAAAAAAAAAAAAAAAAAAAAACTACTTTTCACTTTCAGACTAGCTTAATTTAAACAAGGTTATTTTTTAAGCGATTCGTTTAAACAATTTTTCTCATTCCCAATAGGTTGTGGTTTTAAATTCTTTCTAAATACTAGGTTTTCTTTAAAATATTTATTTATTTATTTTTATTTTTAATGCAATGCAAAGTATTTTATGCAAAAATGTTTTATTCGTTGAGCGAAAGTGAATAGTATTTTCCCTTCTCTTAATAATACTCTCACAGTTTTACATCAAGTTATATTAATTGTAATAATAGATTTATTGCATCTTTTTTTTTCTTGCTGTATTTTATTCATATATGAATAGTTCAACATTTGATAAGTTATCCTTTTAAATATTTATACTTTATCAGTCTTGCGTATTTCAGCAAGTTTTTTTTCAGTTTATCTTAAAAGTTTAATAAGCTGTAAGTTTTATAAAGAAGAGAGCTTTATAAGATATAAATTTATCTAATAAAAATTTTTAAAAAATTTAATCAAGTACCTTTCACATTGTAGAATAAATAATTTTTACTAATTTCATCACAATTAGTAAAAGACTAATGTATAGGTATAGGGTTCTGGCTTACCGCGCGTCCACTTTCTCCATCTGTAATGTGAATTCGGGTTAGGACCCTTCTAAAAGTCCTCCACCCAAGGCATGTCTAAATTAAGCAGTCAATCCTTGTGTAGAAGGGGCCGTGTTAGCCCAGCGGTTAAGGCGTTGGACTCGTAACCGGAAGGTTGTGGGTTCGATACCGGCGTACCACTAAAGACCACCGTGTACATGCGGCGTACGTGCACGTTAAATCCGTGGTTCCGAAAGTCCTCTCGGCGGTCGCTAGCAGTTTCCGAGGGGTGCCAATATTCAGAAGTCCCCCACCTTCTGATGAGGTTCCAAATTCTGGCGGGAAATTACGGGAAGGACGTATATGTAGCTCTAAGCGACACATTCAGTGACGCGAGCTGACCTCTCCTGGCAAACAATCCTTGTGTAGATCTGCCACAAAACATAAATAAATTTCATGATAATTTACAGTGAAAGTAAAAAGTTTAATATATTTAATATTAAATAAAAATCATAATCACTTCCAAACACTGTTATCGAGGTTGTCTTAAAAACCCTGACCTATAGAGTTTCCTTCTTTAAATGTTGATCATAGACATATAGAATAAATTACATAGTTATTTTATGGTATGAAATAAAATTTTCTGAATATTAAATGTAAATAAATAGAAACATGTATTTTTTATACAGCCCTCTTTCTTCTAAGAAGGCTTACAGATATGTTTAATCAAAGTTGGTGAGGGGGCAATAAGCTTTGCTATATCAATAACAGCAAAAATATAATTATTAAAACTATTCTAAGAAAACAAATTAACCATTAATTTTAACCAGTGTTATAAATAGCCAATATTTTATATTTTAAGAAATAAGTTTTAAATCATTTTTAAAAAGTTTCCTGTAAAAAGGGGTTTTTAGCATTTAGAAATGAAAATTTGTTTGAAAAGTTACAATTACACTAACATTTAATTTGAAGAGTTCATTTTAAGTTGTTTTTATTAGTTGTTGACTTATTAATACCATGACTTAATAAGAAAAAGCATTTTTAAAATAAGAGTATTCATGCTTAAAATGAATATTTTAAAAAACAAAAATATGTATACATAAATATATACTGATAAATCATTCATTATTCTAATAATTTAAAACCGAAAAGCTAACAAGATGAATCAGAATGAATTATGATGAATCAAAATAAAATCTTGCACTTATAAAAAGAAAGCCAGTTACATTAGCCATGGTTGGTAAGGAATAAACTGAAGGTCAGAATTTATTACAGAGAACGTGCATGTTAAAACGGTGTGATAGGATATTCTTTTTTAGGGTGATCTTGGTAGGTGAGAGATGGTACTTAAAATTTTCGCAACTGCTATAATTTGTTGCGGAATGACTAGTTCTGGTCCTTGTCCTAAGAATACAAACAAATTGAACATTCAGTTTGTTAAATTAGTAATTAATTAATTAAACTTGGTAAATTAATAATTCATTAATTAAACTATTTCTCTATTTTATTATGTTCAGGAGAATTTTTAAATCTCGTGCATTTTTAAAGTCTCCCCTTTTAAAGATGAGAAGGTGTAAAGGCAAACACTCCCCCCCCCCCTCATTCTTTAAAAAAAAATTGTGATCAATTTCAGTTAATTAAAGGCACATGGCTCTAATCTACTAAATATTTTGATTTTAATTTGTATATGTTTTAATGTCATTTATATAATTCATTACTGTTTAGATCACATAAAACTAGGAAATAAAAATGATTTAAATACTCTAGCGGAGAATAATCAAATGATTACGAGTTTAAATTTCATTCAAATTTAAATAAATCGTTTGAAATCAATTGAGTTTTTATTTAACGCTAGAAATACACTTTTAAATAATTTTGAATATTTTGTTTTTAAAAAAATCTCAATACAATGATTGTATCTTTCTCAACAGAATAATTGATATAAAAATTAATTTTTTAAACTGTGATAAAATATATTTATTACCGCACACAGTGGCGCACTCAGGATTTTGGTTTAGGGTGGGGACTGGGGTTATAAATACTACCAAACTCGGTTATAAGTGACCTCGATTATAGCTATAACTCCATTATAACTTCAAAATATTCGTTACCACTTGCCCATAGAACACAAGCCCAATCTTTTCATAGTCTTTTTTTCAACCAATATCTAATCTTTCCAGTTCTAACTTTAAAAGTTGGTAATTTATGCACTAACTGTAAGTATTTATTTAAAAACCAACATTCCCCCACTTTTAATTAATCCCCCCCCCCACAAAAATTAGAAATAATTTGAAGACAATTTTTTAAGGTAAAATATTATAATTCGTTAGTGACAATTTTCAAAGTTTTTCACATCTAACACTCCAGGTTCAGGGGGGGGGGCTTTAGCCCCCCATAGCCCCCTCCGTGGGTGCGCCCATGACCGCACAGCTTTTAAATGTTTTTCTGGATATAATATTCTTGAATGTAAAATCTGTGCAGTACGAAACTCAACCTAAAAAAGAACCTGTTTGTTCATCTTGCCTTAGGCGTTTTCCGGTACGTTATCTCCCATAGTCCCCGGGCCCCATTGTCCGGGGAATCTCCCCTATTTTTTTCTTGGAAGGAACACGGCTTTCATGACCTTGACAAGTAGCTTGACTAGCTAAAAGCAATTATTTCCTTTTTATTTAATGTTGTAAATTTCCCTGATTAATATGAAGATACACTGTATTAAATATCTGTAATTTTACAACACAATGTGCTTCATCTAATTTACAACACGTGCAGCAAAATCAAATTCAAGCACTCGCGCTTGGTTTTTTAAACTTAGGGTGGCACTTCTGGTGGTCACATGACATTCATAGCGAATCAGAATATCGTGCCATTATCAGTGAGCTAAGCTAGGACTCCAGGCAAGAATATGTGAGTTGAGTGAGGGTTTGGTTGCCATGCCCATGTTTTTGTAATCTGGTATATGTAAACCGACCTGTTGTTTAACCGACTCTTGTTATACTTCAACAGCTGTTAAAGATTTCAATAAAATTGATTATGGGAGGGCGGTTGTGTTCAGACGTTAATTGTTGAAGTCGTTCCAGATTTGAAAAGCAAATGCGTAAATTTCCAAGAGATATTGAACGAAGAAAACAGTGTGGATAGTGAATTGCCGATGTGTTACAATGTAATCCGGTTACGGAAGTTGGACTTTGCAGTGTAAGTAATTCTATCATAATATTTATTTGGTTGAAATTATGATATGTAGTAAAAAGTTTAGGTTCCAGATAATCGTATAATGTTGTAATTTAGTCTTCCAAAGCTTCTAATAACGTATAAAGTATGTGTTTATTGTACGATGTTTGGATATTGGCGGTGTTCTAAACGGTGCCAAATCGAGTTCCGGTGTGCATTTGTTTAGTAAACAAGACTGCTGAACTGAAAAATTTCTGCAAGGTTATTACGCGTTAATCATAGTAAACTATCAAATTGTATTAATTAAATAATAATATAACTTATATACTGCTTTTATTTTTATTTAAAAAAATCTTTTTAAAGTGCTGTTTCTTCATTTTATAAAGCCAAGTTCGTATACATATACATATTTATAAATATTATTTCTTCGTTTCAATGAGCTAATGGAACATCGATTCGAATATAATTATTTTGAAACATTAACGTCTTGTAGACAAGAGTTATTGTATTAAAAACTTTTCATCTTAAAGAATATGTAAATAAATATAAAAATATAGTTATAAAATTTCTGCAGTCTCTTTTACTTGCTTCATTATTCTATTAATATATTTTAATGCCAATATTGGTAAAATGTATTTCCAGAAAAATATTGTTTTAAATTCTGCATTAAGTTTGTCTAACTCAAAAAAAAGTTTAAATTTATTTCGTTTTTAAATTGATTCTGACCGCCACATTAAAATTTTCGAAGGTATTGAAAATTTTAATGTGCCGGTCAGCGAAGGTTTTGAAATTTGTAATCTGCTGGTCCATATTTGTAAAATGCTGAGAAACACTGGTCTATACAATATACTACTATTAAGTTATATTTTATATAAAATGGATTTTAAATGTCAAAATATCAGGAGTATTCACTGTTATTTTAATATTTTAGTATGAAGTATCAGGTTTTTGAAAGCATTCTTTTGATTTAATTCATTTTTAATTTTTTTTATTTATAATACTACTTAAGTTTTAATCCCATTAAACCAATATTGGTAAAATGTAGTTCCAGAAAAATAAACTAATGTAGAATTTAAAACAGTACTATGTCCAACTCGAGCTTAAATTTATCTTGTTTTCAATAATTAAAGTTCCCCCTATACATTTAGCAAAAAAAAAAAAAAAAAAAAAAAAAAGTTGAAGTAATTGCTATGCGTATTTATATATAAACTATATATATATTGGTGTACTGTTCTCCCTAGGTAATTTTTAAATTCCAAAATATTAAGTGCTCATTGTAATTACATTAAACTAATTCAGAACTGAGAACCAGTCTTTGGAATCATTCTTCTTTCATAGTAATACATTTATGAATTATTTATACAGAATATTTTTAAAAATGTTGTTTATATGGAGACTTTTAAGAAAAAAATATTTTTTATTAAAACATGTACATATTAAATAAATCACATAGTTTATGTACAACTCCAAAAATAGTTTAAATTTATCTTGTTTTATCTCATTTTTAAATTGCTTTTCAAAACTGAAGTATATTATTTATTTTCAATAATTATTATTCATGCGTTATTTTTAAATTGCAAAATATTAAGTGTTTATTTTATTAATTAAGTGTTAGTTTTAATCCCATTAAACCAATATTGGTAAAATGTAGTTCCAGAAAAATAGTACTGTTTTAAATTCTACATTAGTTTATGTCCAACTCGAGCTTAAATTTATCTTGTTTTTATCACATTTTTAAATTGTTTTTCAAAACTGAAGTATATTTATTTATTTTCAATAATTAAAGTTCCCCCTATACATTTAGCAAAAAAAAAAAAAAAAAAAAAAAAAAAAAAAAAAAGTTGAAGTAATTGCTATGCGTATTTATATATAAACTATATATATTGGTGTACTGTTCTCCCTAGGTAATTTTTAAATTCCAAAATATTAAGTGCTCATTGTAATTACATTAAACTATTTCAGAACTAAGAAACATTCTTTGGAATAATCCTTCTTTCATAGTATTACATTTATGAATTATTTATACAGAATCAATGCCGCACCCAGGATTTTACTTTGGTAGAGGAGGGGGGGAGGGCTAGAAATACTGATGAACTCGGTTATAGTGATCTCGATTGTAGTTATAACTCTTTTATCACGTCAAAATATTCAGTATCACTTGCCCATGGAACCCAATCCCACTATCAAATTAACTCGTTATAGAGTCATAAAAAATTATCTGATCTATTCAGTGACATTAACCGAGTTTAAATGTATTTCATACACTAACTGTAAGTATTTTTATAAAAATCAATTTTTTCCCTAAAAGATATTTTAGAAATAATTCGAAGACGATTTTTTAAAAATAAAATATTTTAACTCATTAATGACAACTTTTAATTTTTAAAGTTTTTTGACATCTAACTCTCCAACTTTAGGGGGGAAGGGGGTTCTGCCATCATAGCCCCCCTCCGTGGGTGCGTCCATGTACAATTTTTTCTCTTTTTAAATGTTTATAGGGACTTTTAAGAAAGAAATATTATATTTCCTTAAAATATGTATTTAAATGTAATTAAAGTAAATATGATATAGGTAAGTAATTTTTTAAAATAAAATTATGCAAAAACAGTTTAAGTAATAATCTTGAGTAGTGAGAAAATGACAGTACTGCGACACCCCAATCCCGGCGGATTGCGGATTGCATTCCAGTGAAGCAGAGGTTACATAATCCACGATGTGCTAAGAGGGGGGTGGAGTTGAGTGACAGCTGATGGAGGAGAATTCGACCGGAGCAGGGGAGACGGAGTTGAGTGGCAGTTGGTAGATAAGACAGAAGGGTACAGATTTTTTTTCTTGCAACATTCGTAATAGAGGGGACTCGGAAAAAAGTTTGATTTTTTTTTCTAATAATTACTGACTACAACTATTTATGTAGAGACCGTCTTGCAAAGTATAAAAGAGATGTGATTATGAAATAGGAAGTAATTGTAAGGATGACTCTTAGAAAAAAATTTTAATTTGTGTTTTTTAGAATTTTGATTGTGAATTTTTCAGACATAGAAAATTATGCTGAGATACGAACTAAGAATATGTAAAAGAAATTATACAAGCTAATGATTTCATTATTGAAGATAAAAATTAAAGTTAGGTTTTAACTAGTTGAATGGTATATGTTTTATGCAAACTTTTACAGAATAGTAGAAAGAATTGTGTTTAATGTTAGGATAACGATAATTTGTGGGTTTTTTTAGGCGTAAAATGGTATATGTTAATTTTTCGGGTATAGAAAATATTGGATTTGTGTTTTTAGACTTTTGATTGCGAATTTTTCAGACATAGACAATTTTGGATTTATGTTTTTTTTTTTTTTTATGTTAATTTTTAAGACATAGAAAAATTTGCTATAATACGAACTATTAATATGTAAAAGAAATTACAAGCTAATGATTCCATTATTGAAGATAAAAATTAAAGTTGGGAGTTGAATAGTATATGTTTTATGCAAACTTTTACAGAATAGTCGAAAGAATTGTGTTTAATGTTAGGATAACGATACTTTGTGTTTTTTTTTAGACATAACATGGTATATGTTAATTTTTCAGACATAGAAAATATTGGATTTGTGTTTTTGGAACTCTAAATGTGAATTTTTCAGACACAGAAAATTTTGCACAGTTATGAACTAGGACAAATTAAAAAAAAATCATTATGGTAAAATTCTGTTTCATAATGAAACTTAGAAACTATTTTAGCGAAAGCGAAATCTACTGTATGGATTTGCCCCTAAAAGTTAACTTCACAGTACACCCGTTGACTTAACAGCTATACTGTAAAGATATAGCTATATTATTCTTATACGTGTAAAAATATCATGTCCCACCCTACAACCGGTACCACATTATCATGTAAACCTTTTACAGAATAATAGAAATAATTATGTTTAATGTTAGGATGAGACTTTGCGAATTTTTTCGTGATAAAATGACATTGGTTATATCTTTAAACCTTTTAAGCAAGTATTAGTATTGATAGATTTTTTTAAAAAATCCTACAGTATTGAAAATAAAGTTTAGGTTTATACTAACCGATCAGGAAATCGTGGTTACATGGTAATTTCCTTATATGACTTTAGAACTTTACGAAAGCTTTTTTTAGAACTTTACGATAAAATAAGTTACAAGCAAGTAATTTTTTTTTCTAATGGGCAGGCACTGGCCACAAGCCACAAGCAAGTAAATAAAATTGCAGTTTTAGATCTAACTATCAAGGTTTTAGATCTAACTATCAAGATATTATAGTTATAAAGTAATAATATACCAATTCAATAATAGGAATGCTTATATTTTAGGTGCAAAAGTAGCATTTATACAGATACAGACTACACATGTGTTTCATTTTATGTTATAAGATCTCTCATAAACGTTAAGTATTATAAATTTAACTCAGAAAATATATCATTTTGATGGAAATAGTGTCATCGCATCTTGTTGCTGTATATTTTTACGTTTAATAAGGTATTTGAACAAAGATTGAACCACAAATGTTCAGCAAACATGCTTTCACTAAATAATGATTAACTTTTTTTTTTCTAAATCATGTATCAACAAAGTACAAAACATTAAAAGTAACAAAAAATTTTGCAAGTTTTACTAAACAAAATACTAAAAGGAATAACTAACACTAATAGTCAATACCTTACTTGTAAAAATCTCTACGATTAAGCGAAATGCATTTTAGAAAATAAACATTATCAAGACATCATATTCAAATATTTACAAATACACTGAAAAAAAGTCTAACATAACTATCAAATAATAGATAATATACTTGCGTATACTACAAAATATTTAAACAGAAATACACTTACTTCATTACTTGAATGATCGATAAAATACATCATAAGTGTATTTTCATAACATGAACTATTTTAAATTAGGCTTAGTATAAGCCATTGAAAAAATGCATCCTACCACCACCACAGATAGAGTGAGAACAATTTTTTTCATATAAAAATACCTTGTCAAACCAGTTCTGTTAACCTTAATCATGAAGCTTCGACCTTGAACCGGCATAACCTTGAAACGACCTCTTTGATAATCACGTGATTTTTTTTTATTTTTTTTTTTTTTTTTTTTAACCAGTGGGAAGACATTATTTCATCTATGTTAGATAAAGCGGCTGAATGCGAGGCTCACATTATGCTGTTAGTACCTTCACTTTAGACGTGTATTTCTAGTTTTATGCTTTAATTGATTTTTTTCACCGTGATTTAAAAAAATGTCTTTGCTTGAATTGATCGAAAATACTTTTAACATTGAATACACTCCTGAGTTTTACACTCAAAGTGATGCTGATGTGTTACTTCAAGAATTATCGCAATTACCTTTTGATGCAAAGCCTCTGCAAACTGGTGAAAAGGATAATACTTCGACTCGGAAAGTAATTGCTTTTGCGGATGAGGGGATAAATTACAGTTTCTCTGGAGTGACTGTCTCTGTTTTCCCTTGGTTACCCATTTTGCAAAAACTACGTGAAGATCTACAGAAAACAACGAATTATGAATTTAATTTGGTACAAGTAAACTTATCCTCTGACGGGAAATCTAAAATTGAAGACGGTAACTACGAAGATTTTTCTCTGGACCTATCATCATGTGTATGCATTCTAAGTTTTGGATCTAAACGAACTTTAGATTTTAAACCAGCGAACTGTGAAACCACTACCATTAAATTAGAACATGGTTCAATGAGTAAGATATATCCCCCAACCAACAAACTTTTAACGTATGGTATTCCTTCTGAGCCTCATGTGACAGATCCACACATTAACCTAACATTCGTCAAAATGTGCATTTATGAACCTGCGCCGAAAAGACCAAAGTTGGACGATTGGGCGGATCATGCTTACCATAGCTTACATGCTTCTGTAAATAGTACATGGCACTTGGAAAGACTTATCTACGTTTCGCTCCACGATGAAAAAACTGACTTGAAGATTCATATTAGACAATTTATTCAGAACGCTGAATTAGATTATATACCAACCAGTCAGGGAGTCATGATGGACCCTTCAACATGGATTGAATTTATTGTAAAACTATTAGATTTTACCAGATGTCATCACAATAGCTCTTTTATTTGTGATAATCAATTATCCGTATTTAATGACGACGGAAAATGCATCCTACAACAAATTTACAAAACCGGAGATTCATTTACATTAAATCCAATTCCCTTGATACTTTTAAATGATCAAGTATTAAAACTTTGTGAAATGAGAAATGAAATATCAGAATGCATTCTAAAAACATTGTACACAACCACCCTGCCTCATATGACACTAAAATTAAAGCCACAAAAGTGTTACCGTGAACCGCATTGTGAATATGAAATGGCTAAAGATCAATTAATGAATATAGTAGCTCATGAAATTCACAAAAGTTTAAAGAAACAATTTAATTGCATAGACCGAGTTCGGGATAATCCTTCACAAAGGATACATGCTTGTTCGAATAGAACACATGTTGATGAGAGAGATGGTCTTATAAACATTAAAGCATGGTTTATGCTCGACGTACCATATATTGCAAGAGAGATATGCGAGAACAAATGTACTTGTCATTATGACGGAGAATATTTTGCAAACATTTTCTTCGAAGACTACGGAGAGTATTTTCAAAATGTATTTCTTCGTTCATTTTTTCAACCGTTTTTAGATTTTTCTAATCCCAAGAATGCCAAATCATGTGTAATTATGTGATGTTATTGGTGTATAACTAGTATTACAATTGTAAAAAATTTATTAAAACCATTGTGATTATACAGAAAAGGTACGCTTGCTTCTACAGCAGTGAGTTTTTACTGACTTATGTATGCTTTGTTATATATTACTCATTGAAAAGTTATTATTTTCTTTTGTGTTAATAGTTTGTGTAGTTTAGAATACATTTTTTTTGTAAATAAATCAGTTTATATAAGAAAAAAATTATGTGTTTTCTTTATGTGTGCATTGATTACTTGCAAAATAAATACTTCTGAAATTTTACTAAAACAAAAAGTGATAAAGTTAACATACGTAGACAAGATTTCAGATTCTCTTTTATACTTATCTTTTAAATTCTATTACCATAACTTAGACAGTTAGAAATTTGACAAAAACTTATTGAAACTAGTATTATGAAAACATTAAACAACTGTATAGAAATAAAGTGGTCTTCTGATTAAAAGCATAAACCTAAGTACGTTAGGTAAGTTTTTCACATGAGAATTCACAACAGTAGTAATTTTTTGTAAAATGTACTTACATAAAAGAAAAGTACAATACTTAGTATAAAACGTAGTATTTAAAATTACCAGACATGTTTTACGTTCAAAAAATCCGAATAAAAAAAAAAAAACGAATTACCATAATTTTAAAACATCAGAGTATTAACTTAGGTTATTTCTTGTAATTTTTCTAAAGTAATGGACTTGTGTACATGTTTTTGTTTTTGAAAAATATCGACTAAGTGCACGTGTTACATATTTTACAGACTGATCTACTTAGACTTACAAATTTTAAATAAATGTGTGCGTTTTTACTTTTTATACATAATACTTGTTCAAACTTAGTACACTTTTGATTTGTGCATTTGCTACACATAATACTTGTTCAAGCTTAGTACACTTTTGATTTGTGCATTTGCTACACATAATACCTGTTCAAACTTAGTACACTTTTGATTTGTGCATTTGCTATACATAATACCTGTTCAAACTTACGTACACTTTTGATTTGCGCAATTGTTACCAATGTAAGGAATTTTAGGTATTCTATAATGTAAATCTTGTGTTGTAAGATTAAGAACAATTATTTGCACGAGGGATCTACACCTATAGGTGGGGAGCCCTCCGTGGGGGTCATTCAAGGGGTGCTAACTCGTATTTACGCTATGTTTCGGAGAAAACCACGGGAAAACTCCGAACGGTTAGGTCGACGGACGCGAGATGGGACTCAAACCGGGGACCTTCACACTTCGCCCGTCTACCATTTCCAGTGACATAACCACTGTGCCATGGTGAGGCCTCTATAATGTAAAAATCTTGGTACATTTTATTTGAAGTAACCGAGTATTTTAAATCAAACACTATAATTTTTAAAACATCGAAGTATTAACTCAGATTATTTTTTATCCAAACTACTTGTTGAAACTTCGTAAACTTTTAATTTGGACATGTTCATGTGTTCTCATATGTTATGAAATTATTTCCAGAAATAAACTTAGTAATTCGAACTTCGTAAATTTCATAGAAGTAGTATGTTTAAAATATTTTTGATGTGAACGAACTTAATGTTTTTGTTCTGAAGTAACTGAACGCACTACATCTGCTGAAGTTGAGATCTTTTCATTTTACAACTTACAAACATAGGAAAGAAAAGTATTTTTAGATAAGTATAACTTTAGAAAAGAAAAAAAAGTAATGCTTCTCTATTTTTTATTTTTGGAGTTATGTGGTCAAACTTAGTATATTTTGAATTAAAATTGTATTTTATGTTCTGGCAGGACATTGAATATTTTCATGAAATGAACTTGCACATCTGTACTTTGTTAACTTCATAGAAGGTATCAACTTTGATATTTTCTTTAAATCTTAAGAACTTAATATTTTTTTCTGAAGTGTCAAATATGTAGACATGAATTTTTTAAAACGTTGTGTTATTCAACTTAGTACATTTTAGGTAATCTTTCAAGATAATGGACTTATAAATTTTTACCTTTTTAAAATCTCCACGAATGAAAATTAGTATATTTTATGTCTATACGAAATTAGACACTTACAAATTTTTTCAGAAATACCATGTAAAGATTTTTATGAAATATTTTGTAAACTGCTTTAGCTGAACTTGTAATTTTTCTTTTTAGAAGTTTTGCACTTAGTATTTGTGTTAGTTATATTTTGTGTTCTTACAAGTTGTTAAATATTTTCATACAATAAACTAACAGATCTACACTTTGTAAATTTCATAGAAGTGATAACTTTGACATTTTTTAAATGTAACGACTTAGCGCTTTTTTTTTTTTCTGGAACGCTAGATATGTTGAATATTTTTTTTTTTTAAACATTATATAATTTAACTCAGTGCATTTTAGTTATTTTTTTTATTAAATACCACATGAATAACTTGCTGCATAAGCAAGTTGTAAATATTTTTTTAAATATTGGTATTAAAAACTGTTAAATGTATATATACTACATAAGCAACTTGTAACTATTTTTTTAATATTGATATTAAAAACTGTTAAAAGTATATCTACTAAATAGAAATTAACAAACTAAAATATAAGATACCAAAAACTAAGAAAAACTAATGTTTAGCTACATACCACAAGAAATTGTGAGAATTCATAAAATTAACTGCTTTCATAAATGTTTGGGTTGTAAAATTGATCACCCCTCTCAAATAAGACGCACTTGTTTAACTAACTGCTAGCGATGGTGAAAAATAGTGTGACATTGGGAAAAAAAAGGGAAATGCCTTCTAAGATGACTTTCATGTTGGAATATTTCACTAGAAAAAAGCAAACAATCCTATGAAAAGGGTCGGACATTGCTTGAGTCTTGTGAAACAGAGATATCAGTAGGCGCCTGATATCTCTGTTTCACAAGACTCAAGCAATGTCCGACCCTTTTCATAGGATTGTTTGCTTTTTTCTGGTGAAATATTCCAACATGAAAGTCATCTTAGAAGGCATTTCCCTTTTTTTTCCCAATGTCACACTATTTTTCACCATCGCTAGCAGTTAGTTAAACAAGTGCGTCTTATTTGAGAGGGGTGATCAATTTTACAACCCAAACATTTATGAAAGCAGTTAATTTTATGAATTCTCACAATTTCTTGTGGTATGTAGCTAAACATTAGTTTTTCTTAGTTTTTGGTATCTTATATTTTAGTTTGTTAATTTCTATTTAGTAGATATACTTTTAACAGTTTTTAATATCAATATTAAAAAAATAGTTACAAGTTGCTTATGTAGTATATATACATTTAACAGTTTTTAATACCAATATTTAAAAAAATATTTACAACTTGCTTATGCAGCAAGTTATTCATGTGGTATTTAATAAAAAAAATAACTAAAATGCACTGAGTTAAATTATATAATGTTTAAAAAAAAAAATATTCAACATATCTAGCGTTCCAGAAAAAAAAAAAGCGCTAAGTCGTTACATTTAAAAAATGTCAAAGTTATCACTTCTATGAAATTTACAAAGTGTAGATCTGTTAGTTTATTGTATGAAAATATTTAACAACTTGTAAGAACACAAAATATAACTAACACAAATACTAAGTGCAAAACTTCTAAAAAGAAAAATTACAAGTTCAGCTAAAGCAGTTTACAAAATATTTCATAAAAATCTTTACATGGTATTTCTGAAAAAATTTGTAAGTGTCTAATTTCGTATAGACATAAAATATACTAATTTTCATTCGTGGAGATTTTAAAAAGGTAAAAATTTATAAGTCCATTATCTTGAAAGATTACCTAAAATGTACTAAGTTGAATAACACAACGTTTTAAAAAATTCATGTCTACATATTTGACACTTCAGAAAAAAATATTAAGTTCTTAAGATTTAAAGAAAATATCAAAGTTGATACCTTCTATGAAGTTAACAAAGTACAGATGTGCAAGTTCATTTCATGAAAATATTCAATGTCCTGCCAGAACATAAAATACAATTTTAATTCAAAATATACTAAGTTTGACCACATAACTCCAAAAATAAAAAATAGAGAAGCATTACTTTTTTTTCTTTTCTAAAGTTATACTTATCTAAAAATACTTTTCTTTCCTATGTTTGTAAGTTGTAAAATGAAAAGATCTCAACTTCAGCAGATGTAGTGCGTTCAGTTACTTCAGAACAAAAACATTAAGTTCGTTCACATCAAAAATATTTTAAACATACTACTTCTATGAAATTTACGAAGTTCGAATTACTAAGTTTATTTCTGGAAATAATTTCATAACATATGAGAACACATGAACATGTCCAAATTAAAAGTTTACGAAGTTTCAACAAGTAGTTTGGATAAAAAATAATCTGAGTTAATACTTCGATGTTTTAAAAATTATAGTGTTTGATTTAAAATACTCGGTTACTTCAAATAAAATGTACCAAGATTTTTACATTATAGAGGCCTCACCATGGCACAGTGGTTATGTCACTGGAAATGGTAGACGGGCGAAGTGTGAAGGTCCCCGGTTTGAGTCCCATCTCGCGTCCGTCGACCTAACCGTTCGGAGTTTTCCCGTGGTTTTCTCCGAAACATAGCGTAAATACGAGTTAGCACCCCTTGAATGACCCCCACGGAGGGCTCCCCACCTATAGGTGTAGATCCCTCGTGCAAATAATTGTTCTTAATCTTACAACACAAGATTTACATTATAGAATACCTAAAATTCCTTACATTGGTAACAATTGCGCAAATCAAAAGTGTACGTAAGTTTGAACAGGTATTATGTATAGCAAATGCACAAATCAAAAGTGTACTAAGTTTGAACAGGTATTATGTGTAGCAAATGCACAAATCAAAAGTGTACTAAGCTTGAACAAGTATTATGTGTAGCAAATGCACAAATCAAAAGTGTACTAAGTTTGAACAAGTATTATGTATAAAAAGTAAAAACGCACACATTTATTTAAAATTTGTAAGTCTAAGTAGATCAGTCTGTAAAATATGTAACACGTGCACTTAGTCGATATTTTTCAAAAACAAAAACATGTACACAAGTCCATTACTTTAGAAAAATTACAAGAAATAACCTAAGTTAATACTCTGATGTTTTAAAATTATGGTAATTCGTTTTTTTTTTTTTATTCGGATTTTTTGAACGTAAAACATGTCTGGTAATTTTAAATACTACGTTTTATACTAAGTATTGTACTTTTCTTTTATGTAAGTACATTTTACAAAAAATTACTACTGTTGTGAATTCTCATGTGAAAAACTTACCTAACGTACTTAGGTTTATGCTTTTAATCAGAAGACCACTTTATTTCTATACAGTTGTTTAATGTTTTCATAATACTAGTTTCAATAAGTTTTTGTCAAATTTCTAACTGTCTAAGTTATGGTAATAGAATTTAAAAGATAAGTATAAAAGAGAATCTGAAATCTTGTCTACGTATGTTAACTTTATCACTTTTTGTTTTAGTAAAATTTCAGAAGTATTTATTTTGCAAGTAATCAATGCACACATAAAGAAAACACATAATTTTTTCTTATATAAACTGATTTATTTACAAAAAAATGTATTCTAAACTACACAAACTATTAACACAAAAGAAAATAATAACTTTTCAATGAGTAATATATAACAAAGCATACATAAGTCAGTAAAAACTCACTGCTGTAGAAGCAAGCGTACCTTTTCTGTATAATCACAATGGTTTTAATAAATTTTTTACAATTGTAATACTAGTTATACACCAATAACATCACATAATTACACATGATTTGGCATTCTTGGGATTAGAAAAATCTAAAAACGGTTGAAAAAATGAACGAAGAAATACATTTTGAAAATACTCTCCGTAGTCTTCGAAGAAAATGTTTGCAAAATATTCTCCGTCATAATGACAAGTACATTTGTTCTCGCATATCTCTC
Source organism: Cheiracanthium punctorium (assembly GCA_038373885.1). Classification (NCBI taxonomy): domain Eukaryota; kingdom Metazoa; phylum Arthropoda; class Arachnida; order Araneae; family Cheiracanthiidae; genus Cheiracanthium; species Cheiracanthium punctorium. The sequence continues at coordinate 24,547 of JAWZYV010020329.1, read as the reverse complement.
TTGCAATATATGGTACGTCGAGCATAAACCATGCTTTAATGTTTATAAGACCATCTCTCTCATCAACATGTGTTCTATTCGAACAAGCATGTATCCTTTGTGAAGGATTATCCCGAACTCGGTCTATGCAATTAAATTGTTTCTTTAAACTTTTGTGAATTTCATGAGCTACTATATTCATTAATTGATCTTTAGCCATTTCATATTCACAATGCGGTTCACGGTAACACTTTTGTGGCTTTAATTTTAGTGTCATATGAGGCAGGGTGGTTGTGTACAATGTTTTTAGAATGCATTCTGATATTTCATTTCTCATTTCACAAAGTTTTAATACTTGATCATTTAAAAGTATCAAGGGAATTGGATTTAATGTAAATGAATCTCCGGTTTTGTAAATTTGTTGTAGGATGCATTTTCCGTCGTCATTAAATACGGATAATTGATTATCACAAATAAAAGAGCTATTGTGATGACATCTGGTAAAATCTAATAGTTTTACAATAAATTCAATCCATGTTGAAGGGTCCATCATGACTCCCTGACTGGTTGGTATATAATCTAATTCAGCGTTCTGAATAAATTGTCTAATATGAATCTTCAAGTCAGTTTTTTCATCGTGGAGCGAAACGTAGATAAGTCTTTCCAAGTGCCATGTACTATTTACAGAAGCATGTAAGCTATGGTAAGCATGATCCGCCCAATCGTCCAACTTTGGTCTTTTCGGCGCAGGTTCATAAATGCACATTTTGACGAATGTTAGGTTAATGTGTGGATCTGTCACATGAGGCTCAGAAGGAATACCATACGTTAAAAGTTTGTTGGTTGGGGGATATATCTTACTCATTGAACCATGTTCTAATTTAATGGTAGTGGTTTCACAGTTCGCTGGTTTAAAATCTAAAGTTCGTTTAGATCCAAAACTTAGAATGCATACACATGATGATAGGTCCAGAGAAAAATCTTCGTAGTTACCGTCTTCAATTTTAGATTTCCCGTCAGAGGATAAGTTTACTTGTACCAAATTAAATTCATAATTCGTTGTTTTCTGTAGATCTTCACGTAGTTTTTGCAAAATGGGTAACCAAGGGAAAACAGAGACAGTCACTCCAGAGAAACTGTAATTTATCCCCTCATCCGCAAAAGCAATTACTTTCCGAGTCGAAGTATTATCCTTTTCACCAGTTTGCAGAGGCTTTGCATCAAAAGGTAATTGCGATAATTCTTGAAGTAACACATCAGCATCACTTTGAGTGTAAAACTCAGGAGTGTATTCAATGTTAAAAGTATTTTCGATCAATTCAAGCAAAGACATTTTTTTAAATCACGGTAAAAAAAATCAATTAAAGCATAAAACTAGAAATACACGTCTAAAGTGAAGGTACTAACAGCATAATGTGAGCCTCGCATTCAGCCGCTTTATCTAACATAGATGAAATAATGTCTTCCCACTGGTTAAAAAAAAAAAAAAAAAATCAAAAAAAATCACGTGATCATCAAAGAGGTCGTTTCAAGGTTATGCCGGTTCAAGGTCGAAGCTTCATGATTAAGGTTAACAGAACTGGTTTGACAAGGTATTTTTATATGAAAAAAATTGTTCTCACTCTATCTGTGGTGGTGGTAGGATGCATTTTTTCAATGGCTTATACTAAGCCTAATTTAAAATAGTTCATGTTATGAAAATACACTTATGATGTATTTTATCGATCATTCAAGTAATGAAGTAAGTGTATTTCTGTTTAAATATTTTGTAGTATACGCAAGTATATTATCTATTATTTGATAGTTATGTTAGACTTTTTTTCAGTGTATTTGTAAATATTTGAATATGATGTCTTGATAATGTTTATTTTCTAAAATGCATTTCGCTTAATCGTAGAGATTTTTACAAGTAAGGTATTGACTATTAGTGTTAGTTATTCCTTTTAGTATTTTGTTTAGTAAAACTTGCAAAATTTTTTGTTACTTTTAATGTTTTGTACTTTGTTGATACATGATTTAGAAAAAAAAAAAGTTAATCATTATTTAGTGAAAGCATGTTTGCTGAACATTTGTGGTTCAATCTTTGTTCAAATACCTTATTAAACGTAAAAATATACAGCAACAAGATGCGATGACACTATTTCCATCAAAATGATATATTTTCTGAGTTAAATTTATAATACTTAACGTTTATGAGAGATCTTATAACATAAAATGAAACACATGTGTAGTCTGTATCTGTATAAATGCTACTTTTGCACCTAAAATATAAGCATTCCTATTATTGAATTGGTATATTATTACTTTATAACTATAATATCTTGATAGTTAGATCTAAAACCTTGATAGTTAGATCTAAAACTGCAATTTTATTTACTTGCTTGTGGCTTGTGGCCAGTGCCTGCCCATTAGAAAAAAAAATTACTTGCTTGTAACTTATTTTATCGTAAAGTTCTAAAAAAAGCTTTCGTAAAGTTCTAAAGTCATATAAGGAAATTACCATGTAACCACGATTTCCTGATCGGTTAGTATAAACCTAAACTTTATTTTCAATACTGTAGGATTTTTTAAAAAAATCTATCAATACTAATACTTGCTTAAAAGGTTTAAAGATATAACCAATGTCATTTTATCACGAAAAAATTCGCAAAGTCTCATCCTAACATTAAACATAATTATTTCTATTATTCTGTAAAAGGTTTACATGATAATGTGGTACCGGTTGTAGGGTGGGACATGATATTTTTACACGTATAAGAATAATATAACTATATCTTTACAGTATAGCTGTTAAGTCAACGGGTGTACTGTGAAGTTAACTTTTAGGGGCAAATCCATACAGTAGATTTCGCTTTCGCTAAAATAGTTTCTAAGTTTCATTATGAAACAGAATTTTACCATAATGATTTTTTTTTAATTTGTCCTAGTTCATAACTGTGCAAAATTTTCTGTGTCTGAAAAATTCACATTTAGAGTTCCAAAAACACAAATCCAATATTTTCTATGTCTGAAAAATTAACATATACCATGTTATGTCTAAAAAAACACAAAGTATCGTTATCCTAACATTAAACACAATTCTTTCGACTATTCTGTAAAAGTTTGCATAAAACATATACTATTCAACTCCCAACTTTAATTTTTATCTTCAATAATGGAATCATTAGCTTGTAATTTCTTTTACATATTAATAGTTCGTATTATAGCAAATTTTTCTATGTCTTAAAAATTAACATAAAAAAAAAAAAAAACATAAATCCAAAATTGTCTATGTCTGAAAAATTCGCAATCAAAAGTCTAAAAACACAAATCCAATATTTTCTATACCCGAAAAATTAACATATACCATTTTACGCCTAAAAAAACCCACAAATTATCGTTATCCTAACATTAAACACAATTCTTTCTACTATTCTGTAAAAGTTTGCATAAAACATATACCATTCAACTAGTTAAAACCTAACTTTAATTTTTATCTTCAATAATGAAATCATTAGCTTGTATAATTTCTTTTACATATTCTTAGTTCGTATCTCAGCATAATTTTCTATGTCTGAAAAATTCACAATCAAAATTCTAAAAAACACAAATTAAAATTTTTTTCTAAGAGTCATCCTTACAATTACTTCCTATTTCATAATCACATCTCTTTTATACTTTGCAAGACGGTCTCTACATAAATAGTTGTAGTCAGTAATTATTAGAAAAAAAAATCAAACTTTTTTCCGAGTCCCCTCTATTACGAATGTTGCAAGAAAAAAAATCTGTACCCTTCTGTCTTATCTACCAACTGCCACTCAACTCCGTCTCCCCTGCTCCGGTCGAATTCTCCTCCATCAGCTGTCACTCAACTCCACCCCCCTCTTAGCACATCGTGGATTATGTAACCTCTGCTTCACTGGAATGCAATCCGCAATCCGCCGGGATTGGGGTGTCGCAGTACTGTCATTTTCTCACTACTATCTTGAAACTGAATTGTTTGATTTGTACAGATTTATATGAATATATTTATAATATTGAATTTTAACATTACAACCTTTATTTTAAAGATGTTGAAAATTGCTGATTAATTTAAAAGAGGATATTAATCAAACCATGGAAAAAACACTACATTTAATTTAATATTAGCACAATTCTCAATCGGCGGCTTCTACAGAACTAAAATGGAGTTATTTAAGTTGGAATAGTCAAATGAACAGTCAAATCCATTTTTGACACGATAAAGGATCCAATAGAAATGTGGGTAAAATTGACAGAGACTGTTTCAGCCCCATGTAAACAAGGTGGCAGTCGCTGGAAGTTGGTGGTCGCCAAACCTCCCCCCCCCAATATTTAGATTCTATTTGCACCCCTGTGCTAATATATGTATATAAATATAAACCTGTAATTAAAAAATAATGATTCATGTTATAACAAGTTATTACTCGTAATTGAATATACAAAAATATTTTATATTGTTACTTTTATGTCAAATAATAAATAACTGTGCGTGTGTGTGAGAGAGAGTGTAATATTTCTATATAATGCAATGAATTGTTGAAACTATACAAAAACTTATAATTTCATAAAAATTACATTCATAGGCACTTCAACTTATGCGGCCTCCTTTATTACTGCTCAATTTACATATGACCTCTAGGTGTGTAGTCTAGAGTGTGTCGGGATATTCAAGAGATGAGCGACTTCAGTTCGTAACCTCCTAAAGGAAGCACTGAGAGCCAGGAAGCAGTATTGCTTAAGGAGCCGAACCAATTGCCTCTGGAACTCATCAACTGCTTCAAATTCAGGTATGAAATTTCGCTGTGAGGCTTGCATATTTAAAGAAGAGACCATATTTATTATTAATCCCCCCTTTTTTTTTTTAACCTTAAGAATCTGATGAGTGTTAATGCATGGTAATGCATGTATATTTCATATGTTGAATTTTTTAATAATTTATTTATTGTTTTACATCAAATTAAATTTCATTAAAATCTTTTAAAAGAGGATTTGATTACAGTGGTATTATTGTGGTTTACAAAATACTTCAATACACATAGATGCTGGGACAAGATACAGAAATCAAATTAACATTACAGATTTCTTTAAGCAATTAATGTTAAAAGAAAATTTTCTAGTTTAATGTTATGCATCTTGAAAATGTAACTAAATTGTATGTTTTTGTACTGATGTTGATTGTTTTTCTTTTGGAAAGGGTTTTCGAATTGATTGTGTTCTTTTATTGGCCGTGCAAGCATTCTCAGTGATTAACATAATAGATAATCGGGAGTTTCTCTGTATAATAATGTCATTGTATAATAATAAGACACTAACAGTTTTTCTTTCAGAAATAAAATTTTAAGAACATGCTTATTATTTATAAATAAAAACACTTTATATTTAATATACTTCCTTTTCAATAATTAAAGATTTTTAATTGAAATAATTGAAACTTAAAATGTTCTTCAGTAAAGAATAATATTCACATTGATTGATTTAAATAATTACTGTGTCAGAAAAATACATTTTAAATGTTTAAGAAGTGACATCAAGTTTAAAAAAGAAAGAAAAAAAGGGAAGGAAATAAATTTTATATATGTATGTATATGCATACAAGGTAAATGATTGACGTATGATTTAAAAAAGTCACTGCAAAGAAAGAAAAGGGGAAGCAGCTTTGACCACCACTGTTGTCAATCTAGAGTGTGGAAAATAAGTCATGGAATACTGGGTTGGGTGAGCAATGCGTGTGTGCCTTAAAAGCGAACTAAAGAAAGGCAGTCTTGTGCTTTCAGTGTTATAAATATAATTTGTGACTGTACCTAAAACAAAGAATATTTTAAAGTAACCTCCCAAAGACTTTTCAAGCATTAAAAGAAAGGATTCAGCATGCTGTGTCTACAATAACGTTAAAAATACTGTGCACTTTATAGGCAGCTTTGCAATGAGTCTGCAAGAATGAGTGTGGGAAAATAGAGGACTTTTTGGAAATTATTTTCCAAAAATGAACGATTCTGCACCTACACAATATCTCCATTCATGTAGATTACGCTGCTTATCACTAAATTTTACGAAAGATGATTTTTAGAATGTTATTAGTTTAAAAAAATTATTTCATCCCATTGGCTCACCTTGTATATGCAGTGGAACATCAAAAATCCACCAAATATTACAGATGTATTTTAGCAGTTTAATGCCTTTATGTTGAGCAATCTCAACATAGTACATATTTTATGCATTCTTTTAAAAAAGAAACCAGCATAACACCTGATTTTTGCATGACGTTATATATTGTTATTTTGTATTTAATAATGATAAAATTTTCATAGTTTAACATTTTTAAATATTTCATTTGGATAAAGATTTTCAAAAGTATCGATAAGTGTTTATATTAATAAATTTCAGCTAACCCATTTATGCCTAGTGTCCCTTTTTTGGGACGGCATTTTCGCTATCGGTCAAAAACGTTATTAATTTTCCCTAGCCTTTATTCACGAGTCTTGAACCTCAATTTCACAAAATATTTTAACATGACCTAGTAGGATGTTGACATTTCAATTATTATGCATAATGATTTTAAAAGAAATCATCCCTTGTTCAAGAAGTATACATCAGAAATTTATCTATTATTGCTGGTATTAGCAAAAATCGAAGAAAGTCGCAAAAATATCAGGGCACAAATGGGTTAATGAAATCAGTTGAAATATTGAAATAGTAGCCAAAAAAGAAAAGAATGGCACATTTTTGGGGATTTATTTATTTGCTGATCTGATGACGTGTTTTTGTTTTATCCTAGGCATCTGAAAAATATTCCTTTATTAATGAAAGTTTGATCAAAGAGAAGACTGAATAAGTTATGTTGTATGTGGCGTAAAATAGAGATGAAATATAAAAACCTATGTAGCTTTATATACTGTATATGGAAAGTCAATAAAATTTCTAATGTTTTAAATTTCATTTGTTATTTTATGCTTTTTTTCAGTTTATTTAAAAGCTAACATTTTATTAAACCAAAAATAATTAAGAACTTTGTAAAATAATACACATAAAAGGGTATTTATCCAGGACAATCCCTTTGGTTGGTACAAAAATGTGTACTTTTCTACAGCATCAAGAAAGTCAACCCCAGTCAGAAAGTAGTAATAGCCTTTTACTTGTGCAGATGTCTGACTTCTTGTAACTGAAGAAGAGTGGACTTTTTTTGTATTACTCAAAATGATAGACCTCAGTTTGTATCTTTTATGAGTCATTTTACAAAGTTTTTAATTACTTTTACCTTTTCACCACCAGATTTTTGTTGAGTACTTTTGTTATTTTATTAAATTACTTTAGTTGTGATTGTTTTGAATATATTAATCTATATTTAATTAAAAAATATCTTATCATAGGCAATTTTAATAAATATAACTTTTAATTTGAAACTACCAAAATAATTCTAGATAAATAATTTCAATGCAATTTTAAATTAACTACTAATTCATAAAACGATAAGTTTTATTCATCTATTAAACTATAAATTAAAAGCATTATACTGACTTTTTCAAAGAACAGCATGAAATTTTGTTCTGCCATATCTTTATATCTTTACTTTAGAACTTAACTGCCTGCATTTGTTCCAAGAAAGTAAAATAAAAAATAAATAGCACATTAAATCATTGTATATTACCATTATGCTTAATTTAGCTTTTCAACAAGTATTCTTTAAATATCTGGATTTGTGGAAGAACACATTAATAAGAGAAAGTATGTATAAATGTAGCTGAGTGACATAGTAAAAAAACAAAACACTGAAGTAACTTAACTCTAGAAATACAACGGGCCTGCCTTTTACAGGTATGTATAAAACAACTCCATACAAACAAATTTTTGAAAAAATCTGTTTCCATGATCTTAACTTATAATTTGGCCCTATGAATAAGAGGAACCTTAGTCCCTTTACAAGTCAAGAATTATTAATCCCCCCCCCCTTTTCAAGCTTGGATGTAAGTTTGCTTACTTAGTTATTAAAATAAATTAATTTCAAAGCTATGTTCAAGAGACTTTAATTTAACGTTTTTGTTAAAAATATTGCCATATTTAATTATCAAGCTATTACACACTCACAAAAGTTCTTTTTTAAAGTTATAGTCTCCTATAGCTATGCATCACTATAACATTAACATATTAGGCATAGAGGTGACTGTGAGTTTGAAAATAATTTATTTTAATAGCAAATGGTCTCAGTTTCAAGAATGAAAATCTCATTCCGAAATTTTCCACTGCCACTTGCAATGCTTTTGGTTAAATTCACATTTTGTAATTTGACATTAGTGCTGTTTCAAAAAGTTTCAACAACAAAAATATTTATTGCAGATCTTTTTGGCTTTTTAAAGGAGCAAGATTTTTCTACATATTTTAAATGGTCGTGCAAAATTTCTAACTACTTCAGAGTTAGAGAAAAAAGTTTTCATTTAAAAACAGTGTAAGTTTAGTACTGCGCAAATCGGGGTAAATTTGTTTGAAAATTAATTGTAAATGTGTAGGATAAAAGAAAATTATTTAAAAACCGTGTAAACACGAAACCGTATAAATTGAGTACCGGGCATACCGAAGAATAGCCATAAATTTGTTTTAAATGTAATTGTACATTGTAGGATCCAATAAATAAAATTTAAAATAAAAACCCTCTAAAATAAGTTTTCATTTAAAAACAGTGTAAATTGAATACCGTGCTAATCGAGGGATAAGTGTAAATTTGTTTAAAAATTAATTGCAAATATTAGGATTAAACAAAATTGAAAAAAAAAATTCATTCCAAAACCCGTATAAACACGAAACCGTGTAAATTGAGTACTGTGCATATGAAAGGATAGCTGTAAATTTGTTTGAAATGTAATGTTAAATGTTATAGGACCCAATAAATAAAATAATAAAAAACTCTAAAATAAGTTCTCATTTAAAAACAGTGTAAAAACTGAGTACCGTGCAAATCGAAGGATGGGAGTAAATTTGTCACAAAATTAATTGTAAACTGGAGGATAAGGAAAAAAAAACCATTTAAAAATTCATTTTGAAACCATATAAAAGTGAAACCGTGTAAAACTGAGTACCGTGCATATTGAAGGATAGTTCTGTAAATTTCTTTGATATGTAATTGTAAATTGTAGAATCCAATAAATAAAATTTAAAAAACCTGTAAAATAAGTTTTCATTTAAAAACAGTGTAAATTGAGTACCGTGCAAATCGAGGGATATGTGTAAATTTGTTTGAAAATTACTTGTAAATGTGTAGGATTTAAAAAAAACATGTAAAACCGTGTAAACGCGAAACCGTGTAAATTGAGTAAAGTGAATATAGAAGATAGCTGTAAATTTGATTGAAATGTAATTGTAAATTCTAGGATCCCATAAATAATATTAAAAAAACTAAAGTTTTCTTTCGAAAACCGCGTAAATTGAGTACCGAGCAAATAGAGGGATAGCTGTAAATTTGTTTGAAAAATAATTGTAAATGTGTATGATGTACACACACAATAAAATAAAATAAAAAAGTTTTCATTTAAAAACGTGTAAATTGAGTGCCGTGCAAATCGAGGGACAGGTATAAATTTTTGCTCGAAACGTAATTATAAATGCATGTGTACAGAAAAATTGCATCAGGCTAAAACTTACACAGAAGAGCAGTACAATTCCATGAAAGTACTTGAAAGTTCAAGAACTGTGAAAACACGTTACAGAGCTTGAAAATTCAAGTGCTGTAAAAATACACAACAGTGCTTGAAAAATCAGGCGCTGTAATTTTATAGCATGGTGTTGTAAATTTACATAAGTGCTCGAAAAATGAGGTGCTTTAATTTTACAACACAGTGTTGTAAATTCACATAGATGCTTGAAAAATGAAGTGTTGTAATTTTACAACACAGTGTTGTGAATTTACATAGGTACTTGAAAATGATGTGCTGTAATTTTACAACACGGTGCTGTAAATTTACAGCACATGTGCTGTTGTGCCACCGTGCCATCGTGCCAAATATTTACAACACGGTGTTGTAAATTTACAACACAGTGCTTGAAAATTCAAAGTGCTTGAAATTTACAGCACAGGTGTTGGCGTTATGATTACCAGCACACTGTGCTGTAATTTAGCATGGTTTTTTTTATAGTGTATATGCTCTCAAAATATAAAAAGTGGCTCCTTTACTTCAAAAACAAAAGAATTTTGAGGCAGTCCAATATTTGATTAAATACCATTATCGTATTTACTACAAAACAAAATAAGTTCATGTCAACATTTAAATAAAAATTATTATTCTGAGGGGGGGGGATATTCTTTTTTTTCTGGTTCGCGTTTTTTCCGGTTCGCGTTTTTACCGTTCGCGTTTTTTCCGTTTGGCGTTTTTTCCGTTCGCGTTTTTTCCGTTTGGCGTTTTTTCCGTTCGCGTTTTTACCGTTCGCGTTTTTACCGTTCGCGTTTTTTCCTACATTCGAAAGTCTTCCCCCACCCCTCCTTAGCGCCTACCGAATTATGCCCAAATTGAATTGAAATTAGACATGTGCTTTCCCCCACTTCTGTAAAACAAAGTACATTAAACCTCATAATTCAACTGAATACCCCATTTTCTGCAAAACAAAAGAAATTTATTTCAAATATTTAATTAAATTATTACACAAATATGTTTTCACGTGGCGTTTTTTCCTGCGGCGTTTTATCCGGTGGCGTTTTTTCCAGGTAGCGTTTTTTCCGGAGGCGTTTTTTCCTACATTCCAAGTTCATCAGATCCACAAACTTTGAGTTATATGTAAATTACATTCATATATTATATTTTAAATGTGCTTAAAAGCTTTAATGTTATTATTTAAAATATGGTCAGTTTATATCTCTAAAGCATTGAATTATATCTTCTAAGCACTTACTTTTTGTCATGTATTTGTACAAATATACTATGCCCAAGGGCGGATCCAGAAATATTTTTCAGGAAGGGTGCAAAGCTTGAATACCAATTCAGAATTGCACGAACATGCGATTTTATTTGAAGTGTATTCTTACTTGTGTAAATATTTTCCTCTCGAGCAATTCGCGCCCCCTGTGTCCTCGCCCTAAAACACTTGCCCCTCACCCCCCCCCCTTATAAAAAAGAATTGAAACTAGTTTGAGCACAAATTTTGAATGAACACATTCTGCGTTATTTAAAAATAAAAATAATTTAAAAATAAGGCACATATTTCAAAAACTGAGTCACTTGTTCTGTCTCAGAAATTTTAAAATACTACTTTAAGTTTATTTATTAACAGCATTTTAATGATACATATATATCATTAAATGTCCTTAGACATGGATGCTCGTAATGGTTTGGAGTGCACTTTTAATCATAGCTGCGGACCCAGAGTCATAACTTTTTGACTTAGAAGTCGGACTTTTTGACCTCACATTCTGATTCTATGAAATGTTTTACAACATTATTGTATTTTAAATTATATTAACTGTCTGAGTACTCTATGAATTAATCTAAATTTTCTCCTAATTGGTCTTTTAAACACTATGAGTACTTTTAAATGTGCTCTTGCTTTTAAACCATAAGTAACATGTTGTTCACCCCATTATATGTCATTCCCGCTAAATTACAGGACAGGATATACATTTTAAAAATATATTCTTTCGTTGCAATTTCTAATTGTTTGGTATATTTATCAATTACGATTTAGTAATTGGAGTGAGGACGAAAGGTATGTCTTTATAAACTTTCAAATTGCATTAATGCAAATTTAAATTAAACACAGATTTAATGTAATTGTATGTAAATTAACAGTATTTTAATTCGCGAGTCAAAAGCTTTTGTGTCATAAATGTAAAATAAAATTTCCCATTGTATTACTTTTATTCATAGAGCTACAAAATTTATAAGTCTTAATTGATATTTTTAAAAGAGATTTACGACTCGGGCGATAAGAAATTTCGGATTTTGTTTACTACGGAAACTTTTTAAAATGTATATTTAATTGTGTAAAAATTTGACATGACGAAATATTTATAAAATTATTTTACAGTTATTCATCTCTGGCATTCAAAATATGTATAAACCTATGAATATTTAGACGCTTTAACTAAAAATTTTCATTTTAATTAGAAATATTTTAAACTGGTCGTATTTTATTTATTTATAAGTTAGTGTGTTATGCAAAATATTCTATGTCTTTAAAATTATTTTATCACAGTAATCCATACTTGAACTCTTATAACTGTTGAGAAAGTAAGAATATATTTTTATAACTAAGTGGTTAATTAGATAATTTAACTTTTAACTTCTTCCGAATAAAAAAATAGTACTTTTCTGTTTCTTAGATGGCAAATTTGAATAAATTCTAAATATACTTTTTATTTATAAATAGATTCAATCGAACACAATATGCACGATTTAATCTTTAATTTTATAAAAATTTAGCAGTAAGATTTGTTTTTATTTTATTTTTATTTTTTGTAGTTTAGGAATTATTCAAATACATAGTTTGTTTATTTGGTAACATACTTTATACATATGCAACCAGTGAGAATTTGCACTTTATAGAGAAATCTAGCTGGATTAACCGGCCCTCTTTAGCTAAGAGTTCATAGCTATGCACACCAAGAAGCTGCAAGGGAATTAGAATTTATTACACTTTGCTTGGTGTAAAAAAAGAAAAGTTAATTTTAAAAAATTAAATAATAATAATAACCAGATCCTCTGATAGACCAAAGCCCTCTCCAGTCCAGTATGAAGATGGCTGTGGATAGATCTAAAAACGGAATATAAGTTAAAGGAAACTGATTAATCTTGACTGACAATTTTTATATCGTTGTGGAAAAAATAACTAACTTTTGTGAATTTTAATTCAGTTATTTTACTGCAAAGTAAATAAAAATTATGGTATACAGCGTCTATATCGTCTTCCGAAATTTTCCCTTTTATCCTGTAAAATAAGTAAATAAAATAAATACAATAAAAGTTTTATATTTGCGTGTAGATTTGTATGTTATATACAGTGGCGTATTGTAAGCCACCACAACTTCCCTTATTTTGAATCGTTATACAAATCGCTATTGAATCCATGGATGGCACCAGCATTCATATAAACTATTAAAATAAACTAATAGTATATGTTCTAAACTGATTTTTGAGTTACAGAATTATATGTATCAGAATTCAACTCTAAAACTTTTAAACAGATTAATATTATGTTTGTTATTCGCCTTATTAATTAAACTCTTTTTCGTTAATGTTGAAATTTTAAAAGTGACACTTTCACTATGAATTATTAGTAAATGAGATTGCTTTATAAAATTATTCATCACGTTTGTGGAAAACTCGTTCAAAACTATCTTGGAGTATTACAAAAACGTAAATTTTTATCAAGGTTAGTTTCGCTAAAAATAATTTTTTTGTGTGTCTTGGCAAATTATAAGCTGTCCGATTATATTTTTCTGACGATATTTTTTATTTTATTTTATTTTAAATTTTAAAAGAAAGTGGTTAATTTTCTTCATGAGTGCTTGACTTTATAAAAAAATTTAATAGCGCATATATTTACGTTCTCTTTCGGAGAACGTAAATACTTATAATTTATATTTAATATTTACGTTCTCCGAAGATTTTTATAATTTATTATTATTATTAACTGAATCTCCCAGGGGTACACTTCACAACAATTCTTTTCGAAATTGAGATACGGTGCCATCTTTTAGCTTTCAATAAGTACTATCACCACATGAATTATTATTGAAGTAGAATCATTTTAAAGCTGTATAGAAACAAGCGCTAAAGTTTCGGTATGTCACTTTACTGCGCGCCTTCAAAATCATTTTTCTCAAAAGAAAATTTTTGTTGTAAAGTGGTTCTACCTATAAACATTTCAGTTGCATATTTCTCACTTTATTGTGATTTAAAATATTAATATTACATAAATTAACAATTCGATTAATATTTTTACAGTAAAACATGTTGGCCAGAAACACTAGACTTTTTGAGATAACGAGTTGAAATTAAAGGGAATCAGTTTGTAAATGGAAATGTAGATTACGGCCAATTATCTAAGCTAGGGATCTAGGCCGGGGGTGGGTTTGCGCTCCGTGGGGGACTTTCTAAGAGGTCCTAACCCGTATTTATGCAAAGTTTCGGAAAAAAACCACGGAAAACTCTGAACGGTTAGGTCGGCGGACGCGACCTAGTGCCGAACCAGGCACCTTCCGTCTCCCAGTTCAAAGCGCTAGAACTATGCCACTGGTGGGGTGGGATTCAATTTGTAAGGGGAAACACATTTAATGAGATATCCAGAATTTCGATGTTCTAGATATCGAAGTTAAACTGTAATTAAATTTACATATATCTCTTAATTTTATAAAAATAGCTGCAATTTGTGTAAAAGCGTGCAAATTTAGTCATGCTTAATTTATAAAATAAATTTTCAGTGAATTTACAGCAATATTCTTGCACAAAAAACTTTTGTTTCTGATATTTTTTCTGCGGAAAAAAAAAAAAAAAAATGCGTAGAACTTTCTTCGCTGAACTTTTTTCAAAGAATTTCATTCATATGAAATATTTTAAGCGTTAGCCTGAAGAACTCTTAAAAGTAGCTTTCGAGATTTTACAGAAACGTGCAAGGCCGTTACCAGGGGGGAGGATCATGTGGGTTTGACCCCCCCCCCTCCAAAATTTCAGTAAATGCATTATCAGTTTATTTGCGTTGATTCTAGAGATCAGTTAATTTAATTTTAGTACTACAGATCCCCTCCACTCACCGGAATTTTTTGCTTGCTGAGGCCTTGGGGAAATATTTGTGTAATGTAAAAAAATTTTGAGATACGTTAATTAGGGTCAGTTTAAATAATAATCTACCAGGAAAGATTGTGCAGTGGTTTTTGAAAATATCCGGGGCCTGGGTGTCCGATAATGTATGTCGATCCGATTCCTGGAAATATTTCACAAAACAAAACATTATATTGTCCTCCATCTCCTCTAAACTTATCTGGATCCTGGATATTTTAGTTTAGAAAATGATTTATTGTGAAAAAAATCACTTTCTAAAGTAAAATATTTTCAAGTGGTGCAAATAGTTGCAAATTTCCGTATCATACTTGGTGACAAAAATGTCATAAAAGAGGGAGGTCAAAGCCCCCTCTTGGATACGCCACTTAGCATATGTACATGTATATTTGTGCCCCCTCGCCGGGGAGTTATGACCCCCCGTCGGGGAAAGTCTAGCGCCACCACTGATTATAGATAGGCTTTTCAGAAGGCATTTGCATTGATGAATGAGAAAAGAAAACCCATGGTCTTGTTCTTAGCCCAACCTAGCAGGGGAAAAAGATAAAGGATCGCTCCCTTCATTCATACACAATTCATCTCGCTAGAGAATCTGAAAACTGACGAGTGTTCTTGAAAGAACTAAAATTTCCGAGAAAAAGGAAATAAAATGCTTAAGAAAAGCAACATTTTATTTTTGGCTGTGGTATAAAAAGTACGTTATAGCCGAAGTACGTACTTTTGTTAAGTACGTTTTAACCGAATTTAAATAACGTTGTAAATATAGGACTTCTATCGGGAACTAGTTTTTAGGTACGTTATAACCGATAGTACGTTATATCCCAGGTCCGTTATAACCGGTGCACACTATATATAATACAGGAAAAACTTGGGTTGCATTATATTTAGTAAATTGTGCATCCAAATATGTTATTTATTTATTTTTTTTTTTTCAAAGATTTGAACATTGATTTTATCAATGTCTTCGTTTTTTCTTTGATCGACTTTCTGAAATCATTAGATTGTTTTAGCAAAGCAAAATCGGATAGCAACTCGGCAAGATTGTTTGCTAACATTTCGGATTCCTCTATCGCCTTTTACAAACGTCATTCTTACGTATGTTATATTATGTTATAGATGAACCACGGACCTTTTTTTTTTTTTTTGCGGGAGGGGGCAAGGTGTAGGAAAATATGCGTGCAAAATAGGCGTAAAATAAATATTTTATATATTAGAATACACTAACACACAAAAAGAAAAACTGCTGTTAGACCACAATAAAGTAAAACACTTAGTCAAAAACATACGTACATTGTTCTACATTGTTCTACCACAAACCAAAACTTTGTTAAGTCGTTATTACACCACAGCATTATACTTGGGAGAAAAGATCGCGATCAGAATCTATAGCACTAGGAGCAAACTTTAAAATTCGCAGAGTTTTTATAAATATAATCAATCAATTAATGTACTTAAAGCTTAAAACTGAAATTTAAAGAATTCGAAAAATTCATTAGCATAATATTTTGGCAGATAAATTAAGTTTAGACTAGAAAAGATGAGTCATTCCCTAAATTCGATCACGAATAAGATAAAAAAGACAAAAATTGTAACCACAGAGATCCTTTTCCTAGCCCGACCCTGTCCTAGCTCACATTTTGCACGTCAGTACAATATGAACAAATATGTTTGTTTAAAATCGGATTTTGTGTATTTCGTTTTTAGGGTACTCTGCTGCTGATGCGTTGTTGCTCTGAGTTACATAAATAATGGGACTTAAACGCTTCATACAAAAAGAGTCATTACATGATTTATCAATAAATATTATATTAAAAAATGTAAGAAAAACATGTTTTGTATTTTAAAGCTATTGTAGCAATATGAATGAAAGAATTTCTTTTTTTAAACCTTTGAGGCGCAACCCTTTCCCAATGCTGAAAATAGGGCAGCCGTTGCCATCGCTCGACTTAACGACCCGCAAGAGGGCGGACGATCGAAACGTTCATCGCGAGACACAGATCTAGTGACCCTTTTTTGACGCAGCTGGCCGTGCGCGAACACAGCCAGCTGTCGTCAAAAAAGAGTCTCTACGTCTGTGGCACGCGATGAACGTTTCGATCGTCCGCCCTCTTGCTGGTCGTTAAGTCGAGCGATGGCAGCGGCTGCCCTTTTTTCAGCATTGGACAATCTATCCAGCTGTTCTCCCATTCTTCCATTTTTCTGCAGATGTCAGTGCTGTTAAAAATAGTCGTGACCATTTTTTTACGAGAAAGGACGTGCTAAAAAGTAAAGGATTCTCGTGGAGGTATGTCACCCGCAACTATTTTTATAGAAATCCAATCCTTTCTTCGTGACTGGCAACAGTCAAAACGTCAGAGTTGGATGTTCCCAGAGCGGGAACACTGCGCGTTAAAGGGTTAAATAAGTTATAACGTATCGTTTCTAATCTCTTAAATATTTAAGGCATGCATTAATTTCATTCACAGTTTAAAAAAATAATTCAATTAGAGACTTGGAAAATTTTAGAATATCCTAACAAGTTGTACTGCGAACAGTTTTAAACAAAAATAAAATAAAATAAAATAAAATAAATAGGAGTTACGAAACACTCGGAAAAAAATCCTGAACATACGGAATTTTGCAATATTTCCCTGAAGGTGTAACTCTTGGGCCTATTTCTGCAGGCGATTTTTGTGCTTATGAATTTTCAGGGTTCGATCCAGGAATTTTTCCCAGGGTCCCATTTTTGTGAAAATGCTTTCTTTGTGAATTTCAACACTTACTTTTGTAAATTTATCAAGGGCCGTTTTAACCGATTTCATTTTTGTGAAGGGGCCGCAAAACGGACCCAATTTTCGTCTGCATCGACTCCTGATTTTTTCTGAAAGTTGCATAAGCATTTTTACTGCGTTCTGAATTTTTTTGTACTTTTGTATTGTTTTCGTTCTAAAATATTTCAAAGCCTGAGATGAGTCCCTTTCCACAAGTGCAAGATCCCTCTCTAAATCTCCTACTGAATCTTGAAAGAAACCTCTTCAACGATCTCGAAGTAATTTGCATCCTTTACATTTTTTCTACTCAGGTGTTCTTTTCGCGGTTCTGCTACATGAGACGGTGGCTTTCGCAATGCGCATCTCTCTTCCGCCAAACCGTTGGCTCCCTTCTGTTTTCGCCAAGTGCGTGAAGTCTTGAGGGTTTGGGAAAACGCGTCCCGCGTGTGTTGTTATGGGGCACATATAACACCCTAGTACCGATTGTATTAGTAGTAACGAAAGTAACGAGTAACGAATACTTAGTAACGAATAGCGAACGTCTAAGTAACAAATACATTCGGATACTCATTTTGTCGTTACTTTTACAGCACTACTTGGCTGCAGACTTCGTGCCGATTACAATCCATGATTAAAATAATCTTTTACAAATCTTTAAAAAATGCTATGACAAAATGCATACACCCATTTTCATCCTGCTCTTTTTCAAAAGTATTCTCACGCCGCGGCGCGCCGCCGAGTTTCTGAGGTCGTTACGTCGCCGCCGCGAATTTCCGTGCTGCGCAGACCTCTAGTTACAGGGCAAGAAAATTCCATTACTTTTAAACGCGTGAACAAGCACACGTCAAGAAAACTCCCCTCCAACACTAACTGCTCCACATATAAGGCGAAAGTGAAGCCACGAGATG
This sequence comes from Cheiracanthium punctorium, assembly GCA_038373885.1. Taxonomy (NCBI): domain Eukaryota; kingdom Metazoa; phylum Arthropoda; class Arachnida; order Araneae; family Cheiracanthiidae; genus Cheiracanthium; species Cheiracanthium punctorium. The sequence goes on along the minus strand of JAWZYV010020329.1, from coordinate 6,157 downwards.
AACACTGCGGCCGGGTACCGACGTCGACTGCCGCCGGGGACAAATCCTTCCACGATGCTCAAAAATCGAATTCCTTGAAAATAATCTGTCATTTGGCGGGAGTTCTCCGCATTCATTTCGAGGTATCCTGGTCTCGCACTTTCCTCCTTCCAAAATTTTGTCTTCGTATACTAGTATTATGCTTGAACTTTGACGCAAAAATTCTCTTTAAATTTTTTCACACCTTTCGGTGTAGAAAAAAGCTCTTTTCAGAGGCTCAAAGCCTTTCCCTACACTTAAAAAGTATCATTCGAAAAATTTCGGGATTATGCGAAGAAATTTTTTAAAAATTTAAATATAAACCGTTATGACTCGAAAAATGTCATTCCAAAATCTTAAAATATCAATAATTTAAGAACAAGTGTCATCTATTTCTAATGATTTGTAATAAATTAGTTTTTATCTATCTATATAAATAAAATTAGACTTTTGTCTGTACGTATCTTGGAATTCAAAAATTTTACGATTTCTATCCGTTTCAAGCACCCGGGAATCCGATGCGACCCTCAAAAAAAAGTTTGTCTGTCTGTCGTTCTGTCATTCTGTCCGTGACGCTTTTATTGTTTAAGCATCACGTAAAAACGACAGAAGCGAATGATATGAAATTGGGTGTCATGATAGGTTGTCACTCAACTTAAAACATAGGGGTCGAATTTTTAAAAAATCTTGATTAGATTTTGAGATTCTGCGAAAATTGTTTCAAACTGCATAAATTTGTGTTCGAGCATCACATAAAAATGACTGAAGTGAATGAAATGAAATTTGGTATCATGATAGGTGGTCACTCATCTTAAAACATTATCGTCGAATTTTTTAAAAATCTTGATTAGATTTTGAGATTTTGCGAAAATTGTTTCAAACTGCGTAAATTTGTGTGTTCGCACATCATGTAATAACTGCAAAGGTGAAAAAAATGGTATTTGGTGAAATGATAGGTGGTCACCTTAAACTATAAGCATCTAAAAAATAATCGATCAGATTTTGAGATTTTGAGCGAATGATATGAAATTGGGTCACATGATAGGTTGATGCTCAACATAAAGTATAGGTGTCCAATTTTTTAAACATTTTTATTAGATTTTGAGATTTTGTAAAAATTCTCCCAAAATGAGTTTATATTTCTTCAAGCATCGCGTAATAATGACTAATACCAAATTTGGTGATAGGATAGGTAGTTGCTAATCTTAATTTATAGGTGTTGAATTTTTTAAATATTTTGATTACATTTTGAGATTTTGTGAAAATCGTTTTAAAATGCTGAAATTTTTTTTTCCAGCATCACGAAATAAAGACGGAATGAATCGAAATTGGGTGACAGGATAGATTGTCACTCAACTTAAATTCTAGGCTTCCAATTTTTCAAAAATGTTGATTAGATTTTGAGATTTTGCGAAAATTATTTCAATATGCGTCCATATTCGTTCGCGCATCTCATAATGACGAATAAAGCGAATGAAATGATATTACTTAGTGACCGCCGCCCACTAAAACGAATGAGCACGACAAACATTTTTTCCCCCCTTTAAATTGAATCTACACATTGTGTTAATTTACGCGATATAGTGTACTTTAATCCGTATTACCTACTCAAATCTACCAACACTATTTTTAACCCTTAGCGTCAACGACCGGCTATTCGGGTATCTTTGAGAGTGTCATCCTCATTTTCATCATTTCTGACGAAGTCTAGGCAAAATCGTTTTGGATCCTCGTAATTTAGAGTCTGTACTAACTAGATAATTTTAACAACTTTTAGGAAAAATTATTGTTGTGTTTTTGTGCGTGATACTTTCCTATATCATACTCAATATCCAGGTAAGGTACCAGGGGAGGTGGATATCGGAATATATCCCCCCCCCCTCCAAAATTTTGGTCACAAGATGTATGCCGTGCAGAAATTCCGACTATTCGTACTCAGATAAGTTCACATCCCCGCTCCCGAAAAATTTTCCTGGCTACGAGCCTTAAGGTACCCATTGTTGTACTTGTCTATATACAAATTGTAATTGATTTTTATAACAAATATAATCAAACATAATAATAAGAATTTTTTTTTCTTTTAATGATATCTTATTATTATTCATTATTCGAGCCGTGCAGTTAGTATTGACTGGATTATAAAATTGGTTACGGGGAAGGACACAAACCCGATAGATATTCTACGTGGGTTCCGCGGTACCGCAGTCAGTTTGTTCATTTGCGTTAGGATACGCAATAATATCTACCTTCGTTTCTTTCCTCGCGAAATGGTCAATTTAAATACTTAAATCCTCCATGGTTCAGCAAAAGAAAATGTTTTTGATCTCGAGGAAAATATTAAATTTTGTAATCTCGGAAAGCTATTACAATCGCAGAAATTGCTAATAGGATGCAACTTATGTAGCAGAATTTATCAATCTCGCCCAATTTTTAATGTATTACATGGCACGTTTCTGACTCGCATAAAAGAAAAGCACAGTTATAAGCGCAGTTCATCGGCGTTATATTTCTAACGGAGCGAAATTCGAACTTGCATGCAATGCCACTGAATAAATAAACCTCTTTACCTCAGACCGTTATCGAGGAACATAATCCATAAAACGTTTGAGTACAGTAAACGACTTTAAAAAAGTGTGTATTTATTTAAAAAAGTGTGTTTTACCTGTCATGGGCAAGAAAGCGTTGTTAGAATAATGTATGAAAGAGGGAATGATTTCATCGATGTATAAATGTCCAAAATGTGGATCACAAATGAGTTTTTCAAGTGTGTTTTTCAATGAGTTTCACAAGTGTTTTTTTTTATGTCTTAATGTTTGTTCTTAATGTTTCATTTGATTATTTGATATTTTTTGTAGCCCAAAATGTCCAGAAAAAGGAAGTATGATGAAAATTATGTAAAATATGGATTCTGCTGCATGAAGGAATCGGAATCGGTTGAAAAGCAATTTTTTTTTTTTTTTTCCACAGAGGGGTCCGTGACATATTTAAAATTTTTAAAGTGGTCCATTGTGCCAAAAAGGTTAAGAAACACTGCTAGCTGATCATCCCGCGATTTCCACGGGCAACTCAAATGGAGCAAAATTGGCTCATACCGCGATTTTCGTGGGCAAGTGTTTTTCTTCCTGTATTGATCTTGGATTGAATCTATTGATTAAAACGAACACTCATTTATTGATTCAATTTCTTATCTGCCGATTTAAATCCTTTTACGCCAAAAAATACTCATTCAAGACAATAATTTGTGAATGCCTCAATTCGCCCCAGCACTCCCCATCCGCTATATTCTATTTAACTCATTTTCCGCAAAAATCTTGTCTACTTGAGTATTCTGTCTGTCTCTTCTCTCCCACGACCCATATCCTATTACTGTCACGTGACCCCCGCTGTTCAACGGCTAACGCTTCATAGTCGGGCATAGTTGTCTGTGTATTCACTGTTGATAATGTTATGCTATCGAATACCAAATGCATCTTTTTCATATTCAGAGTTGTGAAATAAATTCAGCCTAGATATGGAGGAGATGCTTTAGGTAAAGATTTCACTTTAATGACATAGTTTCTTACGATTGGATTATAAAAAGCTGTTGTAAAACAAATGAAGTTAGGATATCTCCACCCAAAGTGAGTAAGTAGTATTTTACCTTTTTCGTGTCAATAAATTGGGTTGCTTCTTTCATTCAATCTCACAGCTGGTTTAACCATGATTGCATTTCTGTATTCTGACTGTACTGGGAATTCGTTTTATAACGAGAGACTATAGTGAAATTATATTCTATTTATTAAAAAAATACTTTTTTATAGTGTATTAAGATATATGTAATGTATTTGCCTTGATTTAAAATTTATTTTCTCGGGCTGATAATAAAAAATGAAGAAAACGAATCATTCAATATATTAATCAAAAACAGCCAATTTTAATAAAACACCCTTTTTCTAGCTTAAAATAATAATCTTAATTGAGTACAGATGTGTTAATTAAAAAAGGGCGTATTTTGCAAAAACGCTCATTCTATAGCTTCAATAATAATCATAATTGAGTACAGTTATATGAATCAAAAACGGACAGACACTCCTCATTTTTGATTATTATTTAGCCTAAATGGAGCTGTTGTATAATGCTCAAAAATTGAGAATTTTTCGCTCCCTTGATTTTTGTCGAAGAATTGAGCCCATTTTACTCAATCGGGAGAATGGCTGTTTGAAGTCAAAAATTGAGTAAAAATAGACTCCGTTTGATTATTATTTTACTCAATTGATTTAAGCGTGCAGTTTTAGACGTTTCATTTAGGTTTTGACCAACACATGTCGTGAGTCGTCCTCTCAATTGAGGCATTGGAAGGTCATACTCGGTATGAAATGCTCTCACTTCACTTGTTTCCCGCCTTATCTCATCAGAAATGGCTGGTGGAAATCTTTCAGCAATGGACAGAGTGTCTATTCCGGATGATTTATGAGATTCTGAAAGAGATTTCAGTTTTAATAGTGATAGTGATTTAGATTTTTTGGACTGCTCCTCAGACGGCGTTATGAATCGGACCCTGATTCCATAAACCTGTAAAGCGTTAGGCGGTGGGGCATTTTCTTACATTATGTAATAAACGGAAATGAACTGTCATTCAATTGAAATTTATTTTTTTTTAAAATTACGTAATAACATCTGAAATTGGTTTTTCTGAGCTTAGTTTCTCATGACAAAAATCCATATTAAAAATCTTTTCTAGAAAGAAAAAAATGCACATTTCAATTCTCCAATGTATATAGATTTGAAATATGAAAAAAAAATTGCGTAATTTTTGAAGCGATTTTAGTCCACAAATTGAGCAGTCAGAGGATTAATCAAAATGCAAAGTGCGATGAAATAGTTCGATGATAATATCAGGTTGTAACGAAAGTTTTCCGCCCTATCTGCCTGAAAAACTCACTTCTAACTCCTTAGATAACTGTTTTTGAACTTTCGGTACCCAACCGGCACAGTATCACATGATACAACAATAGTACTTAAAGCTGTTCTCATAATTTGTTAATATTATGTAGCTGACTTTTTGCAACACAATTGGAAGTAAAGGATGGTTCTAATGCTCTCGAGTGATAGTAGTAGGGAAGAAAGGAGAGTTCACCTCAGGGGGTACCATGTTAAAAGTGGGGTACGCATGAGGTACCTGTGTTGAGCGGGGAAGGGGGGCGTGATCGGACCGGATGTGGGGAGCGGATGCTAAGACCGGATGCTCGAAGGGTTGATAAGAATTTTTTTCCCTTTTTTTCAGATAAGGGGACTTGAAATTTTTTCAGACTTTAAGATATTTTACAAATAAGGGGACTTGTAATTTTTTCAAATAAGGGGACTTGGAAAAATTTTCAGATTGCGATGCATTCTCTAGTGAAAATAAGGGACTTTGACATAATTTTAAATAAGCTATATGAATTAAACCTGAAATAAAAAATATTATTATAAAAATGAGGACCCACCAGCCGCCCGGTAGAACGTCTACCGCCTCATTTCAAATATAAATTTTTACTATGCTTTTCCACGTCACGCTAGCCTCGCATAAATGGAGACAGGGCGTAGCACAGCAGACGCGTTGTTGTTTTTGTTTCTTTAAATAATAATAATTAACTATGTGGAGCAAAGAAACGTACAACATCCCCAGGAGGCCTACAAACAAAAGAAATCTCCACACAGTGTACTACTATGCATATTTTTATTTATTTATTTTTTTTTTTTAATGTTGTAGTGCCCATGTGCTAAGGTGTGCACCCCATCCTCTTGCACATATCTTTTATCATCGATGGGAGATAATGCCACTTTATTTTGCTGAAGTGTGTATATTCTGTGATATTCACTCCCAATGCGGCGTTGAATCTCCCGCGTAAATCTTGATTTGAAGAGGGCCTCTTTATAGTGCAGATGCTTCAGTTTTTTCTTGATCACAGATGAAGAGACTCCTTTGGCTGTTTTCTTTTCGTATTTTTCCGTTAATATGGAATACATTTTAGCACGCAATCCTACGAACTCTACTGCTGGCATGCCGTTAAGTTCGTCCTTAAAACAGCCAATTTTCTTTTTGTTTGCTGTACTATAGAGGGGGTGGTCAGGTGGGTATTCAGATGTATCGTATATATTTAGATGCTGCTTCATGTCT
>JAWZYV010020328.1:0-20614 GCA_038373885.1 Cheiracanthium punctorium | reverse complement strand
CGTTTGGACTGTTGCCAGTCACGAAGAACAGATTGGATTTCTGTAATAATAGTTGCGGGCGGCATAGCTTCACGAGAATCCTTTACTTTTTAGCACGTCATTTTCCGTCAAGAAATGGTCACGATTCTTTTGAACAGCACTGACATCTGCTGAAAAATGGAAGAATGCGAGAACAGCTGGATAGATTGCCCCCCATGCTGAAAAAAAAGACAGCCGTTGCCATCGCTCGACTTAACGACCAGAAAGAGGGCGGACGATCGAAACGTTCATCGCGTACCACAGATCTAGAGACCCTTTTTTGACACAGCTGGTTGTGCGGCACAGCCAGCTGTCGGAAGAAACGAAATGAAACGAGAAACTTTTTTTTATTAATATTTTCTCACATACGGGAAAATCCGGGAATAGCTCTAACTCTCGCATCCAGTGCCTCACACTAAAGCCCATAACAAAAAGTAAACTCTTTTTTTTCCCCCAACAAAGTAGTCCCCCTTGTGTTAGATAGGAGGCTACTTGGCCTTATTTATAGGCACCGCGAGGTTCTTTGTGAGAAAGAAAGGGAAAATCCAAGATATTTATTTTCATAGTTGAGATCACCCCCCCCCCTGGGCTGGGGAAAATACTAAACGAACGCTAACTGTCTACTTTTTGAGAATTCCTTACATTTCTGGCCTTTCCAAAGTGCAAATACGCCAGTTTTCAGGATAGCTGGCGGGAGCATATATAGATAGCCGAGGTTGGCGAATGAGGAAGTTTATGAGAGAAAAAATTGGTTCATTTCTTGTTTTACATAAATTTTTAACTCTTTCCAACAAGGTTGCAGCGTGTTTATGGTTTCGGTTTGCCTTTCTATCCGTCTGCCCGTACTCTAACTACCGTAAATAGGCATCGATTGTTACGAAATAACTAAAGATGTTATTCCTAAGTACCGAACATTATGCCCTACTGAAAAGATGTATGTAGCATTTATAGTTCTTTTACAGGGGCGTGCATGAGAATTATAATACATTACCCTCTACAGGCAGTCATTCTTGAAAGCGTATTTTAGAGACATTAGGCTATTTCAAACAAAACAAAATGAATATACATTATTGAGAGTGCAAAATACTGCTCTCCATTGAATAGAGTGTGTGTGTATAATTTCAAGTTCTACTACAGAAGCATTCGAAAGAATTTTATCAAGTGCATTCTATGACAGTTTAACGACATTAATCCATTTAAAACACAATTTAATAAGGATAGGAACGATTGTAAGAATTTATCCATCATTTATAGTATGTAAAAAACATTTAAAGCTCCTTTGAAGGTTCTCGCAAATTTATATTATTAATTATCTACAAATCTCTAATTTACACTATTAAAAAATTTTGCTTCTGAAAAACGTTAATGCTGAAAAATAACTTATAATCTCACAACTACAGCGTCCTACAGATAAAAACACCGATTCGTAAAACATTAAATTTGTACTTGAGAGTATTTTTATTTTTAAAACAGAAATTTAAACTGTCAATTAGCAAAAAGTAAATTTAAGGATAACCTTTAAAACGTATAAATATTTTAATTTGCTATGGAAAGGAAAGTGAGAATAGATGCTTATTCTGTTTTTCTCATCATATATATAAAGGCTGAAGGGAGTTTTTCAATATTTTCTATAAATCTTAGTATTGAACAACCTTCTCAGCTGCACCACCCAGTTTCATAATTTCAAACACGAACCATTGTTTCTATAATTGGTAAATTCTGATATTCCAGTTGAAATCGCTAAAAGCTTTTAAATACTGAAACATTTAATACAGAGTATAATGCCTGCAAACAGAATAGAATTGAATTTCAAATCCATTCACAGGACTTTCAACACATTGTATTTTGGGAAATACGTTATTCAAATCATTACTCAAAACGTTCATTCAACAGAGTCATGATGCACTAAGCGTACACAGAACAATATTTCAAATGGAATGATGCCCTAATGCGCTTACAAAATGTTTAATGATATTCTTAAGGATGCTTAATAATGATATGCGTAATACAAGACTCTCGTTTAACCGGGATGGTCGGGAAATGCCCCGTCCCGGATAAGCAAATTTCATGAAAAATCAAATTCATGCAAACTTCGATGAAAATTTTTCAAAAAATTATAGATAATGTAAAATTATCATGAATTAGGCCATTAATAATCTAATCAATACAAAAGAAAGATTACTGAATGTAAATTTTAACGTTATTTAGATTTACAACTAACAATAATCAAAACAAAAAATAAATATACCTAATTTTTTGTTGTTGATGCTGTTAAAAATGAATTGGAAGTAGTCTGTTTCCGTTTTTCATCTACTCTTCGACGAATTTTCTTTCACAAATTTGTCAGTATCATTTTTTTTCAGGTGGTGTACAATTGTGTTCTTGCTCTAAGTACTAAGTAAAGAAATGTCAGTGCCTAACGCATTAAGTATCTGGGCTTAACCCATCTAGTGTGTACTAATGCGTCACCGTAACTCAACATTTGCTGGAAATTTTATTCATTACTTTCAGGGCATTCTTTGAAATTTCTTCAGCGAATCACAAACTAGCGGCTGAATCACAAAGTTTGCGATTCAGCCACTTCTGTTTCTTCTGAAACATAAGAGGCAAGCCACAGAATATTGTTACGAATATTTAATTTGCTCGTCTGGAAATTAAAATAAAATATTGTCCGTGTCAAATAATTAAAATTCGCATTTTTTGTTGTATGCAAATCGGTTAACTAGAATGCGAGATAGGGAGTTTTGGGTTTCTCCATTATTTTACATAGTGGTGTAGCATAGTGTTTATATAGTTATTTTACATAGTGTAGTAGCCAACACCTACCATCGCATCGTTCTTTAAACCCAGGGAGGAAATATTTTCAATTTTCAACCTTTTCTACAGAGCAGCCTTCAAGAACGATATCTGCCGTATGATCTGCTTAGAAGGTACTGAACTTTGAATTTTCCCCTGGAGTATTTCTCTGACCCTCTCGTCTCGAATTTAAGTATGTTCTTACAAATATCCATAGAATACCGGAAAGCCCTTCAAAGCTCTTCAAATCTCTAGAATCATCGTTTTCCGAATAAGTGAGACAAACTGTAAGAATACGCAGAGCATTTTTTCACTAACAATTCATATGCGTCAGCAGGAAGAGCCACCTCTTAATCATCTCAGCGTTCTTATCCAATCACTTGATAACGAGATTTTCTGTCATAAACTATTCAAGCCTTCCGTTCAGAAAGCTTCTTTTCGTTTGCCTTTTGAGTCATCTTCAGTGACTGAATTTCTTACCTGGACTCATTTGTTCATGACCGCAGAAAGCAGATGTTCATTCTCAACCCTGTGCAACAGCTGCCGATTAAAAATAGAAAACAATAAACCATCCATATTTATACCAGTTACGTGTCCAAGTTTATTTCTTTGTATGCTTGTCTTTCTGTTTTAGAGTTTACACCGCAGAACACGGTGCGGAATTTGGAGATATCTTTTTTAGCCGTGTTCTAGGCATGACAAGAAATTACGATGTTATTCATTACTTTGTGCAGTATAGAGATTGTCCCAAAAAGGTGGTAATGAGCTTTAATTCTTTATCTATTAGAGATAAGTGGGCAGTGTGAATTGAAAAAATGTTCAAAATAAGGTCGGAAATAAGACTCCCTTAAGAAAAAATTCCCCTCGTTAGCTTTTTTTTTTTTTTAAAGTTACACATTTTAAATTTGTAAACGGCTCCCGTACTACGCAATTTCCCATTAGTAAAATATGGTTCATACACTCAGGCAATGACATTCAAAATTTGAAAATTACACCTTAAGCGATATGAATATAAATATAACTGCGACTTAAACCACTATTCCATGGCTCTCGAAGGAAAAAAAAATCACGCCGAATGATCGCATTTCAGGGGTCGTACAGAAATTGAGAAAGAAAGTCACTTTTTCCACTCAAGAAATAAACGTTTACATTCAAAATCATGCGTAGTCCCCGATCCTTTTTCTTTAAAGATATGTCTGCGAAGTTTTATGATGAAAGGTTGAAATTGGGTATATCACCTCATGAGTGTATGGGACACATTTTACTCATTGGAAATGTTTTGTGCGCTTCACTCTCTTTCTCGATTATGAAATTTCTCAGTAGCTAATGAATGAGGCAGCACCATGTACTTTTTCAAAAAAGTATCATTTATAACATGCTATGGGATATAAAAATAAAAGAGAAATAAATATTCCGTCAGGCGGGAATGGGACTAAAAGCGAATTACTATAGAAATTTCCATAAATATCTCAAAAATTATAATGAATCTTAAAACAGTTCTACGATTGCACTGTGATGCAATTATTAACGATAATTAATTTGTGGTGTTTATTATGCTACGTTAAATTTCTTTGTCGTTTAGGTAGAAAGAAAAAAATGAGTATTGATTGACTCCACTCGACTTTCTAAACACTCTACGTTTACACCAAACGTTTAAATAAATTGGATTCCATTTCCAACGGACGCAGTGTCCAGGCGCTAGTTTACTTCAAATAATTTGAGTATATAGGCAGCAATGTATAAGAATACCTTTTTGTAGCCCCTGTAAAAAAACTGTAAACCCTACATACATCAAAATTTATACAGAATGTGAGAGAATGACCTGTAATATCTGTATCTCATTTCAGCTCAGTTACATGCCTCATAAAGATGCTAGTTCACTTTCGAGAATTTGCAGCTATAAACCATAACGTATAAGAATTCTTTTCTTCCTGTACAAATCTACAAGCATTGCACATACCGAAATCTGCATAGGTTATGCTATTGTAACACATAACATACATACTCAGTTTGAACTTAATAGAATGCATCCTTTAGACACCAGCACACTTTAAAGTATCTTCGTCTACAGGCGGTAATGTAAGAGAATTACTTTTTGCAAGCCTGTGAACAAACAAACTGTCAGTTCTACACACGCCAAACACTATTTGCAGGTCAAGAACCGTGAACTATAATATACCTACCGAATTTGAGCTCAAGCGAATGCATTGGTTAGTCACTAGCACACTTTCAAGAATATTCGCTTATAGGCCGTAATATAAAAGAATTGTCTTTAGTAGCCTTGTAAAAAAAAAAAAAATCTATGCCTTGTACACAGCAAAATCAATACCGGTCCTGTTACATTGTGCTCGTAGCCAACCACCAGAGCAAGAATTCAAGAGTTTTTACTTTTTCACACACCACACACAAACCGTTTTTAGCGGACTGACCAAACTACAGAGATCGCCAGATTTTGAGTCTTCTACTGTGCATTGTTTGTATTTATTTCTTCAAGCCAATTCCAGACTATTTCATTTCATTTCACTGCTCTGTGAAATAATGGAATGATGTCAATGCTATTACTTTGAATTGTCATTATTTTAACCCTGCAAGGCTCAACTTTTTTTCTGTGTCTGAAATAAATATGTGATAATGTTAGGGATAATTACTTGGGGGAAAAATAGTTTAAAAATAATAATCCAATATTTTACAAGAAAATCACTTTTTATTTTCCGTTTTGTATGCGGTTCTCTGGGCCTTGGCTATACTTTTTGGTATCTATTTTGTAATGTTAGTATTCAAATCATTTCTGGACAGGACGAACGGCTACGCACAGTCATTTTTTTCCGGGTCAAAACTCTTTGCTAATTATTTTTTGTTGATTTTCTATAAGAAACAGAACCCCATTCGAAAGAGGACTGTTTCAATTTCAATCCGTTTTGGCAATAATAGGAACAATAAGTACATCTACACGCAACAGCTTGAATTAAATCGTTGCTATCTATGTATAAATACTCTTAAAAACCGCCCTATGTTTATAGAATTTTATACACGTAGAGGAACAGTTAAAGTGGTTGTTCCGCATAGGGTACCACATGCCTTGTAGGGTTCACTCCATGCGCTACCGAACCTCCCCACCCTCCGTATTGCAGAGATTGCGGGAGTTAACAGTACGCCACTGAGTATGAACATACCCAGCAAACACACACAGGTTCGCAGAACGTCTATTAACGTTCAGAAGACGTCTTCTGAACGTTAATAGACGATCAGAGAACCTGTGTGTGTTTGCTGGGTAAACTCTTGAGAATATTGGGGCTCCGGCATTTCGTTTTGACAGAAATTAAGCCTTGGAACAAATAATGGTAATAGTAACGATTCGCCGCCCATCACTGGCTGGTTTTTTTTTGCAACCCTACAGAAAATACAGGAAATGAGTATTAAAGATCCGAAGAAGCTTAACCCTGTAATGCGCGTATTTTTTTATAAATATTAGTATTGAGTACAACCACTCTCTATTCCAGAACGACAGAAATTTCCTTTATTAATTTTGTGAGTAACTGATTAATTCAAAAAGAAACATGCAGCTGATTATAAATATTAGAAAATGTTATTACGTACTATATAATCTACTTTTTAGTAAGCGAAACACTTTATAATGAAACCGACATAGGAAAATTGTCTTACACTCGATTTATTTCTGAAAAAGGTTTATGGATATGCATCTTTGTATAGGTGCAAAACAGCGCATTAAAGGGTTAATAAAATTTTAAAGGGGGGCAAACCAAAAAATACGTGATCCGTTTTAGGAAGTTAGAAGTCTAAAAGCATCCTTTTTACTTTGCTTGCGATTTTCCCTCCGAAAAGCCTGTTTTCTCTTAAATATCGAAATTCAACGGGAAAAATCTAATATTTTCTGGATCTTCATTCGGAAATCCTTACAAATCCATCCACCTTATTACTTATTCCAGGCACAAAAGGGCCGTCGATAACGCATTCTCGGCCTTTTTCCACTTCAGAACGATATATATTTGAAAGTGGCAGCAGAGTGTAGTAGACACGTTTGAGAGTTGAGACCTCCCGTGGCAGAAAAAAATAGTTTGAACATCTGTTGGTTAGGAAAGAAATACGATGAAAAAAAATTTCACAGGGAAGATGTTTGGAATATTTTAATAATTCTTTTGTTAGTGGATTCCTGGCTGGTCTGAATGTTGAGAGGTTTCGAATACTTTGCTTACTATACTGACGCTGGTTTTCTGGTTCATTCCCCTAAAATAACGTTCAGGGATCGTTTGGTTATGCTATTGTTATTGAAAGAAAATTATTTTTTCATTTGCTCTATATGTATCTTGATTGTCTTTGGTAAATGCATAAAACTATTACGGAAAAAATGCACGCTTTTTGCATTTTTAAAAAATAAAATTGCCAAGCAGATCATCAACAATATTCACATAAGTCTGAATTTATAGTTGTGTACAATCAATTGACCAGTCAATGAGCATTTCAGCAAAATTTTAAAAGTATCAGAGATGTGAAGAGGTACGATGACTCAGTCAATGACTTCGACGTTGTTTTGTTGATTTACTCAAATTATGTGTTCCCTATAAACGAACATAGTATGATACACATAAAAAAAACGATTCCATTTTCAAGAGAAAGACACGTGACCGGGGAAACTAATTCACCGCGTCATATAGAGCAAGAGCCAGCGACCGCCAGACCTTCGTCCTAGTATAAAAGCTGAAACTTTCTCTGCACATACCCCCCAACAGAGGTAGGAACCATCGGCCACTCTAAAGTTTGGAGGATCGTGGCTTTGAAAGGTAACAGGTGGCAAAGGTGTATAAAATGGCCGAAAATTTTCGTCATTTCATAAAGCTTCATTTTTTTATAGGTTCTTCTTCGCAGTACTAGAAATCACTTTATCCCTTGCCAGACACTTTTCTATCGTAGCAAATCCCCGCCAGACAACCTCAAAGTCATGGAAAACGTAATTCTATTACGAGCGCGCTGCAGTATCGTAAGAAAGTTCAGAAGTACCAGTATTGAATGTGCTTGGCACTTTATGACAGCTTGACGTACTTCGTCGCGAGAGTTTACGAACACAACCGTTTTCCATGACTTTGAGATTTTCTAGCGGGGATTTACCACGATGGAAAATCGTCTGGCAAGGGATCAAGCGATGTCTAGTATTGCGAAGAAGAACCTATAAAAAAATGAAGCTTTATAAAATGACGAAAATTTTCTGCAATTTTACACACCTTTGCCACCTGTTACCTGCCAAAGCCACGGTCCTCCAAACTTTAGAGTGGCCGATGGTTCCTACCTCTGTTGGGGGGCATGCGCAGAGAAAGTTTCAGCTTTTATACTAGGATGAAGGTCTGGCGGTCGCTGGCTCTTAGACTAATCGCTTCCTATCGCATGGACGAAGTGAACATTGCCAAATGCAAAATTTCGATACTGTACGGCTGATACGTTTCGAGTGATCCGAAATCCATGCATAGATTTATTTATACGTACAGACGTCACGTCAAAACTAGCCAAAAAGAATCCACGGTTGGACACAATGACATATACATACGTAAGTACGTACGAACAGATATGACGTAGAAATTTGACAGAGTAAATTGAAGAATGGACAAAAAAAAAAAAAAAATCTCAATACCGAAAATTTTTCGCAATGTGTACTCTCTGTACCTATTACAGGGTGATTCATTTAAAAGAGTGCCGGTCGCCCTTCAATTTGAAGTGATGTGGCAACTATTCTAACACTGAAATATTGTCTGAAGCTTCTTTAAGTGTGGGAGACCCTTTCTAACACTGCTGGACTGTTATAAATGTATTTGCGAGGTAAAGCAGACAAACAGACGCACCCTGTCACTGAATCCTGGGATCATTTCTTTCTTCGAAAACATAATTTAATTCAAATTTCTTACATTATCCTTCCTTACTGCAAATGTTCGCATGCAAATGGGTTTTTCCAGATAAATCCAGCAAACATCGATGAATTAAAACAAATCAAAACTGAAGAAATCTCGTCCATGACACCAACCCATGGCGGCTCGTGGGTTATTTAAAAGGAGGTTCACAAAACACATTTCGATAATTAAATAGGCAGATACGACGCACCTTAAAAATTAAAATAGATTGGCGTTTCCAGCAGTGAAAGGAAAACAATGCACGCGAATGAAAGTAAACGTGTCATCTTGGGTCTTACGTTTCGTCCCCAATATAAGTTTTAGCAAAGGTGCAGTCTCGAATCATTTTATTTCATTTTTTTTTCAAAGGACACTATTGAAAATGCCACCGATTTAGCTCCTAAACACGTATTTGACTCCCATTTTAATTATTCACACTAGTTTGTAAAAAAAAAAAAATGTAGTGAAAAATGATAAAGAAAAATATCAAGAAAATGAAATAAAAATTAGTTAACTAACCAAACGTAACAAACCAAGGGTAAATCCGGAAGCGATACCGCAAAATAATGACGCCGTGTGCACACTGAAAATGTGCGAACGGAATGATTACATCAGCGCGGTACGTCTCTCCAGCTGTCTCCGTTTCTGATCCCAGAGAGCGGTTCGGGGGAAAATTTTTCCGTTCGCACGTGCGATCGATTCAAGACTGAGCTGCAGTAACCTACGATGCAGGGCGTTTGCTATAATGAGCGTATTGAATAATAGTGTGGAGGGGACAGAGTAAAACACGCGTTTCAAATTCACAAAAATTTAGAAGTATACTTAAAATTTGTTTTAAATTGAAATTGGTAATGTGTTTATTCTTTAGTTTTTCCTTTGGGGGTTACTCGTGGGCTGAAATGGAGGAGCCGCCACTGACACCAACAATGTTTAGAAGCGAGTCAAAAAAACTGGGTTCAACGTGTGTCCTGTTTGCATTCAAAAAGGGTGGCGGCCATTTTCGACTTTTACTGTAAGAAATGATAATGTAAAATAATTTGAATTAAATTATGTTTTTTCAAAAATAAAATGATCGCAGGATTCAGTAGCACTGCTCGTCTCCATGTCCTGTTCAACCTCACCCATGAAGTTGTAACAGTCCAACAGTGTTGGAAATGATTTCCCACACTTAAACAATGTTCAGACAATTATAACTTCAGTGTTAGACTAGTTGTTACATCCGTCAGATTGAAGAGTTATGTTAAAAACCAACGGGTACTCTTTTAAATGCATTGCCCTTATTAAAGAAGTAAAAATATCCTAACTAATACACTCATGTCCATAAATTAAGGATAATGAAGTTCAGGCAAAGAAAGAGAAAGAAGCAAAACAAATTTGACTTATTTGTAAAGTCTATTTATTAAACAAAAAGTAAAGAGCAAAAAAGATGCTATATGTTTGACATAATTAATAAAAATTGCAAGTTTTACTCCATTGACCAAATTTAAAAAAAGAACCTATTTACAAAAAACAGTATAACATGGTTAGTAGGATGGTTAATACGGAGTATGTCTCCCGGACGATGCAATACAGGCCTGACAACGCCTAGGCATGCTGAGTATCAAATGATCAATCTGATCTTGGGGAATATTACACCACTCATCAAGCAATGCACTCCGAAGTTCCGGTAGACAGGTGGGAGGGGGTTGACGGGCTGCAATTCGTCGGCCAAGCATATCCCACACATGCTCTATTGGATTCAAGTCCGGTGAGTATGCTGGCCAATGCATACGGGTGATATCCTCCGATTGAAGGCATTCGTCTACAATGTTTGCACGGTGAGGACGGGCGTTGTCATCCATAAACAAAAATTCAGCACCCATGGCGCAAACAAAGGTACATGTTGTTCCAGAATGACATCCCGATAGATGTGGCCTGTCATCGTTACACTCTGAACATGCAGGTCAGTTCTGGAACCAAGAATAATTCCTCCCCAAACGAGCCATCCTGCACCACCGTAACGGTATCTTTCAATGGTGTTCTCTTGGTGGTAACGGGTACCTGGCGCTCTCCAGATGAATGTCCGGCGAGAATCAGACTCCAAACTAAGCCTGGACTCGTCGGAAAACATCACACAAGACCACTGTTGCGGTGTCCACAATGCATGCTCTCTACTCCAGGTTAAACGCAGGCGACAGTGAGTTGCGGCAAGTGGAACACATCTGACAGGCCTACGAGCATATAGACCAACGTGCCCTAAGCGTTTGTACACGGTCTGCCTTGAAACTGTCGTACCGGTAGCTGAAGAGAGCTGACGAGACAGGTCTGATGCTGTAATCCGTCTGTTCCTTTTGGCAGTAACTGCCAAATAGCGGTCCTCATTCGGCGTTGTAATTCGGGGGCGACCTGTGCTGTAACGTCTACTCACATTACCATCATCTTGGAATCGTTGCCAAAGCCTGGAGATGACACTCTGGGCGATTCCAAGTTCCTCGGAAACTTCCAGCTGGGTACGTCCACATTCCAGTCGTCCGATAATTCTGCCACGTAAAACATCATTCAAATGCCTCCTTTGTGCCATAACTATGCGGTTTTTGCACTGAAAGGCTTTCACAGCGCTTGTGAACTATTTTACTTCTTTGCCACCATTCCTTATATACCCCTCTCTTACACTCTCGTCATTGTGACGTGCCATCCACGCCATCTGGTGGTTTCCTGTAATTTGCATATTCTTCTTCAAGATGTGTGTGATCATTCCACAGGTGAAATTTTTATTTTAGAGATCAATTTCTGTGTGATTCTGAATTATCCTTAATTTATGGACATGAGTGTATTATAAATGCGAAAGTGAGTTTGTTTGTTTGTTTGTTTGTTTATGACGCTTTCACGCCTAAACCGCTGAATAAATTATGGTGAATTTTGGATTTAGATATAGATGGGACCCGGAGAAGGTTTTAGGCTACTTCGAATTTTAGATTTTTAATTACTTCTTTAATTATTAATTAAAAACCGTTTTTACGTTGCCATACTTGGCGAGTTTCGCCCGTATCAAGGGTTTCATGTTTTGAGCTAACAAGAATGCTATTACTTCAATGAAGAAGCACGTGCATCTGAAAAACATTAAATAATACGGAAATGATGCCAGTTTTATGCCAAATCTATCTATCTCTAATAATAAAAATGAATGTTCTCCAGACAAATCTACAGAAAGCAGAGTTTTGAAAATTTGAGCATGACTGGGCCCATGACTTCGGTAAAGTGTACCTGAGGCTCAGAAATTTTAATTTATTTTCTAACTATTAATTAAAAACCGTTTTATCGCCCGCACAAAATGATTTATGCTTTTGAAATAAAGCAGAAATTCTATTTGCAAAATCATATACATTTGGAAAACATAAATTAGTATGGAAATTATGTTGATTTTACGCCAAATTAAAAAGCATAAATATAGAAAAGTGTACTTACGTATTATCCCGGCGGTCCGCCAAGACGAGCGATTTTTTTACCGAGATAAATGCCGGGCACATGAAATTATTAATGGTTTTGAATACGATTGGCAACAGTTTGGCAACTCATTTGACGAAAAAACAGTTTGGCGGGAATGACCGCCGGGATAATACGTAAGTACCTAGAAAAGTCCAGATGTATTTCTTAAAGTTCATAAATTTCCAAAAATCCTACCAATAATATAAATGTGTACGTTTATGTGTTTGTTTTTGACTGAATCACACAAAAATGGTTGGAAAAATTTGTAATGAAGATAGCTTATGCCCTGGATTAACATACAGGCAACCTTTCAAGCATATAGCATAAATAATTCTTTTACAAAGACACTCAAAATAATTCTAATGCATTGCGCTCTATGGAAATTTTGCAGCTACTAAACCGATTTTAAAACTTTTTTCACTGATTGAAAGTCCTAGGCCTATAGGGTCCTAGGCCTATATGGCGAATTCCTCTGTATGGAATTTTCTAAGGGATCCTTGCCCGTATTTTCGCGAAGTTTTTGAAAAAAACACGGAAAACTGCCAGCGGCTAGGTCGACAGGCGCGACCGGGGTTTGAACCTGGCACCATCTTGCCTTCCAGTTTTGAGAGCAGAACCTCTTAGACACTGGGGGAACCCTGAGTGTTATAGGCTACCTTTTATGCATATATCACAAATAGTTCTCTTACAGGGATACTCATAAGAATTACATAACGCTCTATGTGTATCTCTGTAAGTACTGAACAGATTCCAAAACTTTTTTCATTGATAGTAAGCTACACTATTCTTCAGTATTATAGGCTAAAATTAATGCACGTAGAGCAAATAGTTCTTTTACAGGAACACTCAAAATAATTCTAATACATTACGCTCTATTGGCATCTCTTTAACTACAGAACCGATTCTAAAACATTTTCGCTAATAGAAAGCTGCACTATTCCTGATTAACATAGGCTAAAATTCATACATACAGAATAAATATTTCTTTTACAAGAACACTCAAAACAGTTCGCAAAAACTGTCGTAACTGTCTATTCACCAAATGCCTGAAAAAAATCTAAATTTAGTAATTCTGCATACTCTGTTATTTTAAATGAAGTATACTACCATGCATTATACTTCATTTAAAATAAGTAAAAAGCAAATAACATTTAAATGCAGTTTCTTTAATCGCAAACATATTTGTTATTCACACATGCGTCGTTTCTCTCGGGACCTAATTCTAAAGCCGACGCGGACGAAGTCGCGGGTAGCCGCTAGTAAATCAATAAATTCTTAGAGTAGATAAGACATTAAACATGGTAGATGACTGACACGTGAAGGTACCGGCCTGTCGTGCCTGTCGTGCGGCTGTCTATATAACGGTCCGGAGTTTTCGGAGATTTTCTCTCGACGTAACGTGAATGCGCATTAGAACCCCATAAAAATTCTTCCGCCCTAGGCAGATGCCCCTCGTGTAAGCTTGCCGTAACACACCGCAAACAAGCAATCCATTCTTAGAACACACTTTTAAGGTTTTATGGCCCTGTATACACTTGTCATTCTAAAGGATAGCTAACCCATCATTTTGGCCCAAAACCTAAAACTTAATTCTTCTGAACCCGTAAGTTATTCTCCATGTAACTGACACATTTGGAACAAATATCAAAAATCGTTTCATTGTGTCGAAGTCTGTGACGGTAGATGACATTTTTGAGGAATCCCAGCTTATCCGACAAGGATTCTATTTTTTTATAAAAATTTGATATCTTCTGGATGAATATCTCGTGTATACCCTCAAAATTCCGCCTTCTTTATTATGTCAAGCACACGCGGCAATCGAACAGCATCTCCAAACTTCAGGATAAAGGGATATTGAAAAAAAATCACACGTTAAAGCGTCAGACGTGTACAGAAGAAAGCAGTATGAACATCTGTTGCTTAGAAAGGAGAGAAAACCAAAAATAGCGCAGCCTTTTGAAATATTTTTATACTTTTTTAAAAATAAGTTTCTTTCTGAGTGATATATCAGATATTAAAAGCGATAGCTATAATATTTAAGCTTGTCTTTTTTTTCAATGCCTGTAAAAGAACGATTTAGGGTTGTTTGAATCCTGTAAATGATGATTGAGTCACTTTGTAAAAAAATATTCCTATTATCAATTCTGCTACGTTAAGAAAAAATTCCTCTCGTTAATTATCAGAAAGTTACACTTTTACATTTTTATACGACCCCCGTACGAAAAGAATTCCTAATCCGTAAAATGTGCCCCATAGACCAATGAGGTGACACACAGAATTTCATTCAAATTATACATGAATTTGAATGGGAACGTTTACTGTTAAACTGCAAAAACTATTTCCTTTAGTTATTTCTGTACGACCTCTGAAATGCCGTCATCCGACGTGATATTTTTCTCTTCGAAAGTGGTTTCGATAGTAGTTTGAAAATTGGTTTAAGTCAGCATATATTTAACTTCATATCTGTGGCACTTGTCTGGATATAATGCTCAAATTTTGTACATCATCTCATGAGTGTACAGGCCACATTTTACTAACTGGGAATATTTTTGTACAAAAGGTCATATATAAATTTAAAAAGTGTCAATTTTTGAAAATGAACGAGAGGTTTTTTTTTTCTTGACGGAGTCTTATTTCCGACCATCAAGTCTCCACTATATTTTCTATTTGCTTGCCCACTTATCTGTAATATACAGGGTATCCCAAAAAGGTGGTAACGGGATTTAATTCTTTATCTATTAGAGTTATGTGGGCAGTGTCCATTGAAAAAAATGTTCAAAATGAGGTCGGAAATAAGACTCCGTTAAGAAAAAAATTCCTCTCGTTCATTTCCAAAAAGTGACGCTTTTTTAATTTATTATATGACCCCCGTACGAAAACATTCCCTATCAGTGAAATATGCCCCATACACGCATCAGGTGATGTACCCAATTTGAGACTTTCATCATGCAACGTCGCAGAGATATCTTTAAAGAAAGAGGATCGGGGGGGGGGCTATATATAAACGTTTATTGCTAGAGTGGAAAAAAGGTTTCCTTTCGTCATTTCTCGTACGGCCCCTGAAATGCGATCATTCGACGTGATTTTTTTTTGTTTTAGGGCCATTGAAAACGGGTTTAAGTATATTTATCTTCATATTTTTGAGACTTTAATGGTATAATTCTCAAATTTTGTATGTTACCTCATGAGTTTATGGGGCACATTTTACTAACTGAGAATTGTTTGCCATGGGGGGTCGTAAATAAATTTAAAAAGTGTCACTTTTTGTGGGAAATGCTAGCATAGGTAGTTAAAGAATAGTTTAAAACAATCAGAGGGTGTTGTTTATAAGTGTATACAATATTTGTGTTTGAAAAACTCGTATACGCAAAGATTCTTGGGACGCAAGTCAAGTCTCCACTGTATTGCACTGTGCACGTAATTGATTAATTTAATGAAGTATGATCGAAATTGCCATTAGCCATAGGTACTGGAATTCTTTTCAGCGGTCTTGCATGAAAACTATAAATGCAACGTACACTTTTCGATGGAGAGAATTCTTTTCTAATCCTTAATAACAAACATTAATCTTGATTTCTTTGAAATAGATGACTATCTCTAAAAAAACCTTTAAACAATGATTTCCCAAAGAGAGGTAATGTATTGTAATTATGTTGGGTGCTACAATAAAAAAACTGTCCTTACACAAGCACCCTGTACAATAGGGTATATAGTAATGTATAAATTTCGTTATAATGCATTAATTCTCACGGTAGTAAGAGCACGGACAGACATTCCTAAATAACAAACTTTTTTTCTTTTTTTTCTATTCTTTTCTTTTTTTTCTTTTTTAGTTTGCTCCTGGTACACAAAACAGTTTGGGAGCATGACCAGTACCATCCGTTAACTAGCCGTCAGTAGTGTGTTTGTTAAGTCTCTAAACTGCCACAGACTGCTAACGCTTTGGAATTATTAACAAGGGCCGCGTAAAAGAACTATAAAATGCTATGCTATTTATAAAACTGTGAATATATATTCGACTGAGAGCATTATTTTGTATTCCGTAACAACACATGCTGATTTTCTTCTGTTTGAAAATGACGAATTCGTCCAAAATACGATTTTAAGCAAATGATTTAGGGTTGATCTTACTTAATATTCCTTTTGTGTCGCTCATTCACAAAAAATGCAACACAGATTCCATTCATTCTGAAGTTTTCCGATATCCATTCCTATACACATCCATCCACTTACGTATCCTCTGTGTCATTCTAAACGAAACTACCTTCTAGTTCCTAATTACGTTTTGAAACGTTTCTACGCGTCCAAAGTCTTTTTAACCCCCAGTAACATCGTGTACACTCATTATCGGACAAAATACTCAAAATCGCATTAAAAGCAGAAATGCAATTAAGAAACAAAAGGCGTATTTCTCTTCTTCTTTTCTCTTTAGTTCCCTATTCGCGTCCTTTCATTTTTTGGTTAAATGTTTCATATCAGTGAGCAACCGATGACGTGGATGCCGATATCATTCATGTGTCGTTAGCGGGAATTGAATTTCATGGCACAATCCGAAAAAGTCAAGTGGAAAATATTAGATGTACCGTAAAGCAGTTCCTTGTTTTTACATAAAATTCAAACGAATCCATTTTCAACAAGTATTCAATGATAAACAAGCTGCGCCTCCATTTGAACCCTACAAGGCACGGGGTACCCTATGTGGAACAACTACTTTAATTATTCCTCTATGTCTATAATGTACTAGCAGAGACATCTATCGGTTTTTAAGAGTATTTGTACATAGATAGCAACGATGTAATTCAGTCTATTGCGTGTAGATATATATCATTAATGTTCCCATTACTATCGAAATGGATTGAAAATGATACCGTAGTCTTTCGTATGTCATTTTTTACCCTCCGCTAAAGAGGGTAATAGTTTTCGGCAGACGAAAAAAGTCGTGGATGATTATTGATAGTAAATAAAATCTTACAGATCTCACGGAAATTTGAAACACACCAAGATCCGACACATGATTGGAATAATGGATACTTGAAAAATTTCAAAGTAACGTCAGATGAAACAAAAGGGGAAACTGTAAGATTTTGTCAGAGCGTCTGCGACTGGCTGTCAAGTTCCCGAGGTTCCGATTTCATTTTTCAGAACTTGGATTTGTTTCCAGAGTCGCGTTCAAACTTTTGTCCCTCCTCGGAGCAAGTGGTGGTGTTCTGTCGTGGCATTTCTAAAATTTTCATTTTTGCAGGATCAGTCTGAAATAGCTCGTAGGCTTGGTATTTCACGCTCTACTTTCAGTATTACATCGTTAAATATCAGAAGAATATACCCGGGACTGTTGTTCAAGGCCGCGCTGGCCGTCCTCGCCAGTTGTCTAATCCGGAAGAAAGTCATCGTGAAACTAACCGTCTATTTATGCAAAGAAAAAGGGAAGATCCAGATTTTCGTGCTCAAGAAGCGGAATCCAAATCCAGAAGACAAGACAGAAAACGTTTACGACTCTGTCTAGATATACCATCGAAAAGACCAAGAACAGATACTGATCTAAATGTAAGGTGTGAAGAACTAGAATTTCGTAAATTAGCTGAGAAATTTTTCGAAGCTGTTGCTGATGGTCCAATCCACCAATGCTATTGTTGTGATCGACTGTGGTTCAAAAAGTCAATAAGAACCCATTCCAAAACAACTTTACTGTCCAAAGGAGCGACAACGGACTTTATAAAACTAGTCTTTTACAAAGATATCGATGATATTGGCAAATTTTGCAAAACATGTTACGATTGTTTGATTAAATTGACAATACCAGAATTAGCTATAAGCAATGGCTTCGAATTCCCCGAAATACCGGATTGTTTAAAATACTTGACACCACTGGAAGAACGGTTGGTTTCTCCCCGTTTGATTTACATGCAAATACATCCTGTACATGGCTGCCAATACAAATTAAAAGGTTCTGTCAAAAAACCTCTTTAGCGGAGGGGAAACTAATTTCAGCTGAAGGCTGAATATTATAATTAAATTTAGAGGTAGTCATTTTTATTATTTTTTTAATTTTAGAAAATGAACAAAAAATAATCAGCATTTTTGACCCGGAAAAAATATTGTGTTTTGGAGTTCGCCCTACCGAAAAATAATTTCAACTGTAAAATTTCAAAATAACTGCTAAAAAAGTATAGTTCAGTCTCATGATTTTCTAATAAAATATTTTATTATTTATTTTTTAATTATTCTTTCCCATATAAAATCACTATCATTATCACATATATTTATTTCAGACGCAGAAAAAAATCGAGCCTGGTAGGGTTGAAGTTAGAATTTTATAGATACTATCTCTTCTTTATTTCACGAAAAATGCACACCCTCCCTTCTTATTTCACGTCTACCCTCTTTGTAGGACTTTATTCGAAGTGTTCAGAAATCGATTTCTAGGTATTCGTGAGTGTTGTGTTTAACAGCAAGAATTTTATGGATATCTCTTTTCTTCTTTTGAGATCACGCGGGACATGTGAGAAAAACGTTTCAGCCTTCTAACCTCCTTAAGTTATGAATTTCGAAAAAGGCCTCTCCAATCGAGCATCTACGCTAAAAACTCACAGCCGAGCGAAATTTCGTATCATTAACTTCAGCCCTACTAGCAATTTTGCTCGGGCCAACATCGGCTGGCTACGTGGCCGGTGTAAGCCCGAGCAAAATTGCTAGTAGGGAGTACTTTGGGCTAGTTTATTTAAACCTAGTCTGTCTGTCCTTGCACTAACTACCGTAAATAGGCATCGAATAGTACGATATTTATGTGTACTTCCTATTGCTATCTAATCGTTTGAACTGAATATTCAAACCACCACTTTGGACCACCCATTGCGAAAGATGTTCGAAACATCGTTCTATCAAAAAAAGGCACCCAAAAGTATTCTAGTACACCAAGTTCTATTAGCAGTCCTTATTTAAAGCGTATTTTAGAGATATTCGTTTATTTCAAATGAAGCAAAATGGATATCTGTCGTTAAGTATTACAAAATAAGACTCTTCATGGGAAAAAGCGTATGTAACCTTTATCGTTCTCCTAAATAACAAAGCACATCCTTAAATTAAACTGCACCCAATTTTAGGATGAAATTTCGTTAAACTTTTCGAACAAATTGCATAAAAGTTTTGGAAATTCAGGAATACTATCATCCTTGCATCAGAGAGGGTTTTCTCTGGTATAGGTTAAGTTTGCATGTAGAAAGCAATCTTCTGGCAGAAAAATAATTTTTATTTGTATTCATAAAAACGACACTCAATACACTGTCATTTGAAAAAGTAATTTTTGATATTCTATTTTTACCACTACAGTTACCCTAGTAACAAAATCTACTTTTGCTTCTTAAATTGCTACATTCAACAATCCAACGAAAACAGAAATCATTTTCTTGAGTTTCTAAATTCAGAAAATAAAAAAAACAATAAGAAGCAAATAGAAAATCAACTTCCTGGCACTTTAAAACTATAATCGGATGTTGTTAAGAATATTTTTGCCTTTTATTCCCTTCACACAAGTGGCAACATTTCCATCCCTCTTGTAGCCTGTTGAAGGATTAAGGCCAATTATCTACAAGGTGTATTTAGGCTTATGGGTGATGTGCCCTCTGTGGGTGTCTTTCTAAGGGGTCCTAACCCGTATTTACGCTAAGTTTCGGAGAAAGCCACGGAAAACTCCGAACGATTAGGTCGACGGCCGCGCGATGGGACCCAAACCCGGGACCTTCACATTTCGTCCGTCTGCTATTTCCTGTGACATAACCACTCTGCCGTGGTGAGGCATACCTCTAGTAGAGGCACCCTGTAGCAAATCCAGAAATATTTTTGAGAGGGGCTAAATTTTGAATAAATCTTTTTCATCCAAAATATACAAAAATTAAAATTTTAGTCTAAATCAATGTAAATGTTTTTGGATGGGGTAAGCAATACAAAAAGTCATTTTACTTGTTTAAAGTGTATAATAAAGTAGAATATTACCCTTTAGCAATCTCTTTTGTGGGCGGTTGAAGCTCCCCTAGCCCCTCCCCACAATACATTACTGGCGGCAACGACGTCTAGTGTAGGAAAAGACGAAACCGTTTTTAGAACGTTGGCTGTGTATATGGTACCTACCGATAAGTATCCCTGATATTTTTTCTTCAGAATGATAGTATAAGCAGAAGTATGTGCGAAAACAGCACGTAGCGCAATTTTTTTTCACACTCCTCATACTTGACATAGAATCACAACGACTGACAAATAAATAGAAATAAATCTGAAAATATATGTGATAACAAAAAAAATAAATATCAACTGTCCGTCCACAGTTGTAACAAATACCTCGTCATTTTTCCCTCTGTCAAAAACGATATCCTTCTGGGGTAGGCCATTCACTTTCGCACGTGACATGTTGGACAGCCGTAGAGAAGGGAAAGGTAGTGTGTTGCTGG
>JAWZYV010020326.1:0-22698 GCA_038373885.1 Cheiracanthium punctorium | reverse complement strand
CTTGAGTGAGGAATCACATTGAAATATAATTTCAATTTTCACTATTATGCAAAGTATCACCTAACAATTAAACAAGTGATGTCAGTGAAACCAAAGATGATGTCAGTGAAACCAATACATGATGAATTCATCCCACCTTTAGCATATACAAGAGTACAAGTAGAGTATTTAACAGCATTGAAAACAATTTGTAAATTTGGAAGCATACAAATATTTTTGTATCATACTTTTTCTCAGGTTTCTTTAGTTATATTTTTTAATGAAGTTTATGAGACCATTTGTAGAGCTATCATGAGATGAAACAGGATCCTTTCCTTTAAGCTCAGGTTGGATCAGTTTAGCTAACTGCTTGCCTAGTTCAACACTAAAATGAGAAAAGATAAATCATTCATGCATTCTTCATCATATTGAGTACAAAATATTTCTTAAGACATCTTAATTTGCATGCATACTACTGCATGCTGAGATGCATTAAAAAGCAACTTAAACTTTTCTCTGGGAAAAAGAAATATATATATATATATATATATATATATATTATATAGAACAGTAAAAAATCAGAATACAAATAAATGGAAATATTTTGGAAAAAGTAAACAAACTATGCTAACTTAGAGGGTAGGGGGATATTTCAACCAGACTTCGTGCCGATTACACAGATGTGTACATTTTAACTTCTTTTTTTATACTTTCATAACACGTATATGGGCATTAAATATCTAAAACCGGGCCTGCCGAACAAACAAACTTTTAATTTCTAGAATACACACGCCGTTTTAAAAATTCAAAACTAACTACTAACTCAAAACTACATACATACTATCTATTGAGGATAATTTAAGAATTACAGAAAGACTTAAGAATACTACTAATAAGAATTACTTAAGAATAGCAGAATGAAGATGTCTAAAGATATCTCCAAACATACATCTTAAAAGTGTGGTGGGTCATATATAGTGTAGTGGTGCTGGTACGACGTAATAAACAAAACTGGACAGTGATATTGGCAGTGTGAATGGTAAAACCCAGCGTAATGCCAATTACAATAAAAAAGGCACGAATTTACTGTAAAACTATTTTATAAATAATTAATCGTTCAAAGCTGCTCACTTTCTTAGCAATTAGCTGTTATATATGCTAAAGAACTGACACACATTTTTTGTCTCTGGTCAAGAAGCTGTGCCTGAGCACAGCCAGCTGTCGTGAAAAAAGGGTCTCTAGATCTGTGGCATGCGATGAACGTTTCGATCGTCCACCATCTTGCTGGTAGTTAAGTCAAGCGATGGCAACGGATGCCCTTTTTTCAGCATTGGGAAAGGGTTGCGCATCAAAGGGTTAATGCGAATTCTCGGAGAAATTATAAAAGCTTATAATACACACAATAGAAAAGTTATATATAATTAGTCTCCAGTTTAATTCCAAATTGATAATAAATAGATGCCAACAATTCAAGTTCGAAAGACGTACTATGTTTTAATATAATATGTGTACAGTACAAATTAGATAAAAACAAAATATTTTAAATAATTTTCACACTCATCAGTGAAAAAAAACGAAATATGAATACTTTGTTAATCATATTTTAAAAAAATGAACTGTTTTCTGGGACTAATCACTAACACTGGCATAAATGAAAATAAATTATTTATCCGCTAAACTTTTAGAACTAAGTCAAGGCAGCCAATCAAGTCGAAAATAAGACAAAATTGACTTTTAATACTTCATTATGTATTTTTACGCATTTTTACTCACCATCAAATTCTATTGAAGGGGGAAAAAAAATGTTAATTCTATTAAAGGGGGGGAAAGGGGTTTTGTAGATCATTGTCTATGTTCCCTACTCTTTACCCATTTATCCAGGAATTTATCGATCATTAAAAAATATTGATATTTCTAAAGGTCTTTATACATTATAAAATTATTACATTCTTATGCAATTACATTCTTATTAATAGCACAAAGATATACTTATTTTTAAGGAAATATATGCGCTCCTACCTGCGTATCCAAACAACACAAGGAACCAAAGTTTATCTGTTGTCCACTAATCCAAACAACACATTCATAGTTCTTAAATGCACATCCTTTTCCATTTTTATTTTTATACTTTTCTAAAACTGAAAAAACATGCTGCACTTTTTCCTGTGTAGGGACCATTTATGTTCTTTTTCATGACCGCAAATCAAAATGAAGAAATGAAGGAAAGATCTGACACCACAAGAAATAGTTTTAGCTATTCCCTCCCGCGCAACCCTCACTTTCTTCTGGGAAGTCCATTCTTGTCTCTCACCAGTTCAGACTTGGATGAACAGAAGACGACGGACGACAACAACAATAACAAAAGAATGGTCATCTAAATATTTTAACGGGGGAAAAAAAAAATAATACAAGCGAGCTCCTGTCTTCCTCCAAATGTCGGAGCTCCAAGGGAACTTCCTGCCTTCAGGGCATGCCTGTGTCTCACCGTGAAAATTTTCCCAGCAAGCAGAACAAAAACTAAAACTGGGCAACTGTAATCGTTTTGTAATCGTCTCGTAATCAAAGCGACTACGATTACAGGCTCTTCAATTACGACTATCTGACAAATGAAATTTCTAGATTACGATTAGACTAGGATTACGCGAAAAAATAAACTTCTAGATTATGACTAGATTACAATTACATGAAAAATTTAATTGCCAGATTACAATTATATTACGATTACACAAGAATATGTAATCGATTACAGTTAATTACGATTACACGAAGTCTGATTTCAACATTAAATTTAAAAGCTTTTCTTAATTTCAGAACTAAAATGCCCAGATCTTTCTTGATCAACTTCAAATGTAATTTCAAAAATATTTTGTTAGCTGATAACTTAGATGTTCATTTCCTTCTTTCATTGACATATGTTATGTAAAATAAACAAACAACACTTTTGCTAATTAATTTTATAATAAAAACTTATATTATTTTAGTTTGTCTCAGATGTTTCAATAACATAGCATATTTATGAAGATTCAAATGTTACTTACCCCCACTGATCAAAAGAATTTATGTCCCATATAATTCCTTGGGTAAATATCTTATGTTCATACATAGCTAGAATATAAAAGTGGAAATGCTTTAAAAGATCACATAATGTAAAAGTAATAAAGAACATGAAAAAATAAGCATATCATAATTAACCTTTCCCTAAAGTACCTTGAAGAATGAAATTTTTGCAGCAATAATTTTCCATTAATCAGTATAATTGCAAATACACTCAACATAAAAGTTTTAATTTATAAAACACAATTCGTGAAGAATAATTAGATTTAAATGGCTTATATATCTGAATAAATTTTTATGAATCTTTAAATAAAAATAAAGTAAACATGTAGCAGAATTCAGTGATTTCTTTTATGTATTAAGTAAGATTTTGAATGAAATAGAGAAAAAAAAAATTAACATTTTTTTCCCAATAAATAAATAAAATTACATGACTTTGTTAGCTAATAATTTTCCCTACAGTTATTTATAAGCTTTTCTTGTAATGCAGAAAAGAAGGGGTTTGTACATTAAATGACTGAGTTACATAAACAAAAGAAGTTTCCACACAAATTTTGTCAGAATTTTGGTTTCAGACATAAAAAGTGTAATGCTATAAGATTAGCAATTATTTGTTAAAAATTATGTTTTGTAAAAATACTCGGAGGTAAAGATACATGCTGTTTTTAACAACTCAACACAAAAGTGTAAAATTTTTCAAGTAAAAAGAAGAATTTGTTATAAAGTAAATAATAATAGTGTGAATGATAATTCTTATGTTTGAAAACTAAGTTTTTTAAACATAGCACAAAGATGTGATAGTTTTATTTAAATTTGTCTTGATTGATGGAGTATTATTTGAGCTACAAAATGCAATACAAAAAAGTGCACGGTTAATTTTAGAAGAGCCACAAAAGTTCCCTACTTTTTTTATCTACCAAAATGTTCATACAAAAAGGCATATTTGTTCTTCTTAGTCACAATTTCATTCATATAAAAAAAAAAATGTCAAATAATGATGTTCTTATACACATTAAGTCTCCTGAGTATGGCCAGATTGTATTGGGTAACAGTAATTGAAACGGAGAACATGAATTAAGTAGAATTTTTTATGCAACGACTACACTCATGTCCATAAATTAAGGATATTGAAAGTTCAGGCAAAAGAAAAGAAAGAATGCAAAACAAATTTGACTTATTTGTAAAGTCTATTTATTAACCAAAAGGTAAAGAGCAAAAAAGAGCTGTATGTTGAACCTAATTAATAAAATTGCAAGTTTTACTCCCTTACCAAATTTAAAAAAAGAACGCTATTTACAAAAAACAGGTATAACAGGTAGTAGGATGGTTAAATACGGAGTATGTCTCCCGACGAGCCATACAGTCCTAGTCAACGCCTAGGCATGGCTGAGTATCAAATGATCAATCTGATCTTGGGAATATTATACCACTCATCAAGCAATGCACACCGAAGTCCGGTAAGACAGGTAGGAGGGGGTTGACGGGCTGCCATTTGTCGCCAAGCATATCCCACACATGCCTATTGGATTCAAGTCCGGTGAGTATCTGGCCAATGCATACGGGGGATAATCCTCCGATTGAAGGCATTCGTCTACAATGTTTGCCATGGTGGAGGACGGCGTTGTCATCCATAAACCACAAAATTCAGCACCAGTGGGCGCCCCGAAACAAACGACATGTTGTTCCAAATGACATCCCGATAGATTGCCTTCATCATTACAACTCTGAACATCAGGTCAGTTCTGGTAGCAAGAATAATTCCTCCCAAACGAGCCATCTGCACCACCGAGCGGTGTCTTTCAATGGTGTTCTTCTTGGTGGTAACGGTTCCTGGCGCTCTCCAGATGAATGTCGCGAGAATCAGACTCAAACTAAAACCTGAACTCGTCTGAAAACATCACACAAGACCACTGGTTGCGGTGTCGCACAATGCATCTCCCCCCCCTTCCCCCCCCCCCTTAAAACTCCAGGTAAATCCAGCGACAGTGAGTTGCGGTAAGTGGAACGCATCTGACAGACCTACGAGCATATGACCATTGTGCCCTAGCGTCTGTACACCGGTCTGCCTTGAAACTGTCGTACCGGTAGCTGGAGAGCTGACGAGACAGGTCTGAGTGCAGTACTCCATATGTTTCTTTTTGCAGTAACTGCCAATTGGCGTCCTCATTCGGTGTTGTAACTCCGGGGGCGACCTGTGCTGTAACGTCTACTCACATTACCATCATCTTGGAATCGTTGCAAAGCCTGGAATGACACGCGGGCTGATTCCAGTTCCTCGATACTTCCAGCTGGTACGTCCCAATCCGGTCGTCCGATAATTCTGCCACCTAGAACATCATCCAAATCCTCCTTTGTGACATAACTATGCGTTTTTGCACGAAAGGCTTCACAGCGCTTGTTGAACATTTTACTTCTTTGCCACCATTCATTATATAACCCTCTCTTACACCTCGTCATTGTGACGTACCATCCACGCCATCTGGTGTTTCCTGTAATTGCATATTCTTCTTCTAGATGTGTGTGATCATTCCACAGGTGAAATTTTTATTTTAGAGATCAATTTCTGTGTGATTCTGAATTATCCTTAATTTATGGACATGAGTGTACTTTAAAAAGAGAGGGATCAAAACATTTTAAATTACATGCATAAGTTGCATCAAATGTTGAAAAAGTATTGATACTCTTAATAAGGATTTAAAATATGAGCAAACTGAAAATTAAATAAGAAAATATTAATACCTGTAACAGCATACAATCAAATTACTTAGAAATAGTAAATTATACTGGCTCTAACTAGTTTGTAGTATGTAATGATAATCAGGGATCCTTCCAGGAATTTTTTCCAGTGTCCCATTTGTGTGAATTTCAACATTTAATTTTTTGAATTTTTTTAAGTCATTCTTTTTGTTAAAATAATTGATAAAACAGATTAAAATGTATGGTAAAATACCATTGAAGAGCCATTTTAATCGAATGTATTTTTGTGAAGGGGCAGTTTGAATCAAATGTAATTTCATGAAGGTGCCGTTTTAATTGCTTGTATTTTTATGAAGAGGCTGCAAGATGGATCCAATTTTCGTCTGCATCAACCCCTGTTAATACAATACTACATTTACAATAAAGGCATTTCAGTTGAAGTGTTAGAGCATGATTAATTTGTATATCTACTTTTAATTCTTGCTTCAGATGTTTCAAACTGTTTAGAATTTTTGTAATACAAAAACAATTCACAATGATTTTTAAAGTGTCATACATTAATTAATAGTTTAGTTCAAGAACTATAGACACTTTCAGTGATGTGTAAATTTCTGAATCAAATAAGTTTATCAATTAATTGATTTATATTTTTTGAAGTAGATGGGCAATTTTGCTGTTTGCTAAGTTGAAGTTATTTGTAGTGGTTTATCTATTTTAAGTTTTAAGGGTTGATTTTAACTCTGCTATTCATGAAATAAAAAGGATCAAGTAGTCTTAAATACATTGACCTAATAATCTAATTCTAAGAAAATGAAGTTCCAACATACCAATAAGGGCACCAAGATTGAAAGGTGTTACTCTATCAACAAGAATTGAATTAGTAGGCTTGTTACCAAGAAAAACCTATAACAGTAAATATATAATTTTGTTAAATCCATATCACTACATTACAATTAATAAGCATTATAATAATAATACAAACTACAATTTGATGAAAATAATAAAATCTTAATACTTAGTAACAATCAAAATCTTTCAATGATTATTTGAAATTTTCAACAATTATTTTAAATGCATACTAACAGCATTAATTTTACATTACAAGTGTAATTTAATAACTTACAAACTTAAAATAAAATACAGACATAGTTATTCTCAAAAATTGAACGCATGCTTCCAAACTTTCAGTCATTGAATGAATATTGCAATAACCACAGAAATTATTTCAATTAGTATGCAGTCAACAGCTACGAAAATTAAGTAAATTATAAGATAATTTACTTAATTTGTCTCAAGTAAATTATAAGATAATTTACTTGAGACAAATTTTTAGTTATCATGCTAGATATTATGAATATAGTGGACTTACAGATACATGACTTTTAATTTCATTTTTTAATATTATAATCAATAAACAGTTTCATCATTTATTATAATTAGTATTACTGTATGCCAGAGGTTACTCTGGGGTCAAACACAGACATTTTTCTGGGGTGAAAAACTTTAAGGGGTGGCATTTTGGCTGCAAGTGTGCGAAAAAAATTGATATTGTAAGTAATCAATTAATCAAAACTTGTACAAATTAATTTTTTTTTAGCTAAAAATTTATACGAAGAGGGAGCATCCATTTTACATTTTTAACTGAAATGAAAAATTGCCAAATTCCTAGAGTTGGTCCATAGTAGAATTATAATAACCTTAGCTGGGTTTATAATTGCAGATAGCTAAAATCATAGGTGTGGAGACAATGGTAAGCCATAGCGCACATAGAAAACCATGAAAGAGCTCTAATTTTCAAAGATTTTCAAGTGTTTATAAGTTCATATAAAGTAGAAGAATTTAATATAATTTTTAAATTAAAATGTCTGCACAATTAAAAATAAAATCTAACTAGTAGTTTTCTATTTGAAATTAATTTCTACATCATCACTTTAAAACTTTAAAAACTGGGAAAATAAAAAATAAATTGAATAAAATAAAGGAATATTTACAACCTTGTGCGGCAAGATTTTCTGTAATTTTTCTCCACTCAATCCAGCCTTTTTGAGTTCTTCTTCAGCTTCACTTTTAGTTTTTCCTCGCATGAGGGCTTCAGGTTGTGCTAGGAAGTTGGCTAATAATATCTGTTAAGGAGAAAGAAAGCTTTAATAAAAAAGATTTCAGGATATAATTTATAGGTTGTATTCATGATGTTGATTTAATGTAAGTTTAATTCGTTTTTTATAAATGTGAAGGCAATAAGCTGTGGAAATAAAAACAGTGATGAACACATTAAAATTACTTTATTTTTTATACGCTGAATTTCAAGGGTGCATTTGGACAAAAAAACATGAATAATTGACAAGTGGGTACAAGCATAAATAACTCGCAAATAATTATAATAGTACAGCAACACTAATATAATATTTCAATTGAACTAAGATTTTATGAAGACTCAAGTATACACTATACAAATCATGTACAATTATGAAAAATATCGTCATCTTATAACATTTACACTGGTTATAACATAATTAGAAGGTAGGTTCTGATTATAGTATGAACAATGTTATTCAACTATGGTTAAAACATACTATGCAAAGATATTTAGTTACTTTATTTATAAAATGCTTCTTATGGCAGAGTGACACAAACATTGTGCATATCTTAATTGTTTTCCTTCTTTTTCTTGAAAATCACATACTTTTCAAAAAATCTGATCTGAAGATAGTTTTCAGATTCTGTGGTAAGGTAAGTTATCTATTTACAAAAGGTGCCAACTTTGCAATGAAGGTGCATTTTTGTTGTTGCTGTTGTTATTCATCAGTGCAAATGCTAGTATTGTAATCTTTGTATGTCTGTATGTCCATTAAGATTAATTGTATAATAAATTTGAAAAACCAGCTTAAAATGCATATTACAGTGAAAGTATGCACCTATTTTCATTTTTTGCAGGAAATTTAACTTTACTGGTGGTGTTATTTATACTATAATTATATAACCAAACCAAAGTAATATTATTCATTATTTTGGTTATAAAATACTACTATTTTTAGGTCCTATGAGAATAATTTTTAACCAGTGATTAGTATACTAGTTTTTAACAGACATCAAAAGCATAAAGATTTCCAAACTTCAAAACTTTTAAATATAACAAACTGGAATATATTACATATAAAATTCATTGCTGGCTTTTATAGCATATGTATATATATATATATATATATATTAATTGTAGAAAATGATTTATGGAGGAAGAGGTTAACCATTTTCACACTGGTGTAGGACAGATTCAGGATGAACTGGCTGCCGACTCTAGTTGGGTTCACAACTAAATTGCCAGCCACTTATTCAACATACAAAAACAATTTGATATACTGTCCAATTCTGAAAAAGTGCGGCCACTGCCATCACTTGATTTAACTACAAGCAATATGGCAGTCAACTGAATCATCAAACGTGTGCCACAGAGTAAAAGAACTTTTTTGACACAATTGGCTTTTGGAATCGGGTGGTTTTACAGTGCGACCACTGAGTATTAAAGGATTAATTGAAGCAATATTTTAATAAATCTATAAATTCATTAGATAAAAACAGTTTTGTAAGTAAGTTAATATTAATATTCCAAATAACTAAATCTCCAACAGATTGCCCCCCCCCTCCCCCAAATTCCACCTTTTGCCTAATCCTCATTCAAATACTTTACTGCATGTGCTGCAATTCTTTAATCATGAAAGAAACAAACTTTGATTAATCCTACCTAACAGTGGTAAATCTGATCTCATGTTAACTTACAAACTCTCTACTTCACAAATGTAATAGTAGATGCATTGAGTTTATATTTCACACACATTCTTGTGTATTTTTATTTCAAAGATATGACTATAGATTTTAAAATAGAAATAGGTTCTGGAATACAGCAAAAATGTTTAATGCACATACACAAAAAGCAAGGTGAATTCTAAATACACATGATAAAATTAAATAAAATAAACACCTCATGGTGAAGACCATCACTAATTGGATTTTGAGTTTTCACAGGAGCAATGAAATCACAAGGTATAAGTCTGGTTCCTAAAGAGAAACAAATAAATCATAAAAACACAACCAACAACATTTCATAGTAATTGTAAATAAGAAGTGGTATAATGAACAGTATACATCATTCTTGAAATATGTTTGTTGCCCTTTTACAATCATTATTAGAACAAATTTTAGTTTTAAAAGCAGTTGTAAAATGTAACTGACTTCTGATACTTAATTGTTGCATCAATAGAAGACAAATGCAGTACGTAAAATGTAAATAAATTGTTAACAAATTTTCCTTTACAATATTTTAAACTTTTTGTAAAATTTTGTAAGGTTTGAAAAATTATTTGTTATGTTGACCATCCCTTTGGCCCATATTATTATACATTAAAATAATTAAGCCTACTTCTGCTAACTTAGAACTAATTATGTAGATACACTATCAACTATTCAATATACATGAGTTGGTAAATTAAACTTGAAAGGTGTGTAAATAAAAAAAAATTAAGCATTTTTATTTAAACTTTCACAAAAAAATGAAGATTGGTTGGTTGGTTGGTTGGTTGGGGTTTAATGGCACAAGGTCCAGAAAGGACATGCTGCGCCAGACTATGTGTATATATAGTAAAACTAAGTTTTCAAGTAAAAACGTGTTGCATAAAACATGTAAAGCTAAGAACTTTGAGGTCTAAAATCAGTAAAAGCGAACTGTAGAGAGGTAAAAAGGAGGTAAAATGGACAAGGTAAAAAGGACATCTGGATGGGGGCTCCCATCCAGATACCAGTCAGAGAAAAGTGTACACTTTACACTGAGTAAAGAATATTGATACGTCGGAGAAATGCAAACAAATTACTGTGCGGGGTTTCACCCAATATATCGTCAAGTTTAGGATGAGAACAGTTAAAAAATATTGTGTAAAGATTATTAAAAGCAGTGCATGAAGTTAAAACATGACTAATGGTAAGGTTGGTATGGCAATGGTGGCACTCCGGGGCAGGTTCACCCAGGAGTAAGTGCTTATGGGAAAGCCGCGTATGACCAATGCGGAGACGTGTTAAGATGACATCTAGCCTGCGATAGGGATGAGATGACCAGTGTGAGAGAGTTGGGCGAATAGAACGAAGTTTGTTCCCCGTTTCATTGCCCCATTTATCGACCCATATGCCTTTTACAATGCTGGAGATACTGGTTTTTATGTCGCTGTAGGATGGATTGCCCGTGTACGGGAGGGTCGCATGCTTCGCCAGCGTGTCCGCTTTCTCATTACCCGGGATCCCGATGTGACTGGGGACCCAACAGAGGAGAATACTGTACCCTCGGTTTATAAGTTGGGCATACTTGTGTGAAACTTTGTGCATATAGTTATGTGTTAGGGAGCCAGATTTCAGATTTTCCAGAACACTAAGTGAGTCAGAGTAGATGATAAAATTCTTTGTGTTTGTTCGCGGGATGTACAGAAGGCTTTCATATATGGCAAGTAATTCGGCGGTGAAGATGGAGCAAAATTGAGGTAGAGTATAGCTACAGGTATGATTATTAGCCACGAAGGCAAAGCCAACGTGATTTCCACTTTTGGAGCCATCAGTGTATAGTTGTTCATATTTTTCATATTTGTTGTTGTGGTCAGAGAACAACTGTTGGTAGATTTTAGGATCAGTGTCCTGTTTCGCAAAGCCTTCGAAAGGTTGTAGGTAGGATATCTGCAATGTATGCCAGGGTGGGATATCATGAAAAGAGCATGTAGAGACATTTACATCCTCCAATTGGGTACCGACAAGACCCCTACGAACCCTTAGCCCAAAGGGCGGAGTGCAGATGGGACGATTCGCATAAAGACGGTCGAGATGAGTATCTATAAAAGAGTTCTTTAATGGATGTGAGGGATGAGAAAGAATGCGGAAATAAGTATTTAATGATAGCTGATGACGTATGAGGGTGAGAGATGGCTCATGACAGGTGACATAAAGACTATGTACAGGTGAAGTTCTAAAAGCACCGGAACAAATGCGTAGTGCAGTATGATGCACAGTGTCAAGTTTTTTTAATGCTGATTTGCATGTTGAGCCGTACGCACAGCATGCATAGTCCAATTTTGAACGGATAACAGCACGGTAGATCCGCAGGAGAGCATCACGGTCTGCCCCCAAGAGGTGTTAGTTAAGACCTTTAAAATGTTAAGTTTTTTCTCACATGCGCTGCGAATGTCAGAAATATGTTTGGCAAACGTAAGTTTTTTGTCAAATGTTAATCCTAAAAATTTTACAAAATCCTTCTGAACAATATTAGTATGGCCCAGGTAAAGTTCTGGATCAGGGTGGATCCCACGCTTTCGGCAGAAGTGCGTGCACACTGTTTTTTCGGCAGATATGGTAAAACCGTTGATGTCACACCATTTCAGAATACGATTGATGGTACTTTGAAGCTGCCGTTCGATGAGGCGCATGTCTTTGCCCTGGCAAGATATTTGGAGATCGTCTACATATAGGCTACCGTTGACAGGCGGAGGCAGTTGATTAAGAATATTATTGATTTTAATAGAGAAGAGGGTGACACTAAGGACAGAGCCCTGGGGAACACCCTCTTCTTGAGCGAAATTGTCAGACAAAGTGCCGTTGACCCTTACACGGAAGTTTCTGAGCGATAGGAACTTTTTTATAAAAATTGGAAGATTGCCTCGAAAGCCTATATTATAGAGATCTTGAAGGATTCCGTATCTCCACGTTCGGTCGTATGCTTTTTCTATATCGAAGAACACTGACACTAAGTGATTCTTCCTGAGGAAAGCATTGCGGATTTGTGTCTCTAAATTTAAAATGTTGTCTATAGTAGATCTGCCTTTGCGGAAACCGCTCTGAAAGGGATGTATATGGTCCCCAGTTTCTAAAATGTAAACAAGGCGGGCATTAACTATTTTTTCCATTAACTTACAAAGACAACTAGTAAGGGCTATGGGACGGTAGTTACTAGGATTAGAAGTATCTTTTCCAGGTTTTGGGAAGGGAATGACTATTGCATTGCTCCAGGCAGAGGGAAAAGTTTGTTCGTTCCAGATTCTATTGTAAAGTTTTAAGAGGTTTAGTAAAGAGTCATAGGATAGGTGTTTCAGCATTTCATAAGTAATGCCATCAGGACCAGGAGAAGTATTGGAGGATTGCCGTAGGTATTTGGTGAGTTCGTTGATAGTAAAATCACTATTGTATGGAAAGTGGGAGGAGGTTTTTAATTTTATTTTTTTTCGTTCACATTGTTGTTTGTAGGACAAAAAAGGGTTTGAGAAGGAAGTACTGCAGGATATAGAAGCAAGAGTTTGACCGATGTTATTTGCTATTTCTTTTGTATCAGATATTATATTATTATTAATGGACAGACAGGTTATTGAAGGGTTATTATAGATTCCCATGGCTCTTTTTGTTTTCAACCATAGCTCCTTACTAGTAGTGGTGGGTGTTATGCTAGAGACGCATTTCACCCAAGATTGCTTTTGAGATTGCCGCCTTATTCTCCTGGCATAAGCTTTTGCTTTTTTAAAAAGGACGAGGTTTTCGGTGGTAGGGTACCGCCGAAAAACACTCCATGCTTTCTGCTGCTGTTTTTTTGCTAGTGTACAGGTTTCATTCCACCACGGTTTTTTATTGCGCCGAAGTGTCATGCTCGATTTTGGAATATTGGCATCAGCTGCTTTAATAATGACTGAAGTGACTTTATCCACGACCTCTTCAATAGTGCCTTCAAGGATGTTTGAGGTGATTTTGGATAGTTCTGTAAAGGTAGGCCAATCTGCCTTATCATAAATGTACCTAGGGGTGGTAAAGGTGCCTTTCGGATTGTAGTAAAGTGGTGAAAGAAAAATCGGAAAGTGATCACTGTTATGTAAGTCACTGGAGACTGAAAAGTTATAAAGTGGGAGGATAGATGGAGAACAAATAGCTAGGTCTATGGCATGGAAGGATTTAGTAGGGTAGTGGAAGTAGGTATTATCCCCGTTATTCATGACGCAAAGAGAAAAGTCTGTTAGCAGCTGTTCAATAAGTTGACCTCTATTGTTTATGTCTGTGCTGCCCCATACGGGGCTATGACCGTTCATGTCCCCCAGGAGGATAAAAGGGGGATGAAGTTGTTGGATAAGACTATTGAGAGAGGTTTGGCAGATGGTTTCATTCGGGGGAAGATAAATACTGCAGATAGTAGTAAGATGTTTGAGATGGATCCGAGCGGCAACAGCCTGTAAAGTAGTATTGAGATTGAGAATATAATA
This sequence comes from Cheiracanthium punctorium, assembly GCA_038373885.1. NCBI lineage: Eukaryota > Metazoa > Arthropoda > Arachnida > Araneae > Cheiracanthiidae > Cheiracanthium > Cheiracanthium punctorium. The sequence continues at coordinate 8,704 of JAWZYV010020326.1, read as the reverse complement.
CGGATATTGATTATTTATTAAAAGGGCAACTCCACCGGAGGCCCTTTCCCCGAGCTCATAATCTTTTCTAAGGATGGTATAATTAAGAATTTGTGATTGTTTATTGGTTTTCAGGTAAGTTTCCTGAAGGGCAAGACAGGCAGGGTTATAGTCATAAATTAGGGTTTTGAGGTCATCAATTTTATTGTGAAAACCGTGGCAGTTCCAAGAAAGCAGCAGAGCCATGATCAAGTGATGTTAGTGATGATTGAGAGCTTGCTTTTAGTCCCCGTAGGTGTAAGTGGGGTACTAGGGATGTCATCATCATCCATGATATTGTCGGAAATGTCAGAATCGGTAGGATCTAAATGCAGTATTGAGTCATCAATGGGCTTTTGTGGAAGGATCTTTTTAAGTCTGGACTTACTGTATTTTGCCTTATAGGCTGCAGTTTTTTTGATTAGAGGTCTATTTTGAGTGGAGTTGTTGCTTTCAGACTTCTTCTTTGATGTGCTTTTTTGTAGAGCTATGGAAGAGTTATTTTGGGTAGAGGTTGAGTGTTTAGTTTTAGTAGTGGAAGTAGGTATAGAGACGGGCACAGATTTTGGTGGCTCAGTTTGTATGGCAATTGATTTAACAGATTTGACTACTGCAGCATAAGACTGACCGGGTTTGGGTGTACGGGAGTTCATTACTTTACGGGCTTCAGGATATGACAGTCCTTGGGTGGCACGCAAGGACTGGATTTCTTTTTCAAAGGACCATTTTGGGCATGAGCGGGAATATGAAGGATGATCTTGTTTGCAGTTCACACATTTGGGTGGATTAGAGCAGGTTTCACTGTCGTGGCCGGAGGTCCCACAACGAGCACAGGTTGGGGAACCACGACAGGAAGGTTTGGTATGGCCGAACTTTTGACATTGAAAGCATCGAGTAGGATTGGGTATGTAGGGTCTAACGGCACATGAGAGGTATCCTGCTTTGATATGGGAAGGAAGTTTAGGTGATTGGAAAGTCAGAATTATATGTTTGGTGTCCAGTGTTTGGTTATTGCGTCGGATAGAGATTCTGCGAACTGCACAAACATTTTGGGATTTCAGATTTTCAAGGATTTCAGCCTCGGAGCAGTGTAATAGGTCAGGTTCGGATATGACGCCTCTTGATGAATTAAGTGTCCTATGGGGTAATACAGTGACTGGTTTTAGGCCGATAGTTTTTAATTGCATAATATTGTTTGCCTGTTTGTCATTTGTTACTTCTATTAAGATGTCGCCAGAGCGTATTTTTTTAATTTTTGCAACTTCTCCAACATTAGAAATTATGGTTTTATGGATTAGAAAAGGGGATGTTTGGTTAAAGTTTCCGTCCTGACATTTTATGAGAAAGAATTTTGCGGTAATAGCTCCCTCAGTAAGAGAGTTCGGAACGTTGACGTTAGATAAAGAAAGTGTTGAATCCATATTGGGGATTGGAAATTCGAACCCGACCGCACCACCCACCACGGAGCCCAACAAGGGGATGCACATTCGTGCACCAGTGCTAGTCGGGTCTATACGCGCACAGTACATCCCTTAGGCAGCGTCCACCCTTAACGACGTGCCCAGTAGATGTCCGTTTGCTTGATCCCTAGCAGTTGACCGAAGTCAGTACCACCAGCCGGTTGATACACAGGGGAACGCTGTGCACCTCCCGTTTACCCGAAGCCGAGGCCAAAGCAATGTGTTGGAGAAAAAAACCCTCAATTACCAGGATCCCCATTTCCGGGGACACGGGTCTCCACGCACGGCAAACACGTGGGTAGTTTTCCGCCGATAGAAGCTGACGGCACAGGGCGACCGCAGCTTCTAAGGGGGGGCCCTCACCTCCAAAGAGGAAACTACACTGAGGGGGAAATGGAAGGAGACAGCTAAGAGGAGAAGAGGGTAGAACAAGGAGGAGCGAAAGATCGCTGGGGCCCCGGGATTGCGACACCCGTAAAGACCTAGAGTAGGTCTACCCCTGAGGGGAAAATGAAGATTACAATGACACTGCTTTGAGTGGGGTTTGAACCAACATGACTTACTGAGATTAAACTGTGTGCCTTGCAGCCATATTCTCCAAACTTTAAACCCTGGAGTTAACCCAGCAAAGTGAGACACTTCAAGGATTAGTGAGAAAATGGTATTCACGATGCCACATCCAAGGGTTACCCTAACATTTGACCCTGATTTCAGGTGCAAATTCTAATCCCGCAATTTTGACAGGCTGACTCAGGTTTGTAAAGATGGCGGATTCGAGGGTTGTTTTTATATATTTGGAAGACCTCAAAAATTTGCAAATACTTGAAAGTTTTGTGCTTTAAGAGATGGATACTGCTGTGCAAACCACCCAGCAATCTATAAAAGTAGTCAAAAGTGAAAAGAAATCTTTGCACAATGGCTTCAAAAACTCTGTAGAGTGGCTATATATATATATATATATTTTTTTTTTTTCTGTAGAGACTGCAGGCACCATCTGTCAGATTTCACCTTGGTTTGCTTGTTTGACTTTACTTTTTCCATTCCCTTTTTTTTCTGATTTAATGCTTATTTTTTTTATTTAATTATTTTTTATGTTGAAAATAAATAAGTAAATTCTGATCTTTCCTATTTATTTCCTTTTCTCTATTTATTCCACAGATGAAAGGTGATTTGGCCCGAGCACTGTTGATCTACCTTTTTTTTTTTTTTTTTTTTTTTTTTGGTGACAAGAGATGGGGAGAAATATTTACATTAAAAGGATTAATGATTTAAGTGTAATGGATTGAAAAAAAATAGAGTAAAAATCCTGTTGAGGGATTAAACATTTTAGACTGTAGTGTACTGCACTTGGACATAGTGAATTAACAATTTTTCATACAAATGTGTGAAAATTGAAAAAAATAAAAACAATATGCTTCAGTATCATTGAATTTTTTTAAAGACATACATATTCTATGTATAATATATAGAATACATATATAATGATTATTGATATAAATATATTATATAAAACTCAAATACATATAACATATCTACACACACATACATATTGATTTCATCATAAATTTATATAATACATATATGTACATCAGGCGCGTAGCCAGGAAAATTTTTCGGGGGGGGGGGGGGGATGGGGATATGACCTTATATGTGTATAAATAGACGGAATATCATCACTAATCCAAAAATTTGGGGGGGGGATATATCCCGATATCCCCCCCCCCTGATGTACATACATAATATTTTATTATAGATTTATATAAATACTATTATATTATATAATGATTATTGATAATCAGAACTCAAGAAATAAAAATGTTGCATACAAAGTTTTATAGGTATTGTTTTGAAATATTCCAAAACTTTAGAATTTTAAATCTTAAAAAGAAAAACATTGAAACTAAATAAATTAATTTTTGTGTGTTAAAAAAATATGAAAATTCCTAAATTTGAAGAGAGTATAACAGACATGAAGTTCCCAATTTTATTTATAAAAAATATTGGATGTAATTTTCTATTAAATGTTTAATTGATTATTTTTTTACAATAAAGCTAAATTAATTTTTGCATTTTAATAGGCAGTTGCATAAAAGGGAAATTAAATATCATGAAGGAACTGCGTGTGGCAGGAGCTGGGTTTGATCTCGTGAACATTAAACCTAATTCACCTCTTCATAGAATCATTATTCTGACCAATCACAGACAAACTTTCAAAGTTGGGCAAGACAATTCCAGAGTCAGGTAACCCTGGGTGAAAATAAGTTGGCAAATACTGTTTCCGAGTTGTCTCTGAGACAAACCAGCGAAGCAGGTTTCCTAGCTCTCGGAGTTATGACAGGTTACTCACAGTTTGGTGAATACGGCCCTTAGAATGCATGCATATTTAAACACATGAGCTGAGTTTACAATTCATAGTCTATGTACTGTGTATAGTAGGTATGCACTAAATGTGTATAGTGAGATAAAATTTTAGTGTAATTTAGGTTTAAAATAAATATAGACAGTAATTTCTTGCATCATTTTGTATTGGAACCAGATACCTGCCCCCTCCATCCCCACATGCTAAATTTCACAGCTGTAAGCTTGATGGAAGGTGGTTAAAAATGATGACAATATTTGAAAAAGTGATACTGAGAAAACAATGAAGCCTGCAAAATGAACTGCTCATTATATTCAATATTGCATTTATGTATAAAATTTTTAAACACTATAAAACTGAATTCAGTGGCACAACAGCCCATGTAGGGCTAAGGTCTACACTGTCTATGCACACTTTCATAAAAACATGCTCAGAAGTGTGGAAGCATATGCTCCAGCCTGATGGTCAGTCTGATCCAGAGCCTCCAGTGCTTAGTCTTCAAGCAAACTTGATCCTCATTTCCTCGACCCACTCAAGGGATGAAAGGCTGAGTCAGCCTTGTCCAGCCTGGGAATCAAAAGCCTGGAGCTGTGGCACAGCATAAGAGTGTGTAGATCATTACAAAACTGGGCTTCTTAAACAATATTTCTTATAGCATTTATACATAATCGTCTTATAGTTACATAAGCCTATGCAGACAAAATCACAAAGCTATACCTAATAAAATATTCAACAAAGATATAATTAATTGAAAAGTTCTATTTAAGAATAATTACGGTATAAGCTCACAGTAAAAGAAGCTCACCTTTTCATGCCCACCTCCCTTTAAAAAAATTATCAGGTAATTGATCACATAAATTTTACAATCATCAATGACATACTGCCCAGATCAAAGCTTCCACTTTCAATCTGAACCTGCCGACCCCCATACATGTCCAAAAAATTAAAATATAGTTTTGCATTAACTACAAGAATGATGAAATTCAATGCTGGAAAAGTAGAATTCTGCTATTAAGACAGAAAATCTCTAGAATAGAGATCTTTCTAGCTGTGCCTACAACAATTTTAATGAGGACTCTCTTCCACTTTCATATACACTCATGTCCATAAATTAAGGATAATGAAGTTCAGGCAAAGAAAGAGAAAGAAGCAAAACAAATTTGACTTATTTGTAAAGTCTATTTATTAAACCAAAAATTAAAGAGCAAAAAAGATGCTATATGTTTGACATAATTAATAAAAATTGCAAGTTTTACTCCCTTGACCAAATTTCAAAAAAGAACCTATTTACAAAAAACAGTATAACATGGTTAGTAGGACGGTTAATACGGAGTATGTCTACCGGACGATGCAATACAGGCCTGACAACGCCTAGCATGCTGAGTATCAAATGATCAATCTGATCTTGGGGAATATTACACCACTCATCAAGCAATGCACTCCGAAGTTCCGGTAGACAGGTGGGAGGGGGTTGACGGGCTGCAATTCGTCGGGCAAGCATATCCCACACATGCTATATTGGATTCAAGTCCGGTGAGTATGCTGGCCAATGCATACGGGTGATATCCTCCGATTGAAGGCATTCGTCTACAATGTTTGCACGGTGAGGACGGTCGTTGTCATCCATAAACACAAATTCAGCACCCATGGCGCCCCGAAACAAACGTACATGTTGTTCCAGAATGACATCCCGATAGATGTGGCCTGTCATCGTTACACTCTGAACATGCAGGTCAGTTCTGGAAGCAAGAATAATTCCTCCCCAAACGAGCCATCCTGCACCACCGTAACGGTGTCTTTCAATGGTGTTCTCTTGGTGGTAACGGGTACCTGGCGCTCTCCAGATGAATGTCCAGCGAGAATCAGACTCCAAACTAAACCTGGACTCGTCGGAAAACATCACACAAGACCACTGTTGCGGTGTTCACAATGCATGCTCTCTACTCCAGGTTAATCGCAGGCGACAGTGAGTTGCGGTAAGTGGAACACATCTGACAGGCCTACGAGCATATAGACCAATGTGCCCTAAGCGTCTGTACACGGTCTGCCTTGAAACTGTCGTACCGGTAGCTGAAGAGAGCTGACGAGACAGGTCTGATGCTGTACTCCGTCTGTTTCTTTTGGCAGTAACTGCCAAATAGCGGTCCTCATTCGGCGTTGTAACTCGGGGGCGACCTGTGCTGTAACGTCTACTCACATTACCATCATCTTGGAATCGTTGCCAAAGCCTGGAGATGACACTCTGGGAGATTCCAAGTTCCTCGGATACTTCCAGCTGGGTACGTCCACATTCCAGTCGTCCGATAATTCTGCCACCTAGAACATCATCCAAATGCCTCCTTTGTGCCATAACTATGCGGTTTTTGCACTGAAAGGCTTTCACAGCGCTTGTGAACAATTTTACTTCTTTGCCACCATTCCTTATATACCCCTCTCTTACACTCTCGTCATTGTGACGTACCATCCACGCCATCTGGTGGTTTTCTGTAATTTGCATATTCTTCTTCAAGATGTGTGTGATCATTCCACAGGTGAAATTTTTATTTTAGAGATCAATTTCTGTGTGATTCTGAATTATCCTTAATTTATGGACATGAGTGTATTATTTTTTTGTTTTTGTTTCTGAGCATTAAAAAGTGTTTAGAAATATAAGTGAAAAAAACAAATAGAACAGAACATATTTCCCATTAACAGAGTTGCAACATTCAATATATATTTCTTAAAATAAATAACTAATCTAACTTTAAATTATATTTTATAGCTGAATGACAAACCTTGATGAATAAGTTGGTAAAAGGCATGCTGCCCATTTGTCCCAGGTTCTCCCCATACAATAGGACCAGTTGTATAATTGACCAGTTCTCCACTTCGAGTAACATATTTTCCATTAGATTCCATATCACCTTGTTGGAAATATGCAGCAAATCTGTGCATGTACTAAAAAACAGAAATAAATATGAATGGATTAAAACAATGGTGTTAAATTATACAGATGTGATATGCTAGTGAATATAAAAGTATTTGAACATCTAATAAATTAATATTGTTACTTTTAACCATCAACTTTATTTGTTCTAACTTCATAAGTAACATGAACAATTAAAAAAAATCTTACTAATTATATGGACATTCAGATGGTTAAAAATAGTATTAGTTGCATTGAAAACTAGCATCTTACATTCAGTAGTAAGATAAAAATGATAATCATTTTCACATACAAATAACATACACATGGGCAGTCCTAGGGTATGTGGCGCCTCTCTGCAAATGTAAAAAAGGTGCCCCTTTTACACTTTTTCTAAGTTTTTGAGTTCAAAGTGGCACCTCTTCGAAGACAGCACTCCAATGCAATGCTTACCATGTCGGGCTGCCCCTGAACATACAGAAATACTTTTTGGATGTTGAAAAGTATGCTCCTACTTAAGCAGATAAAAAGGACTTTTTTCAACTTAACATCTTAAAGTCACAAATCTAATTAGGATAAGGTAATCTGATAAAGATTCTACATTAGATTATAAGTTAAATATTTAAAATATAATAAAGTGTTCAACAATTATTTAAAATTAATTTAAGAAATTTTGAAGATTTCTTAAATTAACTTATTTAACCCTGTTTTAGCAATTTCAAGCCATACACCTTCCTGCTGCCTTATTTAAGTGCAATTTTAATGTTATTTTATGAAATGGAAGACCAAAAGCTGATATTCGTGACTGGTAGAGGAGCAAAAAAATGAAAAACAATAACAGCTTAGGCAATGGAAAGGTTAAAACTTGCTTCTGTTTAAAATATTTACAGTAAAATCTGACAAATTTTAGTGGATATACACAAAAATTACAGATGATTAAGAATAAGACATTTAAAAGTCAATTTGGGATAAAAAGAAATTGGAAAGGAAATTTGAGACAAAAAAAGAAATTGGGAAGGAATGTAAAAAACATACTTGATCATAAGGCAACAAAGCATGGCTTTCAGCACCATAGAAATTGTGATACCACACACCTAACAAGGCTAAAATTACAGGAACCTATGCAAAAAAAGAAGTCATTAATATACTTCAAAGCATGATGAAAGCATGCACAACAAATAAATTAACTTTCACCAGAAGTAAAAATAGATTTTTTTAAATTCTTATAATACATTAATGTTTCAAAATTAAAATAACAACAATTAGGCTTGACATGTGTAGATGACTGTGAATATACAGAAATGATATTTATTGTGGCTATTATAATTCAACAAAAACTGGAAAAAAAATTGTTTGAATCTCTTGTGAACAAACTTATCTATTTCCTTTTAAAACTTTCTCATTGATATGTTAAGTGAATTTTACTTATTAGCCATACTTATTAAAATTTAAATTAGTCAACTATGTAAACAGTTCTGTAATTGCTGTATACCAAGTAAGACCATAATAAGTAACTTTTTTCTCCCACAACTTTTCCCCTAGTTAGACAAAGATTTCAAAACTATGCCATCCACATCATCATACTTCATGTATGATGAGAATGCTATCATCATACTATGGCTGTCAAAGAAATGCTCTCAGAAAAAGGGTTGAAAAAGAAATATATTTTGTATATATATATATATATATATATATATGCACACACACTTTAAAACATCTCGTCTCACTTCCTAAGCAACTTAATAAAATTAGAAGAATTAAGCTTGTTTTAACATCTCTTACATGGAAGTATGATGACAGCATAATCACTCAAATTCTAAAAATTAAATATGATTTAAAATATAAAACTCCCAAAAAAATAGTGAATGAAATTGGCAAAGTATTTAAAAAATCAAGAACAATTTAGCCAATACAAATTTATTAAAGTATGCAATGCCAAACTTATCCCAAGGGAAGGCCATG
>JAWZYV010020325.1:0-22305 GCA_038373885.1 Cheiracanthium punctorium | reverse complement strand
TCAACAGCTATTGAATGATATTAATAAGTAATACAAAACTGTCTTTTTTTAATGCTACTTCTATTGTACCCGAAATAACTATTGAGGGCCATATGAAATTTACATAATAAGACACTTAAAATGAACCTTTATAAGTAATCCGAAAGTCAGAGCCACGGTGAAAAAAAAACACAAAACAGATGCAATAGGAGATGAAGAAAACGGCGTCTGTTTCTGGACGAACAGAAACCGTCAGAATGTGCACGGAATTTTCATCCAATCAGAATGTGCACGGAAGCGACGTCATAGTCGAAATGATTACAGGAACGATACGACACGACACGATCCTTTTGGCACGATACGTAAATCGTGCCCAAAAGGATCGATTACAAAACTTTTTCCAACGTGATCCCATTTGCGCTTGCACTTGTGCTCTGCATAGAGCAGATATAAGGGGTAGAGAGTGCTCTGGCAACCAAGCTGATTTAACAAGTGCCCAAACTTGCGGCACTTGTTAAATCAGCTGACTTGTGGCAGGATCTCACGCTCATAATTCTTGCGCAGCCAACTCTCCACATTTTTCTACGGAGTATTTGCTGCCAGCAAGCTCATTTCAGTTTTCATCGTTAAATATTTAAGAAAAAATGGTACATTGTTGTTCTGCTTATGGATGCAATTTGCGATTTGTGAAAGGTTCTAGAATAACATTTCACAGGAAACTGTTTTCCTGCCCCCCCCCCCTATATTTTTGAAACTACTTTTATGAATGAAGAATATTTCAATGTATCCACATTCAGTAAGCCTTGGCGATATTTTTACGTCAAGAGGGTTTGCAAGGCGTATATTGGCAGTGAACTTGTCTTGTAGTTTATACTTACCACTCGCCAAATATAGTGATATAGCGCAAGCCTAGCCCTTCTCTTCATTTGCCACAAGTCACACGGTTCATCTTTTCCTCACTTTTCCAACGGGTTTTGAATGGTGATGCGCTGTCTAGCATATTTCTACTCTTCAGTGCTTTACGACTCGTTTATCTGATATCCCCCATCATCGCAAAGACGCAGCGGCAAAGATTCCCTTTACGTGCCCATCACTGTTTCCCGACACGGGTCTTTGAATCATGGACGCATAAAGGCCAGTGACTGTTGCTGCGTACTTGCGCAACGGTGGGACTGAAAGAGATGAAAGCCAATAAGATACTAGAGTGTTTATTTTAATTTCTGCCTCTAAACCTAAATACAGTCGAGCCTCTCTTTCTTGAATCCCATGGGAAAGAAACGAATTCGAGATAAAGAGGTTTCGAGTTGTAGAGGTTTTAAATGCTTTTGTTTAAAAAACGTTTGAATTGTTGTAGAAGAATATTGAGGTGTAGTATGACTTTACCGCTTTTGTTGCAGAAAAAGAGTTTGTTTCTAGGAGTAACTTCTTAAGCTGATTCCAAAAATTTTATAAAAATTTGCTAATCTTCTATAGTTTATGCATGAGCATTGCAGTTGCTAAAAAGCAGCATGAATGTTTTTCGGCATGTTTGATCAGAAGCACATGTTTTAAGTTTTAATCTTTTGTTAAGATGGTATGCCACTACATCGCTAAAAAATTTCATCTTGGCGTTCTGCTCAGAAGCTGAGCAAAAAAAATATTAAATTTTCGTGTGACTTTTCATATATTGGTTCTAGAATTAAGTTTTAAAGAGCGTGCCAAAGAAATAAATATTCCATAATACCTTTATTCGTCAAGTAATCTCCATTGTTTTCCAGGACCCACAGCCAACTATCAGATAGTGCACGGATGCCAGAAGCATAGAAGGATTCATCTTTTGATGCGATGAAGTCATCAATGGATTTTCGTACTTCTTCCACTTTGGGGAAGTGCACAGAAGACAAGTCATTGTTCATTGACCGAAATAAATGATAGTCCGAAGGAGCTATGTCAGGGCTATACGCTGGGTGCTCCAAAACTTCCCAGCCAAACTTTACTACCAGTAATTGGACGTTTACGATTGATTTCCTGCTTCAGACGCAGCAATTGTTGTTTACAGCGTTCATCAGCTACACTTTCACTGGGCTCTAATGGTTTGTAATACAGTACACCCTTCATATCCTTCCTTCACACCCTTCCCTGTTGGAAAATAATGGCGATTACTTTGACGAATAAAGGTGTTATTGCATATTTATTTCTTTGACACGCTCTTTAAAACTTATTACTAGAACCAATATACGAAAAGTCACATGGAAATTTAATAATTTTTAATAATAAGTTACCCCCTAGAAAAAAATTTTCACTTCAGTAACTTCTACAATTAAGGAGTTATTTAAGAAATTCACGCAGAAAAAAATGGCGTATCTTGCAGAAAATTTAAAAATTTGCATAGCTAATTTCTACTTAATTAATTATCGTAGAGCCTGCAAAATTGAGATTTGTGGTTATCTTAGCCTATAAATCATCTATTTAAAATTTGAGGAAAATATAAGTTGGTGTGGTGAACTGCACTGTTTGATCTGACATGTAATGACCCTTAATAGACTTCACGCGGTGTCCAGACCAAATTTTTTTTTTCATGTATTTGCATTATTTAAAACCGACTGGTCTTACAATATATTATTTTAAAATTTAAAACTGCTAAAAATTAGTGAATGAGTAAAATAATACAGTTTTTAAAATAGTTAAATTTTTCGCTATTTCTTTTAGGCTATTTATTTACACTGGTTCTGCTTGTGAAAAATTTCAAACCGATCAATTTAACGGTGCAGATTTGTTTACAACGCACACAAAGAAACTATATAACCCTAGATAAATAATCTATCTAAAATTTGAACAATCAAGCTTGGGTTAAAACTTTAATCCGAATTTTAAAATAAGATAGCTTGCAAATAAAACTTTGAAGTAAGCTATCTAAATATGTTATTTAAAATAATTCATTTTAATTATTACTATTGTATAGTTTTATTACTTCCGTTACACTTACGAAATTGCGATTACACTTGAGATTTTCGGAAGACATTTTGACATATTACAGACAATACTTAAAAATCTGAAAAAGTTTTAGGCTCAGCTAACAGAAAAATTACATTCAAAATTCGAAAGTGTTAGCCGAAGTTACGGCTGTGAAAAGTTGAAAGGTTGTTATTGAAGTTTGTCAAAGAAAAGACTTTCTCGTCTTTTTCAAAATTTTCATTACACTTCTCATTTAACTAAACTCATAATTTAGTTTGAAATTACTTCAAAATCTTCCCCGTTTTTCTTCCGCTTCCCCTTTACTTCCCTGTCTTTATCTCGACTTTAAAAGATTTCATGAAAAAATATTTAAAAAAAATGGCGGTAATCCTTTTCCCTTCACACGATGACGCCAAGCGATAAAAATACCTGTTCTGAAACAAGCATTCCATGAGAAAGTACCATTAATAACGTGGAGTTAGTGCGACAGTAATTTAGTTCTTTTTTATGGTACACTGATTCTGGAGATTCTCAAAGGAAAACGATCCAGCGCCATTTTCTTTTCAAACTTGTCGAGTGTTCTGCGAAGAGAAACTATCTATCAACAAAGCGAAGGGAAAAAAACAACAACGTTGTATATATATTTTCCCGCCGTCTCTAAGCAAAAATAAATCGTTTATCTCCGAGCAGAGTGTTTCGTATATAACCTGGGATTCTTAAAATGTTTTTAGCACCTTTACGATTTGCTGAGATTTTACGGCTGTAAAAAAAGTGCTGTTCACGTTCTAGCCTATCGTTTTTAAGGTGTTGGAAAATGGAACGAACTCTTTCACGAGCCGATAAAGTTTCTGAATGAAACAGAACAGGGCTTGCGAAGTCAGATTTTACGACACCTAATTTGCTGTCAATTATTTTGGAATGAAGTTTCTTTTTATGCCATGTTTATGTCGTTAAAAAGTGTCCTCCAGTTGTCAATAAAAGTTTGTGAACCTACTATATCATTAAAAAGTATTGCGTGAATGATTGTAAGAACTTCATGAAATATCCTGAAAAGTAGATTAGTATTATTATTTGATCATAATATCTGAATCTTTAGCTTTTTGATTCTTATTTAAAACACTAGGGGCCAAGGCTCCCAGACTCGCTACGCTCGCTTTTCCTATGAGGCATTCGGCCCCTAATAAGGCTTATTCGTAAAAAAGACATAATTTCAACAGACAAAACCCGAAGATTGGATCAGATAGAATGTTACTGAGCTACACACTGCTTGGTTCGTGCAGGTTCATTGGTACATAAAAATTTAAACTTCACACTACAGTAGATCCCCTCCCCCTCATAACACGGAAGATATTTTGTTATGGGAATCCGTGTTGTATGGCTCCTGAGCTGTACTCCACCTGGAGTGCGGACTCCGCTTATAATCGCTGGAAAAATTATTTGCACTCCTCAGAAACACAATGATATTTAATGTTGCCATTCAAAAGTTATAAAAATTAGGAGCTAAAGCATAATAAAATTAGAACATCTCTTTCAGCTGTATTTTTAATAATGTAAAACCTATTGGACACATTGCGAATTTGCCACCCATGACAATTTTTCATTATTTGGCGACTTGCGTACATGTAAATTTAATAAAAGCTAAGGAACAGATAGGATAGCTTGCCACCCATGGCGACTTTTCATTATTTGGCGATTTACACATGCTCACAACCTATATTTACTGTTCATTTAAGGTTACGGGAAAACCGTTATCCATATTTTCATTTACATAATCGTTTGCAGATTGGCGTACTTAGCACCACGAATTATACCATCTCGTCGCGCTAGCAAATATCCAAAGTGTACTGTAACTGCTATAATGGCATAGTTAACGCCGCCAAATATTTCTACTGGTAGCCAATAATCCAGCTGGACCGAACCGGCTTTAAAATAATCTGCATTTTAATTATTTTTCATTTTCAAGATATTAGCTATTCTGTTTTGGAAAAACGGATAATCGCTATTTCTAAACTCCTGTTGTCTAAGCGAACTTACTATTTGAAAATTGTCAACTTTGTGTAACACATTTTGAGTTACTTATTTCATGTAGTTTTTATTTTGGCGTAAAATGGGTTTATTTATACTTCATGTTTGACAATTTCACGTGATACTACATACTTGGAAACACTTTGTTGCAAAGGAATGAATGATTTTATGCCAAATCTGGCAACCATTCTGTTTATTTTTTCAGTTTTTTATTAATATCTTCTAAAATAATTCCATTTTCGAAATTTAAGTCAGCTCATCAGGTTCCTCGGATTTTTTCGAATCTGTGGGCACCTTAGTCGAAACTTAAATCTCCAGGGTTTAGGAGGAGATAGGCCAACAAGCTTTGACAGCGCCAGCGGCCTATACTTTTTTTTAGAATAGAGAGATACCCATATTAAATTTCATGCTGTTTTGGAAACTCGCGGAATCTTTTCGCAACCGAAAGATTTCGTTTTGTGTACACAGCTATTCTCATGTCCATGCAAACGATTTATTTGTGAAAAAAAAAAATGATAATAAACTGTGTAATCTGGAAAAGCTTTTTTAAACGAATTTGAATCCCAATTGTATGACGTCATATTCACTTGAAAAGGGTAATTTTGTCACGCAAATGATTTACTTTTTTGTCTCTCGGAAATAAAATGGTGCTGAAAATAGCAAAAAATCGCTTAAAAAGGAGGGAACGGGTGGATTTTCAAATTTTTAAAGAAGCGCAGATTGTTTTCTATATTTTAATACATGATCATGAAAATTTTCAAGCGGATCGGGCAAACGGTGAAGAAGTTATTAGGCTTTTTGTGTTAACTTTGTAAATTTCACGCGATTCTAGATACTTGGAAACGCTTTGTTGCAAAGGAATGAATGATTTTATGCCAAATCTGGCAAACCATTCTGTTTATTTTTTCAGTTTTTATTAATATCTTCTAAAATAATTCGATTTTCGAAATTTAAGTCAGCTTAGCAGGTTCCTCGGAATTTTTCGAATCTGTGGGCACCTTAGTCGAAACTCAAATCCCCACGGTTTAGGAGGAGATAGGTCCACAACTCTCTTAAAAATTTAGAGTGACATTGTCACTCTTACAAAAAGTCACCGGCAAATGATCCCAGATAGAGTGAGATAAGAGTGAGAAAACTGCATTATGACTCTTCATCGATAGGATTCTGTCACCCTAACTGCAAGAGTGAGACAATGTCACTCTTAGAGTAAGGGTGAAGGCGCTATCTGCTCACTCTAGTGAGAGAGTCACCACATTTCCCATGATGCGTTCACTTCAGCAGGAGTGAGTGCGTTGCTTCCACACTCAAACGACGCCATATTGGAATTGGACTGCAGTTGCGAAGTACCAACTGCGTACAAGTAATGGAATACTTTTAGCTAACACAAGTAAGTAAAACCTTATAACTTTTCAATTATTGTAAATGTTAGTTTAAAATTTGATAATTCACAACATATAAGATACATTGATTCAGTGTCGGATCCATTAGGACTCCAGCTCTTCCGACAGACATTGCTTTGGTTAGGGTTAACATTTTGCTTTACTATACATTTTGTTTTTAAGACTTAAACAAGCCTGCTTCTTTTAATTTTATACCCTTCCGAGAAATTGATCTTTGGATCCGCCTCTATACTTGATCGTAGTATGTTATTTATGCTTATATAGCTGAAATCTTACATTCGTTTTTTGTTTCTGTATATAATATTTGAGCATGTTTTGATGCGTGTTTGTAAATCGGTGGTGCAGTCAGGATTTTATTTCGGGGGTGGAGAGGGCTCTAACCTGTGTATCAAATTGTAAGCAAGGTGTTTCAACTGTAGCCTCAGTATCAAATTTTAAACTAAGTAAAGGGTCAGATTTTTAGGAAGGATACGCGCCTGTTGCAAATAGTATAAACAAAATTTTAAATCAAAAGCAGAAAATAATGATCAATTATATATTGTATGCAATTTATATTGAAATAAATTACAAACGTGGGAAAAAAATATTTTGTGATTAAATTTCAATATGTCTATGTGCATCACTTTATCTTATTGCACACTCTAGCACAGATTCACGCTTAGACTATACATATATACGTTGTTAGATCAAAATAACCGCTCTGTTGTTGTGGTGTAATATTTCCCTCTCCACTTTTTACACATACACAAACCTCTCTCTCATATGGTAAAGTGGATAATTTACGATCGAACACCCCAGATGGCCTCAGGAAAGTCCACTTTTAAATCAGGGAAACCAGCTGAAAGTAGCAGGTGATTCAGAATGTGTGAGCTTTCATTAGTAGTACGAAAAACACAAGGGATAATATGCTGTTAAACTGATTCAACGCGGAAAAAAAGTTATTGTTTTTGGTGTTAAATGGGAGATTTTTGGAATTGAAAAGTTTGTATACTGTTTAAGGATAATTCAATAGTATAGTAACGGATAAGTTTAATATTACTGGTAATAAAGGTAAGTGTTACAATATTAAATTTAGTAATACAGTATTAATTTTAGAGCCTTGCAGATTTTGGTTTGGTAGATTTTATGTCTTCTGTTGTGTATCAATATTGGTAAATAAAATTCTCAAATTGGTAAAACTTACCTTTTAGCCTAGATACCAATTCAAAATAATGCTAATTTTTTTCTATTGAATTTAATTAACATATGAAATATATCCACAATATTGGCTATATACTGGAAATGTTTCTGAAGTAATTCCATTACTGATAAAGTTTTTAATAGTAGCAAGTTAGTAGTTAGCCCAAATATCTTTACAATGTGTTCACAATATTAAGTAAAAATTCGAAATATTTATAATGTATTCTTAATATTGACAAGTAATTTTTAAAAATATTTTTATACCATTTTATTATTTTTCTAATGCTAATATACTCAATCCTTCACATTGTTATTATATTGGAAATAAAAACTAATATTGGTAAAAATTAGCAACATTTATCCATTATATTGTCCATGTTAATGAATTAAATTAAATATATTTAAAATGTATCCACACAGTATTGTGTGTATATTATAAATTTCCCTCATATTGTACTAACAAATATTTTTAATGTGTCAGCATCTTAATATAACAGTAATGGTGAATTAAGACTGTTTATCTACTGTACATTATTTCAAAATTTAAAATCTGATAAATAATTTTAGGTGCATTTATGTACAAATTGCTGAAAAATATATTTTAATAATTAAGTCAAATACTACTGAAAATCCTGTGATGATAAGACCATGATTATCACAGGAGCAAGGAGGGCACATGGCCCAGACACCCCATTTTAAGGGGTCCTTAAATTTTTTCAGAATATGAATTTAGTTTATTAAATTTTCATTCTAAGATGCTAAAGCCTGGTTTTTTTTTTTCTAAAAGTTGGATGTGTGTGTGGCAAAATAGATCCCAAATGGATGAGCCGATTTTAATGTAGTTTGTTTTATTTTAAAGATGGTATAATCAGAACGGTTCTTCATTGTATTTGATAATATTCACTTCATCTATTCCCCTTAAATAAAGCTTACTTTACACTTGTTCAGTCTAAGACAATTCAAATAATATTGTTGACATTCAATTAATTTTGATTGCTGAATTATTTCTGTAATGTTATGGAAAAAGCCATGCTTTGAGTTGCATTTTTTTAAGACTTCATTTTTAATAAAGGTTATTTCACATATTGCATAGGAAATGTTCATAAACTTAAAATTTATCTAGCATATTTCATTTTAAATTCATTTAATCAGAACATATCTTTGCAGATTGAAAAAACATACTTAAGTGGGGGGGGGGGGGAGTGAGTTTGGCTTAGGGACGTATCTAAACCTTAAAAATTTCAAGCTGAACTTTCAAAATTACCCACGAATATGTAATTTTCTCCATTTCTTATGTTTACTTATTTCGAGGGTGGCTGAAGCCCCACCAGTCACCCTCTGGCCAAGGACGTACCCAGGAAGGGGGGTGGGGGTCTGTAACACCTCCGAAATTTCAGTTTTTATTAACAAAGCAATAATGGTGAAGTCTTTTTGTGAAAATTTCTGCCTTTTTCATCGTTTGGACCCCCTCCGAAATTTTTGGACACTCCCAGAATTTTTTTTGGGGTATGTCCCTGCCCCTGCTCTCCTCTCCTAGGGGGGGAGCAAGTTCCCTACCTTGAGCCCCCCCCTTATGGGTGCCCATATCATTAATGTTATATTTTTCAAGTATTTAATATTATTCTGTGGTTTTCTGAACTTGCAGGTAGCAGAACAGATTTCATTATTTATTGACATTGTTGAGAAAGCAGACAGCATGGATTTCAGAGTTTGGGTCTTCTACTGGGTATCATTAAGGGTAAATAAATTTATGATATTGGTAAAATTTACTTAAAAATTCAAAATAATTTTAATCCTTTTTCTACTGAATTTAAATGAAATGTATCTGCAATATTGCCTATATTTTGGAAGTAGTTCTGAAGTAGTTCCATTACCAATAAACTTTCAAATAGCACCTCACAGGATTGTAAAACATTGAAAACCCAAACCAGTATTTTTACATAGCAGCAAGTTAATATTTAGCCCAGATGTATTTAAAATGTATACACAATATTAGGTAAACATTGGTAATATTTCTAATGTATTCCTAATATTGACAAGTAATTAATTTTATAGTATTTTTATTTTTTCATGTTCATATACTTAATTATTCAATATTATCATTAAATTGGAAATAAATACTAATGTAAATTGTAGCAAATTAATATTTACCCATTATATTGTCAATCTTAATGAATTTAAATTAAATTTATTTAAAATGTATCCACAATATTGGGTGTATATTTCAAATATTCCTCATATATATTGCACAAGTATATATTTTTGATATGTTAGCATCTTAATATATTATTACTTGCGAATTATCACTGTTTATCTGTTACACATTATTTTTGCATTTAAAATCTGAAATAATTTTAAATGCATTCATATACAAATTTCTGAAAAATATATCTTAATAAATAAGTCAAATATTACTGAAAAATTTAATGTAATATGATTGTTCCCTGATTATCATGGGCAAACGGGTAAATACTGTGGAAAATACAGAAAGACAATTGTCAGAGTCGGTGAAGAAACAAAATGTAAGGGGGCCCCCATTTAGACCCATACTTCTGACTCAAGCGACTTTATGTCATAATTGCTGCCTGGATTTGAGATGGGGGGGGGGACTGAAGCCCTATAGCCACTCATCCCATTACCCCTCGATCTACCACCGAATCATTTGTTCTTGTGATAATGTTTAAATGTAAATTTTAACTGAAGACTCCTACCTTGGGTGGTCATTAGTTAAATATATATAAATTGATAATAAATGAATATTCATATAAATTGGTTGCTTTAGAAAACGAAACTTTTAGAATGTTTTTTATGTACTGAATACTCATTTTCTTGAAATATAGGAGAGTTAATAACAGCGATGACTGGGTGATTTTTCACGAACCTTTGATAAGGGTGAATACTACTTTGGATGTCTTTAGATATAAGTATGTATTTATTTTTAATTATTTACTGTTTCAGTGTATTTTTAAATTTGGGAGTTAATTTTATATTCATATCATATGTTATAAATGTTCCTTATACACATGTCTGTGTGAATTTTATATTATTATTATTATTTGCATTGCAAAGCATCCCATTTTAGAAGAATGTATATCTTAAGCACTGAATCAGATGGGTAGTAGATTTCTCACAAAAATTGTGTTTCATTAAGTGTCTCACTGAGTAGAAACAAAATGTTTCAATCAAGTTATTATTATTATTTTTTTTTTTTACAAGAAATAATGCAATTTCTGAACAGGTTTTAAAAGAATTCAACTATGTCAGAATTTCTTCTATGTCAGAATAAAAACTTAGTCAGAAATTTGAAAATTCAGAATTTCTCTTCACAAGCTGTATTTATGGCAATACAAATGGTTAATTTATAGAAGTGAAATACTCAGAGAAAAATTTATAACATATTGTATTGTCCAAAATAGAGGGAGAATTAGCCATCAGATACAGTTTCCACTTTCGTGAATTTCTCCCTAAAAATGGGATAAGACCTGCAGTTTTGTTGTTCTATAAAAGTTCATCATGCTGTCTATGAAGAAGCATTCTGAATTATACCGAGTTTTTGAGAAGCCTGTCTTTAAAGCTTGCAGAGCCAAGTGATGAATAAAATATGTTACAAGAAAAACTGATTGATTTTGGCTGTTTATCACTTTATTATCTTTTTATTTTCTAGTACTCTGAACTGGTCCTGTGGAAAACCATTGAATTTTTGTCAGTGGCATGCTGTAAAAGAGAAGAAACTATTGGCATTATAAGTGGTATTCATATTTTTGTTTTATTTGTTTATTTATTCTTTAAATGTTCTTAATTACTAGTTCAAAGTCTGCATACTTTTGATCTCTGCGGTCTAATTTTTTCAAAGCTTGTATCGCATAATTTCATAATTGTCAATAACTTTTTTTTTTTTTTTTTTGAGATGTTTACTTTTTTGTTTAGTTTATTTTTTTCTTATTTTCCAAATTGATTTATATGTTTTTTTTTTTGTTTTTTTTCCCCTAAAGTGATGTTACTTTGGGGCAGTTAGTGACTATGTATTAAATTTTATAAATTTCGTGTAAATTGAGAAAGTTATTAGGGCTGTTCTTAAAAGAAAAAAAAGTATAACTTTTGGTAAAGTTACATCAATGAGTAAAACAATAAATATTTATACAGTAAAATTCAATGTGGTATTCTTTATTAAAGCATTTGACCCAGGCAACTCTTTAGTATATCATTTTATGTTATGCTATATTCTGTCATTTATTTAATCTCTATTATATGTAAATTTTTTATGTCAAGTTGCATATTTGACACCAAGTTAATAAATTGCTTGCAAAATCAAGTCTTATTTGCAACATTTTATGAAGTAACAATGAAATAAAGTATAAAAATCAATTTTTAGTCCCTTCAGATTAATTTTTTTAACTCTGCACCCTCACTACCTCTTAAAAATATGTTGTAAGTAAAACCTTGAAACTCCTGTAACTTTTATTATTATTATTATTATTATTATTAATGTTGTCACTGCTGTTGTTGTTTAAAATGTAAACTGTAAAATGCTACTTTCAGAGATGAGATTTAAGAATTTAGTTTAATATTCAGACCTTTTTCAATGTTTATAAAGAATTCAGTTTTTTCATTTTTTTCAAAAATTTTCTGATTTTTCAGTAAGGCAAAATTGTATATAAGTAAGATAGATTTAGTATCAATAAAAATTAAAATATTTATTGCTCTTGAAATTCATAAGTATAGTTGCTCAAAAGTTGTTTGGACATTCTTTCAGACTTTTTTTCCTTTTTTGTTAATCTCATATCTGTACTTTGGTACAAACCAAATCGAAAACTAGCCTACCAGTTTTGACACCATATTACATGTACCACCATTAGTGGTAAAAACAGATGAAATATATTATTTTTTAATTTTACTAATACAATATGTAAATGTAAACTTTACTTCCTTAGTAAATTCAGATTTTTTAAGCCTGCAGTATTAACAAAGTGCAATAACCTTGTCAGTGTTCACATGTTGTCATATGTATATTTGAATATTACTCAAAAATATCTTTAGTCTAGTTTTTAACTGACTTCAAGAAGATCTAGGTTATTAATTGGGGTCAGTACTCAGAGGTGTAGCAAGAATTTTCAGTGTCCGAGAACAAATTTGCATCACTTCTTGTTTACCAAAATGCGCTGGAAAAAGTTTTATATACAAATTGGTGCCTTTTGGATCCTATGCCCTGGGACAAATGTCCCCCTCTAGCTACACTTCTGAGCACTGAATCCTTGTAATTTACCAGACTGGGTATGAAAAGTATTTTCAAACTTCCGTTTAATTATTTATTTCTTTTGTTTATCTTCCACATATAGATGTGATCTTTGCTAAGAATGTTGTTATTTGATGATATTTTACTTGCTGTGCATGAAAAGTTTTTATTGCAAAGTTATCACTTTATTTTTTACTCAATTTTTGATGTACCTAAAATATATTACAAGTCCTGAATATTTTCTATTTTTTAATTGATTGTAATAATTTGCAAATTTAACTCACCAATAGTAAGTAATGTGTTTAATATTTATTTTGTCACTATTAGTTTGATGTTTGTTATTACGCACAGGTTACTGTGATTCAGGGATAATTTTATTCCAAATTGCTTTGATAAGGGATTTTCGCTTCAATACTGTCCCCAATTATTCTTTTCTGTGTTACCTCAGAGGATTTACCTCATAAAATAAAATTTTGTGAAGTAAATCCTACAATGTGTTCCTTACTTTTAATAAAGTATTTTGTGCTCTCAATCACTTTGCATATCAGTATATTCTAATATTAATAGAACATAGAGAACAGATTATTTTATAAAACAGTACAAGCATTTCTTATCTGTAAAATTAAAGTTTTTTTTCTTTTATTTTTTGCAGGTAAAAAAATAGATTTTTTTTTTGAGCTGCTATATTTAAGTTTTATTGCAGTTTTTTTTTCCATTTGCTTTTATGTTCAGTGGCAAAATTAAAATGTAAAAGGCAGCTTAAATTCTACATCTTTATTTTATTCATTTATTCATAATTTGTACAATTTTAACAGTAGGAACCCTGTTTCCCTTCCCTCTCTTACTCAGAAGGTTACAGTATATGTAAATGTTACTTGAAAGTATTTATTATTACCGTACATAAATATGGTAATATGAAAAATGGTAATAAGAAAGTATTTATTATTACCATTTTTCGGTATGCTTTTGTGCTGTTCCAAAATTGTATTTAACCTGCTCCTAAAGGTGTTCCAAAATGTATGTAGATTTGCAGACTTTTTATTATAAAGTTATCCTCCGATTTTAGTGAAACTATAAACAAAATGTTTTCTGAATCAAATGAAAAGAACTGCTGACTTATTCCTCTGTAAATTCATCACCTAGTTGAAAGTGTTAAGCTGTGCTTTAGTTGGAGATTTAAATTTGACACTAATCCATGTACACACAAAACTAATTTTAACTAATTTTATTTTGTATGTATTTAACATAGATCTAGTTTATGCTCTAGTATATTCTAGCTGCCAACTCTTTCTGATTTTGAGCCTTTCTTCAGTCTTATTCAAATTATGGGGAGGGGGGAGGGTACCCTTTTTTTATTAGGATAGAATAGCAGTTATGTTTTAACTTTTAATTCTGTAATTACTTGTTGAAGTCATAATTTTTATCTTCCAGATGCTGTTAGAAGAATCCCTGAATGTGAAATAGTATTGAAGTACTCATATTGAATCCAGTGATTGTATTTTATATAAATGTAACAATGTAATACAATTAAACCAAATTTGTAATAATTTGTTGTGTGTTCACTGCCATTGCTTTTATAATTCATTCAAACCTGCATGAGTCTCAATAAGAGATATCTTCCACTTTTTTCAATTCGTAGGCTATTTTTTACTTCTGCAGTTCTGTAATAGTTTAAATTTTTTTTTTCAATTTAGAACGCATCGTAAACTAAAATTTGCTAGGCTGAAGACTACTCTGGACTTGGAAGTTCCATTACTCATGTTTTTATTAAGACTTTGCTTATATATTTTTATTAACTGTTTTTTTCTTTCTTTTTTTTTTTTTTGGCCCTCGTAATAATTGAACTTTGTTCTAACATACTAATGAGTTTTTCTGGCTTTACTTTCATTTATTGTTCTAAATCTGTTTTCAATAGTATAATAATTCTTGCATAAAATCTATATTAAAAGAATTTTTTTTTCAATTTGAAGTTTTTAAAAGATTAAGTAATTTGTAGCTATTTTGCTGTAAAAGTGAAATTGAAATAAATAAAATCACACTTAAAAATAAATAAAGAGATGAATGTGTATATATATTAAAAAATTAAGAAATGGCTTTTATTTTGAAGTATGTATAAATTATGTTCTGAACAGGAATTTGGTTTTTTAAGAGGTGAAAAAAAAATCTTTTTCTGTGAATCACCACCCTCCCCCCCTCACCCAGACATTATCTATGGAGGTTAATATGGTTCACCCTCATGCTCTAAACTTCAATTATTTCTTTGCGTTATGGCAAGTCTACAAGAGGGGTGTCTTCTTGGGGGGGCTGACTTGGGTGGTGAACTTTTTAAGGATTCTAACCTGTATTCTTGCTCATGCCTCTAAACCTTAAATAATGGTTTTTGGACAAGACAAAAATGCTGGGGGGATTCAACAAAATGGGCATTGTTGGGGAATTATGAAATAATTGGTTTTGATTTATATTATTTATGTATTGGCCTGCACAAAAATATTTCTTTACCCCTTTTCAGAAAAAAAGAAATCAATCAATATAAAGTAGTTTCCATTTTAGAAATATTTTATTCCTTTTTCTGGGGGGAGGGGGAAGAATAGAAAAATAGGTATTCTCTTAAATTTCCAAACATGATATGTACATTAACAGAGGTTATCAGCAGATATATTTATATTTTTGATTTACCCAACAATTAGTTTATTTATTTAATTTTTTTTTTTTTTTTTTTTGGTTTTCAATTAAAGGATAGCTATTACTCTTTAACTTATTTTCGTGTTTCATAATTCTTGTATTTGTTCGTATAAATGACTGAAATTTAATTTCAAATAATTTCTTTTCGATAACAATTCAATCCTGTTCATTTCTTATTTATTTGAAATAAAAAAGACTTGTTAATTGTAATAAAGTTGAAAAGAAAGTTTGAATAAATTATGCTTAAAATAAAACCTATTTAAAAATCAAAATTATTAGTATTCTTTTGATTTTATATAAATATCTTATCATGAACTATTTTTATTGTTTTGTTAATACTGTTTAAGTGAAAGTTGTTCTGAAATGTACCATAGGTAAAAAATAAGCTTTCAGGGATTTTTTATTTCAGCAGGAGAAAAGGTAACATTGAACATATCAAATATTTCTGCACACTGTTGAGTAATGTGGATGTCCGAAACTCTTATTTCTATTCTTGTTTGATCACAGATTACCTCAAATGAAGTTATAGTACTGCAGACAAAGAAAATTCTTATAAATCGCCTGCTGGTGGATTTTACATAGCTCAATTGCTATACAGATCACCTCCAAGCATTTTGAAACTTTCACTTCTATTCCTGTTACGTTTTGACTAACCAAACAAAACATAAACTGTTAACGAATTCTGTAACTAAATAGATCTAGAAGTTATGGAGGTTTGTTTTAGTAACCATGTGGAACTCTTGGGGGTACCTTTTAGTGATGCCATCATCTGATTATTAAAATGAAATTCTGTACTCCTTCTTAATCTGTTTAATTTCAGAATAGGCTGTTATTTTAAATACTGTATGTTTTGTGTCAACAGTCCACATTTCACTCACTGGAATGAAAGCAAGAATCTAAAAATTCATGGGGTCAGATATTACTTGTACCATTGAGCTACGTAAAATTTATTTTCCAGCTGTTATGGATCATTCTGAACATGACAATAATCCAAGATAGCCCAGAAATAGATATCTAAGAAGTTCTGGATATGAAATAAGTATCAATTTCTGATCTTTGGGTATTTTGAATATGAAATAGATAGCCATTTTTGGTATATTCTGGATCTTTAAGATCTTCTGGAAGTTTAGTTATTATAACTACGCTACATATATACAGATACCTGTATATTATAGATGTTATTTACTCATTAGAGAGATCACACCTCAAATTTCTAATAGAGAAATCTATTTTATGTTGGCTAATAGATATACCCAATATCCAGCTATGATGTATTAAAGATTGCCTATGGACAAACTTGGGGGGGGGGGGGAGGTAAATGCGGCAAAAATATTTACTTGTACGATATGAAGAATATTTTCAAGGCGCTCGATATTGCAGATACATTTTAAATATATTTAATTTAAATTCAATAGCAGCAAAGTTTTATAATTTTTACAATATAAAGGTTAAATATCAACTTTCTACTTTTTACCAATACTAGCTTTATTCCCAGTGTAATATTGAGTAAATATTAACCAAAAAAATTAAAAATGGTATAAAGTTATGTTAAAGTAATTACTTATCCATATTGAATATATTTCCAATGTATATCAAATACTATAAATGCATTTTAAATATATCTGAGGCAAATATTAACTTTGCTACTTTGTACGAAGTTACATTTGATACATTTGACGAAGTTACAGTTGATCTTTGTTTTCAATTTTTTTTAACAATATTGAGTTAACATTAAAAAATTTATCAATTGAGGACTACTTCAAAAATATTTCCAATACAACCCTATATTAAGAATATATTTTTTTGTATGTTAAATTCAGTGGAAAAAGGTATTAGTATAGTCATACTGAAAGTATAATGTTATTTTGAGAATTTATCAGACCTAAATGCTAATTTTTACCAATATTGGAATTTTATTTACCAATATTGGAAACTGTTTATTCTCAATGTGTTCACTTACTACTTTGTAATATTATTGGTTTTTGATATCAATGTTTTCACAATATTGAGTTAATATTTAAAAGTTCATTGGTAGTGAGACTGCTTCAGAAATATTCTCAATATATAATTAATATTTCAATACACACTTCATATGTTAATTAAAATTTTACAAATAATAATAACATTTTGAGCATATATCAGGGCTAAACTCTAGTTTTTACCAATACTGGAAGTGGTCTTTACTCTCAAAGTATTCACATATATGTAAATTTTAATAATTAAAAGTAATTAGTACTTAATAATATTGGAAATATTTCTAATATACACTCAATATTATTGATAAATTTCAAATACTTTAAGATTCAATAGTATTAAAATTTGATTTCAAATGGGCAAAATATTAAATTTATAATATTGGATTTTATTTTCAATGAATTCACAAGATTGGATAAATATTGATGCTATATAGAAAATATCTTTTAATGTTTGCCAAATATTTAAAAAATAATAATAATCAATGCTGTTACCAGATACATTCATATATATATATATATATATATTTATAAGGAATTATTATAATTTCCCTAAAATAGTGATAGCCAGAAGCAAGGCATATGCAAGGAATAAATCCAGGGCCGTACCCAGACAAAAATTTCAGGCAGGGTCCAAACCGTGGAAAAGGCAGAATTTTTCACAAAAAGACGTCATTATTATTATTTTATTAACAAAAATCAATTTTTTTGGGAGGGGGGGAGGGTCCGGACCCCTGGATACGGTCTCGAATAATCACCCTATAAAAAGTGGCGGTCACTCTTAAAAAGGGTCATAGCTCACTCTTGATCAGAGCGCTCCACTCTTTAAGGGATGGCGTGCTGTCACCCTTTCCTTAGAGTGAGGCACTCTTTCCCGGAGTGGGTTTTTGAATTCTCACTCCTAGTCCAGAGTCAGAAATGTCACTCTTCAGAATAGTGATTTCTCACTCTATGGAGGTTGGCTGATTTTTGTCACGAAGGTAGGGTGATATATCACTCCTCAGCACTGGTTTTTCACTCTTGATTATTAAGAGAGAAGCTATTGACAGCGCCAGCGGCCTTTACTTTTTTTTAGAATAGAGAGACACATTCTTATTCAGACGGTGAATAGCCCAAGTGTTACAATATTGTACGAATTAAAAAAAAATACCTGTACATATTCTATTAATTCATCTGAATTAACAAGCTAAATTGGAATTATTTAGCGATTCGTTTGACATAAGATTGAGGTGAGTGCATCAAGTTTTGAGAAGCTGAAAAACTGAAAAGGGGTATTTATCAAGTTTTGAGAAGTATTTCAGATATATACTTCTCAAAACTTGATAAATACCCCTTTTCAGTTTTTTCAGGGTGAAAATGAACGACGGGTACTGAAACGATTGTAAGCAATCTTCTGCAGAATAATTTGCTGAAGCAAAGTCTGCTGAGGAATAGGATCTTTCATTCCAATAGCCCTTCACTTGTTACTCAATTTCATCCAAAAACTTCTTCTCAATGAACTTGGTAAAGTGTGGCACAATTCCGTTTGCTTTTCAAAAAATTTACTTTTTTTTTTGAAGTAGGACAACCTCAATATTTTTCGGGAAAGAGTGATTTTTGTTTTACTTTTGCCTTGATGGAGAAAGGATTCTTATTCAGCCGTGTCTCTGGGATACAAATGTATCAGTTACTATCCCGAAAAGTTTAAGATGAATTTACCATCTACATTTAAGGTTCTTAGATATATGACCTGATTCAAGGCACCGTTCTTGTGCCAAAGGATTGTCAGTTGTATTCACAGAGCACATAAAAGGGATAGAGAGGGCTTTGACAACGCAAACTTTAGGCACTTGTCCCAACACCTGACTTGTGGAAAGATCTCACACACACAATTCTTGCACATCCAACTCGCCTTAGATTTCTATGGATCATTTGCGGCCAGCAGGCTAATTTACGTTTTCAAGTTTGTATAAAAAAAATACATTGATGTTCTCATATGGATGCAAATCATAATTTGTGAAAGGTTCTGGAACAACCTTTCACAGGTGAGTGTTGTTTTTCATCTTTTTAATACATCCTTTTTATAAATGAAGACTTTTCAATGTATCGACATACACTAAACCTGAGATTTTTTTTTTTTTTTCTCTAAGAGGGTTTGTGATGCGTATGTTGTCAGCGAATTTGTCTTGTAGTTTATACTCACCACTCGCCAAATATAGCGATAAAGCACAAGTCTAGCCTCTCTCTTCATTTTCGTACCCGAAGTCATACGGTTCATCCTTTCCTCACTTTTCCAACGGGTTTCGAATGGCGCTGCACTCTCTGGTATATTTTAATTCTCTGGTGGTGTACCCAATGAGTAATTTTGTCATTAAAATATGATTTTTCTTTTCTTGGTTAGCGAGACTTAAAATGGGGGTGGGTGTCTATTCAGCTATAAACTTCTCTTATCATTATTTAAACTGTCTAGAAATGTTCAATTTCCAGTGATTATTATAATATGGGATTACGTATTAACGACTTTTTAGAACATTCATTGTCTCTGATGAAAAGATGGTGGCGTTCCCATGGCGTAATTTCGTTTGAAGTTTCTTCTTGAACAGCGTCAAAATGAGCAATTTACGCCAAAGCAGGATATTTGCGAAATCTCTCTCCACTCGAAAATGGAGGCTTTCATCGGCTTGTAGTTCAAGGGCTCTATCAAAGCTCTCCTAAAACCTTTCTAGATTTATTTCAGTAACTATTTGAATTGCGGTGAAATTTAAATATTTTAGTTAAGTTTGCAATTCTTATTACCATGTTCTTGGAAACGATATATTTGGGTTTCATAGCTCTTTGATCTTTTATGGGGACACATAATGCTATTCCGATTCAAGATGGATAAGACACAAGACGAAAAGAGTGATCATTCCTAAGGCGTGAAATGGCAGATAAAGAAGAGTCTAGAAGATTGAATACTTATTCTTTTAGCTATCAGATATTCTGATAAGTGTCTACTTAGAGGTAACTGGAGCTATTCACTTTACACTGCAAAATTTTCTTTCAACATTGAACCGTTGTTGGAGCTATAAAAGCAAGAGCATTGAAAGTCAGTTCATTTGGTTTTTCGAAACTGCTGTAGATGGTGCAATTTCATTTATGGTTCAACTTTTCACCATAATGTAGCAATCATATCTTACAGCTAACTGCAGCAAAGAGAGAAGAGACGGCATTGGTGGCGGAGGCTAATAAGTATTTCCATGTGAGCATCTAACAGCAACTTTTCGATTTAGTAGGCTTAGGTACGGAATGTTCACAGAAAGCAGCTCCAGGTTCTACTTCCGTTATTGCAACATACATATTTAAGAGTTGGCTAAAAGTACAATCATGGCGAGTTCCTATTATCAGAAAGTGACTTCCACAGGCGCTGCCATTTTTAACGTCATTTACCATTTAAAGATTCAATATTTTACCAATGAATTGCTTTATTGTTTTCGGTTTTATGGTTCAACTTTTCTTCATTCTATTGTTCGACACACGTAAGTTTATGGTTCAACTCGAGCACCAAATGTTGGAAGAGGGTTTCGTTATCTTTTGAAGCCAACATTTCTTGTGTCATGTTTTGGTGAAATGCTGCACAATCTTTTAACTGCGTACTACTTGACTACACATTCCTTTTCTCCTCATTAAAGTATTTCGATAAAGTAGATCTTGCCTGTGGAAAGCATAAAATTTTTTACTAAATAATGAATCGTCTACGGCGTTTCCAATATTTGTAATTTAATTTTTTTTTATATGGATTTTAGTTATCAGTGACACATGCGCAAATGTATCGTTTTTGACGAAAACTATAATGATTATCAAAGTTATGGCAATTCTCTTGAGCATTAAAAGCACAAAACAATTGTTCAATTAAACGATTATAAGCACAAACATTGAACAGGATTAATTTCCATTCATGTTCCACAAAACATCATCCACAAAACAGCCCCTATGAATGTGCTAAACCATAATTTATTTACTTGATTTCGAAGTAAAAATCTTGCCATTTTTTGTGACTTAAAACTGGAACAGGATTAATTTCCATTCATTTTTTATTTAATATTTCTGAATATTAAAGGTGCAAAACAGCCTAAATGAATGCGTTAAATCCTAATTTATTTGCTTAGTTTCGAAGTAAAAATTTTGCCATTTCTTGTGGATTACAACGGGAACAGGATTAATTTCCATTCATTTTTCTATTTAGCATTTCTGAATACTAAAAGTACACAACAGCCTCAATGAATGTGTTAAATCATAATTCATTTGCTTGATTTCGAAGTAAAAACTTTTCTATTTCTCGTGGATTACAACGGGAAGAGGATTAATTTCCATTCATTTTTCCATTTCATATTTCTTTTACGTTGAGAGTCAGTTGAATCGTACTTAACCCTTTAACGCGCAGTGTCCCTGCTCTGGGAACACCAAACTCTGACGTTTTGACTTGCCAGTCACGAAGAATAGATTTGATTTCTATAAAAAGAGTTGCGGGTAACATAGCTCCACGAGAATTCTTTACGTTTTAGCACGTCATTTTCTGTCAAAAAATGGTCGCGATTATTTTTAACAGCACCGACAGCTGCTGAAAAATGGAAGAATGCGAGAACAGCTGGACAGATTGCCCAATGCTGAAAAAAGGGCAACCGTTGCCATCCACCGCCCTCTTGCTGGTAGTTAAGTCGAGCGATGGCAACGGCTGCCCTTTTCTTCAGCATTGGGAAAGGGTTGCGCCTCAAAGGGTTAAAGCAAAGTTGAAATAAGCAAGTAATAAGCGACTTTTAAATGTTCTGTAGATGAAGTACACATAGCTTAAGTAATTTAAAGGCAAGAAATTGCAAGACTAAAGAGTCCAAGGAATAATATATTCTCCGATTCGTATAGGGTGCCCTTATATGCAAGTGAC
>JAWZYV010020324.1:0-22769 GCA_038373885.1 Cheiracanthium punctorium | reverse complement strand
TTTTAAACATTTGTGGAAAGATAATAGTAATATATGAAATAACTAAAAATCCTATTTCTGTAAATT
The DNA here is from genome assembly GCA_038373885.1 of Cheiracanthium punctorium. Taxonomy (NCBI): domain Eukaryota; kingdom Metazoa; phylum Arthropoda; class Arachnida; order Araneae; family Cheiracanthiidae; genus Cheiracanthium; species Cheiracanthium punctorium. Next base: position 22,703 of record JAWZYV010020324.1, on the reverse strand, counting down.
AACAGAAAGACTGGCAGCAAAATCTTGCCAGAATGTAACATCTTTCTGTATACAGGAAGTTTCTGTATACAGAAGAATTACTGGCAGCAAAAAGTTGCCAGAAAATTTCTGTATGCAGGAATTTTCTGTATACAGAAGAATTACTGGCAGCAAAAAGTTGCCAGAAAATTTCTGTATACAGAAATTTTCTGTCGACAGGAATAAATGTTTTTCAACAGAATGATTCTGTAACCCTTACAGATAGTTTCTGTATACAGAAATGAACTGTAAAACGCTGCTGGAAAACGACTTTTATATGTATACGGAAAATTTCTATAAGGAACAGAATTTTTTTCTCATATAACATATAGCTCCTGGCAACAGAAAGTTTCTGCCTACAGAATATTTCTGGCAACTTTTTGCTGCCAGACTTTTTCAGTTGATTTACAGGAATATTTTTTGCAGTGTACCCAAGGGGTGGGCCAGGGGGTCTGGTCCACCCTCTCCCGAAATTTAAAATTTTGTTCTGTGGTAACTGTGTAATTCTATTTTGTTAAAAAAAATTTTAAATGTGCAAATTTTAATTTTTTAATTGAAACTACATCTTTTTTAATGATGTCAAACAATATTCTCTCGGATATCTACACTGAAATTTTTAGATTTGTTTTTCGATAATAATCCTGTTTAAGAACTTTTCCCGCGTAAGAAGATTTTTCCTTCCATTTCTCCAGAAAACTTCTTAAGCGGGTTTTATTGTACTTTCTTTTGTTAAAAATTAATTCGTTTATCGGAAAAAAAAATTCTCATCCAGAATTAATAGTAATTAATAACGTTTCAATTTTAGTTATGTAAATTCGAGAATAAACCCACCAAATATATAAAATGGAAAAAGTTTCATTAACATTTTAAAACATTTTAAAGGCGATTATCGTAGAATAAATAGAATATGTACAAATAAAAAAATGTCTGCCTTATCCCTGGTCTAGAATTTTCGTCAACCATATACTGTTAAACTACACTTACATATTATAGATAAGGCGATATTCTTAAGTTCTCTTTTCTAATTTTCTACATCAGTATTTAAAAAAAATATTTTATTCTCAAACATCTACAATATCCTCTCTTTCCTAAGATGCAATAATAATAGATTTCTTTTCATTCCTGTTCAGTGGCGCATTCCTGTTCAACCAGTGGCGCACTCAGGATTTTAGTTTTTTTTTGGGGGGGGCTGGGGCTACAAATATGAACTCGGTTATAGTGACCTCGATTATAGTAATAACTCTCTTATAACATCAAAAGATTTTATACCACTTGGCCATAGAACAAACGCCCACTATCAACGTAACTCGTTGTAGAGCCATAAATACTGATTTTTTCAATGACGTCCTAATAGGATTTAACTGTACTTCATACACCAACTGTAGCTATTTATTTAAAAACCAACGCCTTTTTATTCTGTAAAAAATATTTTAGGAAAAATTTGAAGACAAATTAAAAAATAAATGTACTTTAATTGATTAATGACAATATTTTCAATTTTTGAAGCTTTTTCAGATTGAACTCTCCAGCTTTGGGGGGGGGGGTGGCTTTAGTCCCCATAGCCCCCTCCGTGGGTGCGACTATGTAGTCAACACACCTGTTCGCACTTTTGAAATTTCATTTTAAGAAACTGTTAAACTGTAAGACTTCAATTATCCTTTATAAAAGTAATATGTTTATTAATATTTTTTATCATTAATTTTTGTTTTTCCATTTTAAACGTTTTCCCACTTAAAATGTTTGATCATATCTGGGGAATGTTTTTATAACACGCGTGTATTGCCGGTTCCACTGTATATATATTGTTATATGCCTAGCAAGATAATAATTTTATGGAAGAAACCCCCTTCATGTATTAATTAGTATAAAATAATTACAGAATGATTATTTTAAAGAAACCATTCATTTATTAATATGCGCAGAGTAACTGGTAAATAAAAACCAATGGAATACAATCATTTTGTTAGAGGACTTTTTTTCTTTAGATTATTCTTTTAATTAGCCACCCCCCCCCCCCGACTGATCACTGATGTCAACATAGATATTCGGTTTCATAGTTCTGATATTCTTGTCTTCTGTAAATATTTACATAGTTGAAAAAATGAGGTTTGAATTGCAAGTAAGTTTTAATGTCTAATTCATATTTACGCATAATCCAGAATTATCAATAAATTATTCAAGTATGCTGACATTATATTTGCATAGAAAATATGTCAAACTTATTTAGAATGTCTGGGTATAATTATTACATTTTTTAAAATAGTTGATGGAAGTATGCTTACTTTGCTATTCTATGCTCTAATTGTGTATTTAATAATTGTAATTTTTTGTTTACTTATAATATTAGCTACATTTCATAAAAATCGATGAATACATATGTAGTTAAATCTAATGGATATTTCATATTTTTCTCTTAAATAAATTAATATTTATGAACAAACTGTTTCATCAGTTATTAAAAAGGCTTCTTTCACCTTAATCCAAACTATGCGAATGCAAATGAATGATCTACTAGAGCGATTGCGCAAATACAACGCTGGGTCTCAGCGGAGCATTCAAAGATCCATGTTGAGAAAACTCTGGTCACAAGTCTTCTCTGTTGTCTCTTCTTTTTCATGGTGTGAATGAACGGTTAAAACCGGGTTCCCGATTAAAGATGAAAACCATATCTCATATACTAAAACGAGAGGGGGGGGGGGATAAGCACACTTCACTGTAATTATCCCGTCCCCAATTGAAACTTTATGAATTCACTATTCTGTACATTGGGCCAGCTCAATTAGATTTAAAATTTTATTTGCGCAACATGTCCCTAGTTCAGCATCATTTCTAACAAAATTCAAAGCTTTACATAATATCAAAAGCAAATGAAACTCCCCAAAACCATACATATTACATTTACGCAGTTTCGGAAATAAATAAATAAAAATAAATACTATATTTTCGGTGTGATATTATATATACGGATTAAATCTGAATTTCTTTTACTTCAAATGTCCATATATGCTGATATAATTACTAATATATGTACTAATGTGGCTATATGTAAGTAATTGTTATTATTAATATTAATTTTCAATAACGTAGCAATAATAAGTTGGTAAAAACGAAACCGCAGTCCTTAATTTTGCGAGATGGCTCGCGTCCTGCGCGAGACGAGACAGGCACTTTCTTTGCAAGACGCGAGACGAGACACAGTGTTTGCGAGACAAGGTTTACCATTTCCAGACGAGACGAGACAACCCCGATTCTCGCCTCGCGTCCATCCCTAATTTCAATTACAACTATAATTATGATTATAATTAAAAAGGACAACAAAGGTACAAAAGAACGATAATATTACTTAAAATAAAGTTAACTTTGTTATTAAAAGATCAAAACTGAATGCAAACTCCTCGTCAACTTTTTAGCCCCGTGGTAAGGATCCTTTATTCGGAAAATGGATTCATGATGGTGTTCCGTGCACTAATCGATTATCGATTAAGATGTAGTATTATTATCTATTCATTGAAATGAAATCACGCAACAACTGGGTGGTCTGGAACAAAGAACAACAGTTGGTCGAGTCTGGAAATTTCCTGGGACGATCATCTTTTAATGAATTGCTACAACACACAGGCGTGCTAATAGTCTAGTATAAGCAGATGGCGTTGAGATTTTTTTTAAATAGAAATTACGAATACTGGAATGCTAAACAAAAGAATAAAATTTAATCTTTCAATTAAAAAGAAGTTGAGGTAGTCCGTCTCTTCTGTTGAAACTACCACAGGATATACGTTAGCGTACGATTTCTTATCGATTAGTTAGTTGCATGGTGCCAAAATGATGAATAAGAACGACACTTTAAATGTAGCGTAGAAGAAATATTTATTAACACGGCATACATCCAGATTATTGCAACAAATCTTCTGATAGTCTTTTTCCTATATTTAAGTCATCCACGGTTTAGCAGAAGAAAATAGTTTATTTATATTAATGTCGTGTAAAATGTCAAACTCTGGAGGAGCAACTTAGAACTGTACCAATTGCAAATAAGCCGCAAATTTTGTGTCACAGTTTTTAATTCCTAAAATTTTTAATGTATAACGTTTCGTGTTTGATTGTCGCAAATGAAATCCCAGATTTTTCACTTTAAACTTGATCAATTCACCCAGTAAGTTTTGTAATGGAATAAAATTAAAACATACAGCAATGCTAATTTTATTTTATTTTATAAAATTTTTAATGTATAACGTTACGTGTTTGACTGTCGTAAATGAAATCCCAGGTTGTTCACTTAATTAAACTTGATCAGTTCACCCAGTTAGATTTGTATTGGAGTAAAATTAAAACTTACAGCACTGCTAATTTTATTTTATTTTATTTTATTTTATTTTTTATTTTTTTTGGATAGGGCCATCATAGAAGAAAGTAAGCCAACGTTAAAAATAAAATAAAAATAAAACTGATATAATCTTTTTCTAAACATTCTAAACAATAAGAAAACAAGATGTCGAGAGTCTCTAGAAACCAATATTCACCAAATATTTTTTTAATTTGGTGTTTGGTTAAGAAATTTAGAACAATTTTTAAAAGCTTTAATCAAATAACCTTGAATAGTGGTAACTTGTTTGTAATTTTTGTTCAAAATTGCTTTTTAGAGATCCCCAATGTCTTGTCTTCATACATTTTAGCGCGTGAATAAAAGCTTTCTATCAGTTTTTTGTTTGTTTTTTACTTCCTTTTCTTTTAATTTCTTATTTTTTACTTTAAATGAAACCTTTTATAAAGATTAAAAGAAATGCTACATTTTATTTAAAATAACATTTATTCTTTAACAAAATACTATTGTCTCGAACCTCATAAATAATGCAAATTCTGCCTCCTTAGTGGATTTTTTGCCACACAATGTTTTGTGCTAAATCAAGGGATAGATTCAGAGTTATGCCAATTTTGAAAACGTGTGTGCTTTCTTGCAATTTTGCAACACCTCAAACTTTCTGAAAGCCGCTGAAAGTATAAAAAAGGCGAATGCTCTTTAAGCTTAATTTCATTAATTAAAAATAAATATTTAGATAACCCCCTCAACGTAATTACAGCTAATTCATAAAAAGGAAAGAAAATCGTGCGAAATGCATAGATTATGAAATATGTTCCGATGAGATCCAATTTCCCATATTTACTTTTTTTAATTTTGCCGATTTTTAAAGAATAAACGTGATGTTTATAAATTTTATTAACATTTATTAATTCTTAAAGGTTTATCTAAATAAATAATTTTGATGTCTCTCAAATTTGAAAAGCTAATTTTATAAAATTAATTTTGCCTTTTTTAAATCTTGAATGACACAAAAGTGCTAAAATTTCTTATCTGATTAAGTCTACTAGTATCTTCAATTTTGATGATCTTATTTTTACATATAAGCATATTGCATTAAAAAATTAACACATTTTCCTAAATGCTGATAACAGTAAATGAAAATTATTAGCTTCAATGCTACCATCTAGAAATCTTCAATGGTTACTCAATATGGCCGAGTACACTTTATAAAAATAAATATTTTTTACACCATCATATTGAAACTAAGCTCCCTTTTGCAAAGGAAAGGACTATAAATGCTACTACATCTTCCCCAATTTTAGCTGACGGAAAAATCTCTTAAGATAAAAAAAAGTTATAATACTTAGTGGAAAATCACTGCAATTAACCGTACTCCTCACTGAGGGAGAGATGACTTCCCTTTCAGATTACCTCCTCCCACTTGACAGATTAATCTCCCACCCAGATATCCCCAGCTATAACAAAAGAACACGTGTTGCAATTATTTCTCCCCATGCAGCTCGTAAAACTGTATCAGGGCTTCTATTTTTCCGTAATCTACAATACTTTCTCACCACAAAACTTCTGATATCGTTAAAATTGTTATCCTTTATATGATTAAATATCTCCATACTAATATTATTGAAATACTGAAATCTTGAATATAGTAAGCATGCTTGTAATTATAGTATTTACTCTCTGGGAGTTCAAAGAGTCACTCCTTTTGATGAAATTATTTTGAAGAATGTATTCAATCCATACACACCAAGATATAAATTCCTACCTTCATGTTTTATGAAATAGTACAGAGCACTTTTTTTTAGAGATTTGTTGCCTTTTCAACCCTTATTTGTGAGAATCTTTTTTCTAGACATTGTACAAATTAAAGTGAATAATATTTTTTTTTTCTGTATTTCGAACTAAGAAGAACGAACCAATGATGAAGAAAGAACCAAAGTGATATACATAATTTCCAAATTCCTTAATGATATACATAATTTCGAAATCCTGAATTATATTGCCCTTTTGATTTCCGCCATTAACACTTCATATAAGGGAAATGTAAGATTAAAAAAAAGTAAAAAGTAAATTGTGCATTTTGATTATTTCAAATTTTTAATACATTCGATTTAAATTATTTTTTAATAAAATATAAAATTTTTCAAATGCCAGGGTGCTTTAATTTCTTTTTTTAAACAATTAATTAAATTCCAGATGCAGTTGTAATCTTTCCAACACTCCAAATGCATTAAGCTAGTCTTAAAGTAGAGAACTTAAAGATCCATAAAATAAAACTCGGCAGATTTTGAAAGATACAAATATTTTTAGTTTTTATGAATTTTTAAAAACATTTTCAACACTTCATGTATAGATTTCACGATTAATTGAAGTCACTTTTGTAAAATGTAGTAATATGTACAACACGTTAACGATCTCCAGATAGCTTGTAAATCCTGTGCTTGTTCAGTAATCCAGGAAGTACTTAAAATTTATACTATTTATTATTAAGGGATAAAATAATAATATCTATTATTATTTTATCCTTTTGAATCACCGTGCTTCAGATCTGCAACATACCAATTAAAGCTGTATAAATTAATCAATCATAGTGTATTAAAAATATTTGAATAGCGTGAGCATAAAATACTTTTTTTTTTAAATCTGAAAGGCTTGTGGTATTTAATTAATATTGTGACAAGAAACTGCTTTTTTTTTTTTGGTCCAAAAGCAGTCCCACTATTGGTTATTGCAGCACTCATAGTGTTTTTGTAGATTTTCCTTTACAAGAATATTAATAATTGTTTAAAACCTCTTTGTTCCAGCGGTCCACATATGTGGATCTTTTTGTTTCCACTATTAAAGCGATTCTTTAATATCTTTTGTAGTTCTGGATTTACGTACATATTCGTCGATGTTTTAATTTTGAATAAATGAATTTAATGCATGCTAATGAGTTAATCCTGCATACTGACACATACATTTTAGTTTTGCTTGCCGTTACACAAAAGAATATTTGAATGTTATTGGAATTTTCTGAGTTGAATTTGTGAATATTTTTTGTTTTATTTTTACGAAATCCATGTAGCTGAAAAGAACATATAGGACATCATTTACCTTTAAAAATGTCTTGAAAGTCTTTGTTTATGATAACAACTGAAAGAGAGATTGGGAATTAGGCTTTTATTCGAAAAATTATTTGAAAACACTCTTTCTGCTTATCGTTTTTAAGTGTAGTAGGTTTTTTTTAAAATACGATTATGAAATTTTTCTTTAATTTGAGATGTGAGATTTCTATCGCGTGTGAAGACGTTAAAAAGTTCTCAGCTTAAACTGTTTACACAAGCACTTTAGTAAAGCTTATATTCAAGTAAAAAGATATATTTAAGTAACAGAAAAACAAAAATAACTGTTTTATTGAACACTACTACGAACACATTGGGTCAATGAGTTTTACAGGCATTACAAAAAATGGAAAATAAGAACTATCAGTGCGCTTATAATCTCTGTACACTGCAGTAAAACTTTTTTAAAAATTCAGTTGTAGTGATACAAAGAGTTAATACTAATGCAAAGCGTTTTTATCAAATCTTACGCTTGTTACATTCGATTTAACTCACAGTTTTTATATGAAATATAGCACAAGTAATATACTCGTGATGATCCGAGTTCAAACAGATTCTTCATAAGTTCTGTACTTGTGCGGTAATCCGGTGAAGTATTTATAAACCAGGCTATAAAGCAATAGGGCTTATGCACCGAAGGGATGGGGGGTCCGGCATTCCCGTTTGACATACGACTAGACTCCCAAGTGTTGACCCGTGATGAGTTATCAATACTCCAAATGACCGTACGGGATCTCCTTTGTAAAGCTGGCTTCCACTTTTTATTTCGCTGAAATTCTCTCCAGCCTCTGCAGAAGAAGGGATCATAGTAAAAGTGCACCGCTTCGGAAATCAAACAGCACTGAATGAGTTTTCCAGCATATCTGCTGAATGTGGAATTTCATTGAGAACATTTCTATGTTGGTCTTATTATAGGATGAATTATTCGATATATATATATAATCTCGGCTGTTCGAGCCACGTCGGGGGGAGGTCCCCCTTAACCCCCCTAATTTTTTAGTTTCATGATTGCCACATTAAAACGATATTAATGGACTTTGTCATTTTATCGCTCCTCTTTCGCGTATTTCGCCTGGTCACCCTATGTTGAAATTTTTAGGAGTGTCACCTATTGATAGAAAAATACATGGGATACCTATTCTACAGCTTACGAAAGAGTGTAACAATAGATGAAAGCTGTTGTGAACGAATAGTATTTAAATATATGTAAAAAATACGTGTGAAGCCTATTCTACAGCTTACGAAAGAGTGTCACAATAGATGAAAGCTGTTGTGAACCAATAGTATTTAAATACATGTAAAATTATGTCGCTTTTTTATGTCGCATTTTTGAGACACATTTTTCAATAAAGGGTGTTGAGAGATAAAATGGCCTAGTCATTAATATATAGATAGACGATTTCGTAGTTTTAGATGGTATTTCAAAATTATAATTGGAACAAAGGAAAAAAAATTGACGTTTGTTTGCTTGATGAAAAACTTTTCAAAACTTTCCCCACCTAAAATCAGAAGAAAAAAAAATCCAATTTTTTTATTCTTTCAATGACAACACTTTATCTTATCAAAATCCTGAAAAATTGAGGAGGAGACCAGCTATATCCTCAAGAGAGATTATTTTATTATAGTCTTATGACGCCGGTATTTAGAATCTTCGCATTTCTCGTAATAAACCTGCTTTATTTCAATAAACATTTTTTCTTTCATTATAGTATAATGCACCAGTGTGCAGAATCTTTTCACTTAATGTAATAGACAATCTATGCCTTCAGTAGACACTGTTTTACTTCATTATAGTCTTATGACCGATGCATAAGATTTTCGCACTTTTTATAACTTTAAAGTTATTTCAATTTAAAAAGAACTATATTGGATTTGTACGTTTGGTGGATTAATGAAAATCACGTCACAACCCGGGTTTTGAAAAAATATAAATTTCTCCACCAGATCCAAGCAGGCTCCATCTTGTAATTCAAAATTTTTTTCTATTATATACCATACGTATTTTAATAATTTTTCTTTTTACTTAAAATATGTTTAGTATAAAATTAAATAATATTCAAAATTAAAGATTTTGTTCAACAGAAATGTGATGTTGCATAATTCGTTAAACTCATCTTTTTGAATCAAACTTACAATAAAGTGATTGTCCCAATAATTTATTAAAAGTTGTTTTCTATAAAGTTGATTAATTTAATTCGTCTGCACAATTTAGCTGTTCTTCAGTTTCGAATTACTTCGCTTTGTCTACATTTACTAAAATTCCCAAAATTGCCACAAGATATAGCCTTGCAGCTTTTGCTATCATTGCCGGCCCTTAAAAGTGGACGTTGGAAATATGTGCACGGTTCCCTCCGGTAAATAAACTCCACTGACCACTGGACTGTGAGGGCTCGCGCTCATCAAATGCAAGCGAATGGGTAATCTGTTTCTACTGGGCTATCCCCTGGCCGGACTTTACCCACAGATTAAGGGGATCAAGGGGATCATCCCCACTGCCCTTTATCCTCGCTTTTCACTTTTGACTCTTACTTTTCTTCTTTCTCCTCATTTCGGGACTTTCCTGGTTTTTTTTTCCCTTTCTGTCTCCCTTTTTTGTTTGAGAGCGTGATTTGCTGGGTGATAAAGTGTGGAAGAGAGAGAGAAGAAAAAATGTAAAGAAAGTAAAGCTGAAGATGGAAATATCCAACTTGATTGAGTTGAATTAATTTCTTCATCGAGCTCGTGAGCATCAAAGTCTGTCAAAACAGGTTACGGAAATGTTTGTTACTACAAAGATAGCTTCAATTACAAACCTCGAACAATTAGACTATGCTATTAAAATAACAAAAATATTAGGTGTGTCGGAAAGCAATGTCAGTTTTTTTAGATTAAGGTTAAAAAATAAATTATCAGAAAATTTTTATCTACAGACAAGCTGTGCTTAAACGTAGGATTCATATTTTTCACATTTTGAAGCAAGAATATTACAGGTAATTTTTTTTTTCCTATTAAGAAAGATGTGTCATAAAAAGGGGAGGGTGGACATTTACCTTTCTTGAAAGATAAATTTCAAAATGTCCTATCATTCATGTTTATGTATTCATGAGTGTTGTGTTTTAAAGCAATAATTTTATGGAAACTTCCCTTCTTCTTTGAGACAGAGAGAGGTATGTGAAAAGAACGTGCTCTCTACCCTCTCACAGGTTGCGAATTTCGGAAAGTACTATCTAATCTAGCACCTATGTTATGAAACTGACATGCATGCCATATTTCGTATTATCAGCTTCAGTCATTTTTGCATTGGCGGAATACTGACATACGAAATTGTGAGTAAGTTTTTAGTTTTTTGCCTTTTTCTCACAATAAGTTTTTTTATCCTTTGGTACACTTCATGGTGGTTCGTGAGCACACTTTGATGCTGCATCCTTTTTAAGAATCTGTGCCTGCTGAACAGTTGAAATTTTCCAAAATTGTTTAACCAACATAATTCTTTAAAAAAACCTAACATTAGAGATATGTGTGAAAAAATTTTGAAAACAATGATTTTTTTTATTTTTGTTTTGTTTGTTTGTTTAATTTTTAGGATTTTAAAAGTTTTTCAGTGAAATACATTTCATTTTATTTCTTTCTGACCAAAATGAAAATTGTTTCTCATTATTCTCAGATTGAATGCCTTCTGATATCATACCAAATTTCAATACAATAAATTTAATAGTTTTTTTTTAAGTGTACCAAATAGACATACTGTTCAAAACAGACTTGTGCAAAAAGTTAATTAGTTCTTAAAAACTAATTTATATATCAAATTATTTTTTAAATTTATATGTGGACAGTAATGTGTGTATACAGTGGACAAAAAATTTGATTTCTATGTATTTAAACTAGGGGCCAATGCCCCTAGACTCGCTACGCTCGCTTTTCGTCTGAGGCATTCGGCTCCTAATAGGGATAGGGCTTATTCGTAAAAAAGGCATAATTTCAACAGACAAAACCCAAAGATTGAATCAGATAGAATGTTACCAAGCTACACATTACTTGATTCTTGCATGTTTATTGGCGCATAAAAATTCACTTCACACTACAGTACACCCCCCCCTCCCTATAACACGGTAGATACTTCCCATGTTATAGAAATCCGTGTTGTACGGGTCCTGAGATTGCGTATTTGCCACCCATGGCGATTTTTCATAATTTGGCCACTTACGTATACGTATACTTAATAATTTGTTTTAAGAAACAGTGCTTCATACGTTTTCTTTCATAAAAACTACGGATTAGATAAGATAGCTTGCCACCAATAGCAACTTTCCGTTACTTTGCGATTGACACATGCTCATAACCAATAATGACTGCTCAGGTAAGGTTACTGGGAAAACCGTTACGCATATATTCATATACATAATCCTTAGCAGTTTGACGTATTTAGCAATACGAAATATATCATCTCGTCGCGCAGGCCAATATCCAATATGTGCTAAAACTACTATAATGGCATAGTTAAAGCCGCCAAACATGTCTGCTGGTAGCCAATACCCAAGCTGAACCGAACCGGCTTTCAAATAATCTGCATTTTATTTATTTTTCATTTTCAAGATTCTGGGTTCTAACATTTTGGAACTCGCGGTTTAGATTCACCCTGCTTGCCAGATCGTACCCATGCCAAGATGGCGCTTTTAAAATCAGTTACAATGAGTTGTTCTGTTTTGAAAAAGCGAATCATCGCTCATTCGCATCGCGCAATCAGAGAACTTAATATTTGAAAATGGTCAGCTTTGGATAACACACTTTGAGTTATTTATTTCATATATTGTTTAATTTGGCGTAAAATGGGTGTCATTCTATTTCATGTTTTTCAATTTAAAGTGATTCTACATATTTGGAATGGCTTTATTGCACAGATATGAATAATTTTATGCTGGTGAAAAACCTGGCGCCAAACCTGACAACCATTATGTTTAATTTTTCAGTTTTTCATTAATATGTTCTAAAATAATTCGACTTTCGAAATTGATGCCAGCTTATCAGATTCCCCGGAATTTCCCGAATCCATCGACACCTTTGTCGAAACTCAAATCCACACTGTTTCGGAGAAGAAAGCAGAAAAAGCTTCTGACAGTGGTAGCGGCGGCGCCGACAGCAGCGGCCGTTCCTTTTTTTAAAATAGAGCCATAAAATATTAGATGTTAAATTTTTTTTTTTTTTTTTTTTTTTTTTTTTGCAAAAACTGCCTCGTTTTGCACGTCGAGATGTTATATGTGTCCTGAAATCCTCCATGGTTCAACCTCATGGGAAAATATCAAAGTGTCATCTAGAGGAACTATTTAGAATCGCAACAAACTGCGAGTAAGACGTAGAGTTTATGAATCTCTCACAAGTTTAATTCATGACGTCACATTTTTGATTGCCCTAAAGTAAAACACTCGATAGATGAGTCAGTTCAGCTGATAATTTCCCGCAGTTAGTTTTCAGAGTAACATTAAAGCTTATGACGAATTTGAAAAAAAAAAAAAAATAATTCCCCTTTACATAGTACCGTTTTGGAGGAATGTAATCCTACCTTAACCCTTTAACGAGCAGTGTTCCCGCTCTGGGAACACTAGTCTCTGATGTTTTGGCTGCTGCCAGTCACGGAGAATAGATTGGATTTCTATAAAAATAGTTGCGGGTCACATAGCTCCACGAGAATCCTTTACTTTTTAGCAAGTCATTTCCCGTCAAAAAAGGGTCACGATTCTTTTTAACAGCACTGACATCTACTGAAACATGGAAGAATGCGAGAACAGCTGGATAGATTGGCCAATGCTGAATAAAGGGCAGCCGTGGCCATCGCTCGACTGAACGACCCGCAAGAGGCCGGACAATCGAAACGTTCATCGCGTGCCACAGATCGAGAGACCCCTTTTTTGAAGACAGCTGGCTGTGCCCGCGCACAGCCAGCTGCGTCCAAAAAGGGGTCTCTAATAGATCTGTGGCACGCGATGAACGTTTCGATCGTCCGCCCTCTTGCGGGTCGTTCAGTCGGGCGATGGCAACGGCTACCGTTTATTCAGCATTGGGAACGGGTTGCGCCTCAAAGGGTTAAAAACCGCTAAAAGCACGATTACATTTGCCTGAGGCATAAAAGATACAAATACATAATATCATGATTGAAAGCAAACTGCGTTGTTTTTCTCGGTTTCCACAAGCACATTACATATATACAGTTGCTTCTATTCTCTTACTCCATGCTGCAATGGTCGTCAAATCGACAAGCAAGCAGGCTATGGGCCTCGCATCTTTATTGAATGCACACTATTTCTCCGCTCTTCTTCTCTGACGTGCTGTGCGACCCTTTATTTATAGTTGTATATCACATCGTGTAGGAGGAGGGGGGGGGAGGACAGATATTTCATGGGAGTATATCTCAGCAGGCGAAAAAGGCAATTGACCCAGCACAGTTATCGTGCCCTTTTATGAAGTGAGTCTTATTTATAGGGTTATAAGTCTTCCGAGTTGGGAAAGTACAATGATACTCTTGACCTCGTTTTCAAAATCTGAATGCTCACTGTGTATGAGACTTGTTATGAAAGCAAAAGATACATGTTTATAATTACATAAAATATACTGAGAAAAAAAAATAAACTCGGCTGTTCGAGCCTAGTCAGGGGGAGATCCCTGAACCCCCCTCATTTTTTAGTTTCATGATGGCCCTATTAAAACGATATTGACTTTGTCATTGGATCGCTCCTCTTTCCCGTATTTCGCCTGGTAACCCTATGTTGAAATTTTTGTGAGTGTCACCTATTCATATAAAAATACATGGGAAGCCTATTCTACAGCTTACGAAATAGTGTCACAATAGATGAAAGCTGTTGTGAACTAATAGTAATAGTATTTAAATATATTTAAAAAATACATGAGAAGCCTATTCTACAGCTTACGAAAGAGTGTAACAATGGATTAAAGCTGTTGTGAACTCATAGTATTTAAATACACGTAAAATTAGGTCACTTTATTATGTCGCTATTTTATGTCGCATTTTTGGGACACATTTTTCAATAAAGGGTGTTGAGAGATAAAATGACATAGTCATTCATAAAATGTTATAGTTTTATTTGGCAGTAATAATGGTGCCAGTTAAATTGTGTGCCAAAAACTTATAGTATGTTTTCATGGAAGTGCTGGTGAATAATGATCATGCAATTAGTTCGGTATGATGGTGGGTTTTTGGCGTATACAGGGCGAGCAGGTTTTGGCGATATATTTTAAAAAAAACAAGAATGAAATTGTCAGGAATAAAAAAATGAAGGAAAATTGTAAATGTTGGATAAACACCCGTAAAATCTTGAAATCTGACCCAGAAATTCGTCTAAAGTCTGCATTTATAAATTAGTATTACATTTACAGTAGGTTTGGACATTTTTTTTTTAATTTTAAGGAACATAACAGTTGCATATTTATGAAAAAACTTGCAATTTTCTTTAACTTTTACTGTTGAAATAAGATTTCCTGATTATTCCAGGTTTTCATTGACCGGGGGCAGCAGTGTATATTTCGAGATACCTCTCAGTATCCCGAACTAATCCCACGATCATTATTAATATCCGTACTTCCATGAAAACATGCAATAAATTTTTTGGCGCAAACTAGTTTAACTCTCAACGTTAAACTAGTGTGCGTCGTCAACGTTAAACTAGTCAGCATCTCAACTCAGTTTAACCAGCACCTCCTAGAAATACAATGCCTACGAACAGAAACTTTTACGTCATCACTAGGTCCGCTAAAATGACGTCATCACAAATATATTTTCACAAAGTAAAACTATTCAAAGTTTGTGGTGAATTTATTCCCCCATAAAACATTTTAATGATTTAAGATAGAAAATTTAATTTTACAACAAATAGGAAACTTTTAATATCACTAATTATATAATATGATATAGAAATAGATCATAATTAATTATTTTTTATCAGAAAGACATTCAATTTTTATCTTCAGCTTAAGATATTTTCTAAAATTTCTATCGTCCACCAGAAATTTTATAAAGTTTCACTCTGTGAATTTAAAACTGTGATGACGTCATCTCAGAAGAGCTGTGATGACGTAAAATCTTCAGTTCTCAGGCCTTCTCTATCTAGGAGGTGTTGGTTTAACTCTCAACGTTCTTACTACCCAATTAAAATGGTATCTCCCCCCCCCCAGACAATGTATATGCATTTATACAGTTCTATGCATTTTCGAAAAATTTACTAGGGCTTGTAATATTAAATAATGATAAAAATAATAGTATGTACGTATATATATCATAGTTCTTACAGAGTTACCTTTGGTAATAATGATTCGTATTCGGTAGTGATGAAGCTTGTGAAGCGGCGACTTGTGAAAACATATTATGAAGTTCTCGAGTTTTCAAACCTATTTTCCTTTTTTCAAAAAATTATACTAAGAAAATACACCACTTTTTTAGAAAATTTCAGTCCTAGAGTCTGAAGTTGAAGTTGTGCTGCAGGGGAAAAGGAATTGTCCAAGCTAGTTTTACAACTTTTTAATGACTTGCTGAGTCCACCGACAAAAGATAAATGTCAAACAAAAATTAAGTAAAAATACAATTTTTAAAGATAGAAGCCTTTTATTGGGAAGACCTAAAAAGCATAAAATAAGAATTTATTTTTGAAAAGATGTGCTATAACTGAATAAAAGTTAGAAAACTAAGAAAATTTTTGAGAAAAATATAGATATTTCTTTTTTTGCAACAGATGAAAATTTTTAATGTTCAATATATATATATATATATATATATATATACTAATATTCCACCCGAGTTTTATTTGCTTGTAAAGCATTGATTTAGTCATTAATTTCTCTATTGAAAATGTCGCGAATGCTTTTAAAAATATTTTGAACATTTAAAAATTTTCATCTCTTGAAAAAGTGAAGTATCTGTTTTTCTCAAAAGTTTTCTTTCTTTTGAAACTTTCATTTATTTATAGTAGGTCTTTGTAAGAATAAATTTTAATTTTATGCCTTTTAGGTCTCCACAATAAAAAGCTTCTACTTTTAAAAATTGCATTTTTACTTAATTTTTAATTTTTGCTTTTTAGTTACAAATGAAACACGTATGCTATTTGAAACTGATGTTTTAAAGCATAAATAAAGAAATATAATTTTTCGTTAGATGTCCCTTTTTGTAACTAAAGTTTTTTTGTTTAGTTTGAATTTGTATCTAAACAGGAAATTTTCATTATTTTATGAGAATTTCTTATAATTGTCATAAGATTTGAACATTACACCATGGAACCTCTCTTCCTCCGCCTGGAATCGAGCCCGGTTTTCCGCGGTGAGAGCCAGGTATCCTAAGCACTAGACCAAATGGTATTTACCAACGGCTTCCATTTTTCTAACTTCTATAAACTGAAGGCACCTTGTTTTTAAGTGTGACACCATGACAGAAATACTAAATACAATTTCATTAAAAAGCTTCTGAAAACACTCGAAGGAAACTAATGTTGAAACTAGGGATGTAACGTATATCCGGCAAGTATCCGGTATCCGGCCTATCCGACCGATTTTTCAATATCCGAAATACCGTCAGATATCCGAATCATAACTGCCAGATATCCAGTTCCTATGCCGGATATCCGGCTTCTCTGCCCGATATCCGGCTATATACTACTAAAGTTCTATCTATAATATGCATGGGACAGGATGAAAAATTATGCTTGAACATTCTTGATAAAGTGATACATAAGGCAGATGGATATATTTTTTGATTGATGTCTTATCATGCAATCAGATTTGCAAGATCAGGTCTCTATCCAAGATTGAATTAATGGATGTTGCTGAAAATAACCTGGGTAGGCACCATTTTTGAATAAAATCTATGGCTTTCAAAGAGCTTTAGACTAAAATAAAAGGAAAGGAAAACTATTGTTTAACTCATCCACTATAAAAAATAATTCTTTGACAAAAATGTAACCCATTAATTGTAGTGTCAAGGCAGCCAAAGGAAAGTAAACTGCAACCATTTTAATTTTTTGAGTTCATCTTGCATGTATTAGAGGCAAGTTGGGTACGGAATTCTGAAGTGGGGTGGGTATGTACCTTGTAGGCACACACGTGACTACAAGTATGTGCAATATCATTATGAGTGACAATTCCGGATAACATAAATTTTATGTCAATTTTTAAAAATCAGTACAGCATTAAGAACATACTAATTGCTTTGAGATTCCAAGTTTTCATCAAATTAGGAAAAGGAATCGACAATATTTTACGCAATACAAAAATTAAGTTTTATAGATTCTTATCTCAAATACTATTAATGTATTTCTTAATAAGATTCTTAAAATTGAGTCATTTATTAAAAACAAAAATTTAAGTAACTTTTTTACTAGTAAAACATTAGTGGGGATTGTAAATAGCAGATTAAAAAAGAATTTTCTTTCCACCAGAGAAAGCAAAACCTCTACTACAATTTCAAAAGCATTTAATAAAGATTCCTTTCATCAAACTATATAAGTATATTTAGAAAATATTGTTCAGATTCAACTTACTCTCTGAAGGAAACATAAGTTTTTTTAAATCTATTAATTGCTTTAAAAGGAGAGAATAAAAAAAACCTTTTTATATAAAAGTTACTTCTTAGTATTTTCTTAAATATTATCATGACATACGTTAAAGTTTTTAAAAAATATATTCTGTTGTGATTTTTTTTTTTGGAGCTATACATCACAACCAATGAGAATAGCAGTTTTTGTTTGAATTTACTGAGGGGGAATCAGCACTAAAACCATCCCTCCAGTTTCAACCAATCAAAACAGTAGTTTTTCTCCCAAATCATAAAAGTAAAACCTTACTTTAATTTCACCAGGAGTTTCAAATGTCAAGCTTTTTTTGATCATTATCAGTTCTAAGATGCGCATAGCGTGATTCATGACGCTTTAAAAAAAAAAAACATTTGTTAATACTAGTGTGAGTTACTACAATATGGCTAATCTTAAATCACCAATTTAGGATTATTTTAGAGTGAGTGAAACAGACATAAATAAAGCAATATGTCTATTGGATCTTCTGAATCAGCACAGAAATCAATCGTGTGTGGGAAATCTTTGAAATGCCAGTCTACCAAATGGTTGTGAAACCATCTACAATTTAAACGTCCAGATATCTATGGGAATTAGAAAAATGTTGGACATTCTAGTTTAAAAAAAAAAGATGTTGACGAACCACCTAAAATATTACAGAAAGATGGTAAAAAGAATTTATACAGAGAGTAGAAATCGTTTGGCTCCACATAATGCTGAAAAACTTTGGTTCATCATGCAAAACATGAAACATAATAAGTGCTCTATTCATGAGTAGAAATAAGAATCCTTAAAAACCTCCATAAAATTTTTTTTTTGGTGGGGGGAACAGTTTTTTCTGAAGGGTTGGGTTTTTTTTTTGTGTGTGTGCATCTTATTGTATTACATTCTTGTTTTTTTTTTAAATATATATATATATTGTCAGCTCAGTATCTATCGTGTAAACATTGAATTGGAAAGTATCCTAACTAATATTATAAATGCGAAAGTGAGTTTGTTTGTTTGTTTGTTTGTTTGTTTGTTTATGACGCTTTCACGCCTAAACCGCTGAATCGATTAGGATGCATTTTGGTTTAGATATAGAGAGGACCCTGGAGTTAGTTATAGGCCAATTAGAATTTTAGATTTTTAATTACTTTTTTAATTATTAATTAAAAACCGTTTTTACAATGCCATGGTTGGCGAGTTTCGCCCGTATCAAAGGATTCATGTTTTGAGCTAACAAGAATGCTATTACTTCAATAAATAAGCGCGCGTGCATCTGAAAAACGTTAAATACCACGGAAATTAAGCCAGTTTTATGCCAAATCTATCTATCTGTAATAATAAAAATGAAATGTTCTCCAGACAAATCTACAGAAAGCAGAGCTTTGAAAATTTGAGCATGATTGAGCCCATAACTTCGGTAAAGTGCACCTGAGGCTCAAAATTTTGAAATTTTAACTACTTTTCAAACTATTAATTAAAAGCCGTTTTATCGTCTTGATTCCTATAAAGCATGATTATGTTATGGTTATACAAACTTTCTAGTTATAAAATTAATTTTCTGTCGCTAAAGGCCTCTTTCCACTTCGAGCAGCTGCAATGTGTTCCAGTTCGAGGTTACAACACTAAACGACAGAAAAACACTCTGCAAAGAATATTTTGCGAATATATGACCTTTAGCGACGGAAAATTAATTTTATAACTAGAAAGTTTTGTATAACCATAACATAATTTGCTTTATCTTCAATAACTTAAGGGGATGGTGGACATTAAAAAGTTTTTTTTTTTTTTTATTATTTAACTAGCTGCTACCCGCGACTTCGTCCGCGTCGGCTTCAGAGTTAGGTCCCAAAAGAAATGAAGCATGTGTGAATAACACATATGTTTGCGACAAAAGAAACTGCATTTAAATATTATTTGCTTTTTACTTATTTTATATGAAGTATAATGCGTGGTAGTATACTTCATTTAAAATAAGAGAGTAAGCAGAGTTACTAAATTTAGATTTTTTTCAGGCATTTGGCGAATACAGTTACGACAGTATTTGCTAACTGTTTTTGTTGTTCTTGTGAAAGAAATATTTATGCTATAGCATGAATTTTAGCCTACGTTAATCAGGAATAGTGCAGCTTTCTAATAGCGAAAAAGTTTTAGAATCGGTTCTATAGTTACAGAGATACCCAGAGAGCGTAATGTATTAGAATTATTTTGAGTGTTCCTGTAAAGGAACTATTTGCACTACATGCATGAATTTTAGCCTATAATACTCAAGAATAGTGTAGCTTACTAACAGTGAAAAAAGTTTTGGAATCGGTTCAGTACTTACAGAGATACACATAGAGTGTAATGTAATTCTTATGAGTATCCCTGTAAAAGAACTATTTGTGATATATGCATAAAAGGTAGCCTATAACACTCAGGGTCCCACCAGTGTCTAAGAAGTTCTACTCTCAAAACTGGAAGGCTGGAGGTGCCAGGTTCAACCCCTGGTCGAGCCTGTCGACCTAGCCGCTCGCAGTTTTTCGCGGTTTTCTCCAAAACCTCGCGTAAATACGGGCTAGGATCCCTTAGAAAGTTCCCCACAGAGGATTTCCCCATATAGGCCTAGGACCCTAGTGCAGTCAATCGGTCTTAATCCACAAACAAACAAACAATAATACTCAGGAATAGTGTAACTAAGTTTTAGAATCGGTTTAGTAGCTATAAAATTTCCATAGAGCGCAATACATTAGAATTATTTTGAATGTTTTTGTAAAAGAATTATTTATGCTATATGCTTGAAAGGTTGCCTGTATGTTAATCCAGGGCATAAGCTATCTTCATTACGAATTTTTCCAAATCCGTTCAGCAATTTGTGTGTGATTCAGTCAAAAACATCTAAACACACAAACGTACACATTTTTTAATGACTATGTCATTTTATCTCTCAATACCCTTATTGAAAAATGTGTCCCAAAAATGCGACATAATAAAGCGACATAAAAAAGCGACATAATTTTACATGTATTTAAATACTATTAGTTCACAACAGCTTTAATATCGAGATTAAAGCAATCTTTAGTCTCGATATTGTTACACTATTTCGTAAGCTGTAGAATATGCTCCACATGTATTTTTTACATATATTCAAATATTATTAGTTCACAACAGCTTTAATCTATTGTTACAATATTTCGTAAGCTGTAGAATATGCACCACATGTATTTTTCTATAAATAGGTTACACTCATAAAAATTTCAACATAGGGTTACCAGGCGAAATACGCGAAAGATGAGCGATAAAATGACAAGTCAATTAATATAGTTTTAATATGGCAATAATAAAACTAAAAAATTAGGGGGGTTCAGGGGGATCTCCCCCTGACGAGGCTCGAACAGCCGAGTTTTTATATTATTGGTAGGATTTGGAAATTTATGAAGTTTAAGAAACACATTTGGACTTTTCTTTCTAATGCTTTTTAATTTGGCGTAAAATCAACATAATTTCCATACCATTTCATGTTTTTCAAATGCATGTTTATCTGAAAATAGAATTTCAGCTTTATTTCAAAAGCATAAATCATTTTGTGCGGGCGATAAAACGGTTTTTAATTAATAATTAGAAAAGTATTTAAAATTTCAACATTCTGAGCCTCAGGTGCACAGTCATGGGCTTCTATGCTCAAATTTTCAAAGCTCTGCTTTCTGTAGATTTGTCTGGAGAACATTCATTTTTATTATTATTGATAGATAGATTTGGCATAAAGCTGGCATAATATCCGTGGAATTTAATGTTTTTCAGATGCACGCACGCGCTTCTTTATTGAAGCAATAGCATTCTTGTTAGCTCAAAACATGAATCATTTGATTGATACGGGCGAAACTCGCCAAGCATGGCAACGTAAAAGCGGTTTTTAATTAATAATTAAAAAAGTAATTAAAAATCTAAAATTCTAAGTAGCCTATAACCATCTCCAGGGTCCCCTCTATATCTAAACCAAAATGCATCCTAATCGATTCAGCGGTTTAGGCGTGATAGCGTCATAAACAAGCAAACAAACAAACAAACAAACTCACTTTCGCATTTATAATATTAGTTAGGATAAGATAGGATTAAGAAATTTTGTATTTTAATATATTAAACTAAAAGCATTATAAACAACTGAAAAATTTTTTAATAAATTTTAAAAATATGAGTCATTCATTAAAAATTAATTCATTTTTTAGTTTCGAAAAAATGCTCCATGCGTTTTAATTTTAACTTTTTTTTTAGTCATTGTGTTTTATAATAGCATAAAAATATATTTTAAAAAAGTCTGTGTATCTGTTTTTGTATCTGTTCGACCGAGTAGTTAATTTTTTAGAATATTTTCATGGATATATACCAGGGGTTCCCAATCTTTTTTCGCCGCGGCACCTTGTCGGTGCGAAAACCATTACGCGGCACCCTTCTCAGGCTGAAACTTTCGCGGAAGGTTACCTTTAAAACAATTAGGTTAGAATGAAACAGTTTGGATGCATTTTTTCATTACTTCTTTTATGTTGTTTATAGGGCTAACTATCAAGAAAGTACTCTCTTGGGAAAGGGATATAGAATTTTGACACCCCTCTCCTATTTCAGGGAGTTCCTGTAAAAGAGAGGCTACTGGATACTGAACTCTCTCGAACTTGACTGAAATATTTTTATTTTCGCCCACTTGGTCACTAGCTTGGCTAACTTTTTTGTGGGATACCGGTTCAAAGGAAATTATTGGATTAT